>JAGFPH010001426.1:22151-65208 GCA_018207615.1 Philaenus spumarius
AATATTATTCGGATTCGAAGTGACTGAAAAAATATTATTCGGATTCGTAATTAGCATACAAATATTATTCGGATTCGATTCGGATTCGTAATTAGCATACAAATATTATTCGGATTCGATTCGGATTCGTAATTAGCATACAAATATTATTCGGATTCGAAGTGACTGAAAAAATATTATTCGGATTCGGATTCGATCTAGAATTTCTGGATTCGCACAGCCCTGATATTTAACGACTATTTTGAATTGTGCAGTTGGAAAAAATTTAGTATTTTTTTAGTTTGACCTTTATATTAGAAAACTCCTTACGAAATTTGAACTTTGTATATAAATGTTTTTGAAATAAAAATTCACTACTGAAAAACAAATGGGCGCTGTGGGGACTTTCTGACATTTTAATATCGGAATTGTGAATTTTCCTTGGTCCAGAAGCAACGCCTAAAAGCATTGGTAGAAGGAAATGAATCACCCTGTATGTACTATGTTACTGCATAGTTAAGCTTTGTAAATTTTCAAGATTAAGAAAATAACTTTTAGGGCTTAAGTGGATGTAAGAGTAACCTAAAGTTGTCTGCATTTCCGTTCTTTAATACAATACCTATATTTTATTTATAGCATCCTATATATTTTCCAACTATGATGGGAAAGAGTCTGCTCCAACCTCTGGACTGGAGATTTAGTGTCACACAAAAGCGTTATTTCCGATCGACTCTCTCAAACCGTCATTCAAAACCTTCCTTGCAACATTCAGAGAACATTGGAGAGCAGGACGCTGCAGGAAAATGCACCAGCATTGGTATTTAAAATTTCAATTTATCCTTAACCCTCTAACTGTCAGACCACTGGTCTCAACGCCCTGCCGTAGTGAATTGTGTAATCTGTGACAACTCAACTTGTATTGAATATTTCACCCACTAAAAATCATGCAACCGCAATAAATCAAAAACCGTTGGAAAGGTAATGATCTAAACTTTAACTTTTGTATTTACAAGTTTTTTCTAAAAACGTATATTTACATACGTAATCATCGTTGCAGTTTATTAGTTTTCTTCAACAAACTCGGCGCCCGTCAATTCACCGGATTTCGTCATAAAACACGACGAAGTAATGCATCTTTCTTCTCTCTCTAATGCCCGCCCAGTACTTCTTCTAAATTAAACCTAGATATCGTTGGATTCTTCACAATTTCCCTATCTAATACTGCCATCCAATCAAAAATCGGACAAATAGTTCTAAAGTTGTGGGGCGTTTTGTAGACCCTTAGAATCGGTCAGTTTTCCAACCAATAAACAGCGTTATTTATTACACGTGATATCTGTGTGAAAACAATAGTTTTTTAGAGATATTTTGGTATCTTTGCAAACACAATGCTTCAAGCTAACTTTCCCTGTAAACCAAATATGCTATATTTGAACAGTTTGTTGTGTACGGCCGTGGGAAAGTGACTGCTTATCTATGGTTTGAATTTGAACTCTAACGGACTTTTATAACATGGGTAGACATAGGAGTCTGCGGGCGCATCTTGTATGTACGGACGAAAGATTTCTATATTTGCTTCCCCTTTTGTTATTCAAATAATTCTAAGTCAAACACTTTTAGGAAAAGATAATTTACAAGTATACGGTTCAATTCTTTGATTTATTCTCTACACTTTGTTATAATAATATTTCATTTTTGGGTAAAGCAAATATTCCTAAATTACGTTTCAAACTAGGCCTACTTTTGTTAGCAGTTGTGTAGATGTAACATAAAAACTGGTGTTTTCAAAGTAAGAAATTTGAAATTGATAAATGTTTTTATACAGTTCTATTTAGAACTAAATTACGAAACTTTTTTACGCTTACGAAAAAATCACAAAAAATGGTTACTACTTGTTATGTAGGCCTAAAGTTGAACATTTTCCTTTCGTTACTGAACATTTTTTGTTTCTTGAGCTAATAACTTTTACAATTTTACATCAATAAATTCGTTGAATCTTTCTCTACAAAAAAGGTACAGAACACTTTTGGATTGGTATACAATTACTATACTTGGCGAATTTTTGAAAATATGCTTGCACACGCACCGAAATGACTTAGCGTTGCAAAACATTAACATTGACAGTTGTAGGGTTAATAACGTGAATACCTAACGGCTTGTATCTACCTGATGTTTTCATCTAATAATAAATGTATAAACTCCATAATTAGCAAGTGGTACAAGCACCATCTCTCTGAATCGTTTGCTGGCAAGAGATGGGAGAGCTTCATTACACAAGACCCTCTATACCTCAATCTCTCGCCTATAGTTAGATTTGCAGCCTTCCTGAAGATGATTGGACATAATCAACTGACTACACCACATCCAAATATATAACCACACGCAGAGTGTTAACTATGCGGCTAATAGACCATGGATGCGGATGACTTGAAGGACTGCACAGCCTTGGAACACCCTCAGAAGGACAAAAACTCTTCGTTTGCCGTACCACATTCTCAATTATCAGCGCTTCACCAAATGGTCGCAATTAGGTATTTTTGAGAGGGGAAAAAATTGGTTTTGTAAAGCAATATTACATTTGAATTTGTTCATTACACTGACGGGCCACTGGACTTCCAAAAGATGGATGAGAGCTATTTTATTGTGGCTAATGCAACCTCGAGTATGTATGCCAAATGCTGGCAATAAATGCATACTTCAACAATATATTTAATTATAATTGGAATATTTTTGAAGAATGATATACATAAAAGACAAATCAATTTATAATTTCAAAAATAATGATATATTTTTGTAGCATGTTAACCCAGTACAATTAGATTTCATTTAAAATAAAATGTTTTTGCTAAGTGTAAGTGAACTTTTTATCTTTAGCTTTTAGTGTTGATAATATGAAAATGAACACAAAACTTTCAAATATAGTGGAAAATATTGAGAAAAAACGGTGAAATGATTAGTTTTCAGCCTGTGAGTCCATTTAACTGAATTTGCACCACAACTCCTACAATTAGTAACTTCACTCAACCCTAAAATTCAAGATTTAGATTCAACAGAACAAAATAGGCTCTTTTGAATACAAAATAAAGATGATTATAAATAATATTTTATTTAATAATGTAAAATTTTAGAATAACCCCATTTGGTAACTTAAAAATAAGCTTAAACTATTCTTTTAAAAAAGGAACATTGGAGAGATTTTTTAACAATATAAACATGGGTCTACGGTGCTTACTTTTTCGTCCGTCTGTTCTGTATGTACTTTTTATTACCAAAATAATTCATATCTAGAGAACAATTTGACCCATTGAGTTCAAACTTGACATGAAGTTTAACCTAATAAAGATACATTTAAAAAAATATAAATGGATTTATCAAATTATGCGTTTCAAAATGGCGGCTGTTTGAAAATTTGAAAACCTAAATTACCCAAAAACAGTACATTTTAACAAAACATTTCGACAACTCTTTGATTGGATGGTGCAACTGTCAAAACAATCGGATGAAGGATAATAGTTATGTGTAATAATTGGCTTGTTCATCCCGGCATCCTGTACCCACACAGTAAACACGACAATATTATGGGTGCTGTTACTATCTTCAACTTAACCCTTTGACGAGTACAGTAGGCTACAGGTTTTTGCGCATAAATAGTATTGACGTTCCGGAACGTCTTTTTCTGTTTACGTGAAAAGGAGTAACGACGAACGTTCTGGAACGTCATTTACGAAGACAACATGCTTTTTAGTTTAGGTAGAGTAATTATGTGAATTGGTGTTTTTGGTTTGTTGTGGTTTTGACACCCAAAGATCAAAAAAGGAAAAGTCAAAAACGATGCTACGTGTGCGCGCATTCTTCATGCAATGAAAAGAAAAGGAAAGACACAACTTTTCAGTGCGAAGAATGCAGTGTGGCATTATGTGTATTTCCATGTTTTGAAGACTGTCATACACAAACAAAATTTTTAAATGTTTTTAACGATATTTTCAGTATAATACTTATTTTTTATTATGTAAAAGACATAATTTAAATGAATTATATAAAAAAGCAAAAACAAATTTTTTACTCTTTACTGACTTGTTTTGTTATTATATCCTTACTCCCTAACAACTCTGAGAAAACGACGGTCCAGAACGTCAATACTCCGTAAAGGGTTAACCATTATCGTTTATCCGATCGTTTAGACAGTTACACCAGCCGACAGGGAAAAAGGTTATAAAAAAACATGTCTTGACATTTGTTAAAATGTACGGTTTTTGGGCAATTCAAGTTTGAAATTTTCAAACAGCCGCCAATTTGAAACGCGTAATTTGAAATAATCGCTTATCTTTCTTAAAATAGATCATTGTTAGGTTAAACTCCACGCCAAGTTTGAACGAAATCGGTCAAACATTTCTTGAGATCCATTGTTGTATTTGTAGCCATATCCGATTGCTATTATATGTAATATTATTTCTCGAGATACGAATTATTTTGTAAAAAAAAAACAAAATGGCGTATATCTGAAAAACAAAATTTTTTCGGAGCTACGTTCAAACGAACAATTTTGCTTTTTTTTAAGTTACCACCTCTGGAAGTTGAGCCAACCTCTCGCAAAACACCCTATATATACACATTTTAATAATAAAAAATAACAGCGTAATAATAAGAGATTGGAATAGAAATATATTTTATTAATAATAAATAAAAACACAAAGATAAAAACGGGTAAATAACAAGGATACAAAGTGAAACATATAGTGCGACCTCACATGAATAGAACTAACGACAAACAGCCCCAATGTGTATGATAGCGTACGTGCATTGTTATGTGTATTCTGATTGGAAGCTTGACTATGAGTAAGAATCCACAAGCGTGAAAAATTCAGTCATAGATTAAGATTTGGAACAAAGACGTAGTTGTCTCGACTCAAACAAACAATTTCATCATAAACATAGATTTAAGTAATAGCTATAATGTCCTAATATATTTCAACCTTGCATCATTTTTTTTTTAAATGTGTAAACGACCTCAGAAGTGTCGGTCGTTGTCGCTGTGGCGACAATTTGACAGTAAGATATATGTCAGTAGTCGCTGTAGCGACGACTGTGCACGTCACAGATTAACAGCTATTTGATCTCATATTTTGCTAAACGCACAGTATATGGTATCAATCGATTCTGCACAAAACCGTGCATCTTTTGGTGTAGAGCTTTAATATTCTCGACAACAGATGGATACATAATCACTCAATAACCATTCAGCTGTTCAGTGTTTGGGCTAAAATAACTGGACGTTATTTTGGTTACGTGTTTAGTGATTGTTTTATACTAAAAACGGATAGAAATTTATCCCATGATAGTGAAATTGACCGACTTATTGATGAAGAAGTAAGTGATATTGATAGATTTGTTGTAGAAGAAGGTAGTGATATCGACGATGGAGTTGAAAGTGATTATTCATTACCTGACTTTTCCTCAGGTAGCGATGACAATAATTATGAACCTAATTTAGATGAATTGGAAACATCAGATAGGGAAGATGTAGACAGCGATAGGCTTGATTCACCTGTAAATAATAACAATAGTATAGGCCTAAACATTCCACAACTTCCAGAAAGCTAGAGAGGACAGTGTGATCAGCACAGTGTACATAGCTTTTGTTTTAGTGCTCCAACTTTGTGTGTGTTTATATATTCCCAGATTTTCTGAAACTACATGAAATTCAGAACAAAATGGCTATTCTGGTTTTGTTATAACATGGGTGTAGGTAGGGTAGGTTTTCTGATAGTGGTCCAAATTTGAAAAAGAAAAATTTTGGAACATTTTCTAACTTTGGGTGAGAATATTCAGAAATTAAAACAAAGCTATGTAGCTGTTATTTATTGCACAATATTCTATATAATTTTCTGAATAATTTCATGCATCAAATATGTGTCTAGCCCAAAAACTGAATTTTTGGTGATTTTTTTTACCGAAAGCTCGTGTTTTACCCCAAAACAGTGCGACATTTTAGGTTTGACAACAGACAGTCGGAGCGTTAAGTTGGAGTGTAAGCTCTTAAATGGTCAGAAGTGTGTAAAACAAAGTCACTTAGTTGCTAATCACAAAATTTGACTACACCATATTGCAGGCAGGACGAGATGCTTTGGAGATTAAGCAAAACAACTAATTTCTCACTCACTTTACAATGGGACCGGACAAAATTCTCCAGATCAGCGGTAGGTAACACCGATTATGACGTCATTTTGGATAGTTGAGCAAATATTTTCACGTAACATTACTTTTTTCCGCCAAAAAAACATCTAAATACAAAAAAGTAAGCCAACAACTTGATTATTAATTCTTTTAAACCATCAGGACAGTGGTTATTAACTAAAAAATCTTGAGTTTTTCCAGAAATTAGGTATGTAACGTATATTTATTTATTTTTTGAAAATGTAATGCGTAACGAAAAAAAGTGTTATTAATAGACTGCTATGGCAATGCCAAATATAAAATACGAGTTATGAAAAAGCGTTCCCAAATTGGTTGCTACGGCAATGAATGTAAATACATTAAAGAAACATGTGTTTTGGTTCATCAATTTAAATTAAGAGAGGATCTGTTCCGTCGGGCGCAGTTCAGATATTATCGTCAAGCGATGAAATACATTCAATAAACATAAAATGTTGGTTCATAAGTCTAAGCCTAACCTAAAATTTGTGTGCGTATATTTAATTTATTTTACCTGCCTTAACGGCAACATAATTTTAGGTTAGGCCTAGAAAGTAATTTTAAGTCTGGACCTAACCTAAAATTATTGTATGTTGTTGCCGTTAAGGCAGGTAAAATAAATTAAATATACACACAATAAATTTAGGCTAGACCTAGACTGATGAACCAACATTTTGTTTATTGGATATATTTACAATGAATGGACATTTAACTGTCTTTACCATATTAGCTTTGATGTTATAATTAATTATACACCTTTATTATAATAACATTTATGGAAACAGTAAATATTTGTATAAAAAACAATATAATAATAAACGGCAATTGAAAGATTAAAATTATGTGTATATGTTGCTGTTAAGTCTGGTAAAAGAATTGGAAAAAAGGTGTGATGAACTTCATTACTGACGAGGGTTCCACGACCGCACACATTTCCTTTTTTTATGTTGGAAAATTTGTGGAAAGGTGTCACACAAAAAATGGACACTGTTTGAAAGGATATATCATTAGGAAGGTTAGCTAAAAACTTTAAGTTCTGAGAGTAAAACCGTTCAATGATAGTAAATTAAAATAAATACATTTTGTAAATTTAGGGCTGCTACCTTGAAAGGAGTCCATCCAGGTAAGTCAAATCTTTTTTGTTGAAAAAGTTTATTTTTAAAATGATGCAATTATCGAACTAAGATTTCTTTTTTAAAAAAACCCACTCCTAAATTATGCCTTTTGCGGAACTAGGATTTGGAATAAAATTCTTTATATTATTTAGGCGTTATAAAGTGGGGTTTTAGTTGAAATCCAGTGTCTAGACTGATTCAACCAGTTTCTTTGGTCTGTCATGAATCATTGCTGCTTGAAATGGGTGCACAACCTTTATCCCGATGGATGTGCAAATGGGAAATCATTATTTTTGGATCACGATTCTGATTTAACAGAACAATTTAAATTACAATTTTACATGAAATAAACGGTACCAGGAACTGGCACATACTTTCTCACAAACATATTAAAATTATTAAACAGATTCACTGTGACTTCATAATTGTAGGTGGGGTAGGAGAGGTGATTTATTAAAGTAGGAGATTAACTAATATATATTATTTATTTATTTATTTATTTATTTATTTATTTATTACCAATAATTCCTTTTACATGTATAAATACATAAAGGACCTATAGGGGGCACAAATGCCCGTACATAGGTTGGTCCCTAAATAGTATTATTATTATTATCTAGAGAAAAAACTATTCAATCGATTTCGAACAAATTTGCACCAAACACGTCAATTAGGCCTGTATAGATGCACGAAAAAAGGTTTTGAAAAATTTTGAAAAACAACCCCCTTTATGGCCCCCAAAAATCAGTTATTATTATTAGCTAAACGAGAATTTTCAGAAAGATGCGTTTTTTTTTGCATATGGTAGGGTACATTAAAGGCTACAAATAAGGCAAATTTTAACAAAAATCGTTATAGCCGTTTTTTTATAAAAAAATAATAACCGATGTTTTGGGGTTTTTTTGCCAAAAATGGGGTTGTTTTTCAAAACCGTTTTTGTGCATCTATACAGGCCTACTTGACATGTCTCGTGCAAATTTGTTTGAAGAGTTTTCGCTCTAGCTTTGTATACATACAGACAGCCATTTTGTAAAAAACACTTTTTTGGACTCAGGGGATCCCAAAACGGATATTTCCACAAAAATTTCAACATCGATTTTTTTGCGATCACTAAACTTTCTCTATTATTATAGTATAGTGAGAAAGTAAAAAATTTTAGAATTTTGAGAATATATATTATGTTAAACGCATTGAAGATGATTTGTCACGCTTTGAAGGAAAATGGGATTTTTAGCTAATAATTTACATAGGCCTAAAACGAATACATAGATCGATTTGGGCAAAACTCACTGTGCATTGTTGGGCCATGGGACTCGGATCTAAAAACGTTTTTTATTGCTTGTAATGGTAAAGCATAAAATTTACCTAATAATCCTTTGGTTTATTTAATCACATCTGCGAGGCACTCACGTATATTGAGGTACTCATGTGGCGAGTTTATTTAGTCTGCAGGCATGACAGTGGATGTACCTGCAAGGACTTAACTCTCCTCATTTCCCCGACCTGCACAATTTTCCTCAAAGTAAACTGATTAACTAATAAACAGGGTGTTTAGCAAGAGGTTGGCACAAATTCAGGAGATAATAGGGGACCTTAAAAAAAAGCAAAATTGTTCATATGAACTTTGTTTTCCTGATATCTGCCATTTTGTTTTGGAATGAAGTTCTTTAACGCGGATTGCGGTAACAGTTAACAAATAGAAAATGTAATGCCTAACGAAAAAAAATGTTATTAATGGGTTGCTATTGCAATGACAAAAATAAAATACGAGCAACGAAAAAAACATTACCAAATTGGTTGCTATGGCAATGAATGTCTATACGTTCAAGAAACATGTGTTTTGGTTCATCAATTTAAATTAAGAGACGATCGGTAGTTCAGATATTATCGTCAAGTGCTGAAATTTTATTTTAGGCCTAGAAAGTAATTTTAAGTCTAGACCTAACCTAAAATTATTGTATGTAAGATGCCGTTAAGACAGGTAAAATAAATTAATAATAATTAATTAACACAATAATTTTAGGTTAGGCCAAGACGGATGAATCAAACATTATTGAATGTATTTACAATGAATGAACATTTAACTGTGTTTACCATCTTAGTTTTGATGTTACAATTAATTTTACTCCTTTATTATAATAACATTAAACATATGGAAACAGTAAGTATTTGTATAAAAAACAATCTAATAATAAACGACAATTGAAAGATTAAAATTGAAGAAAAGGCGTGATGAACGACGTTTCTGACGGGGGTCCCACGACCGCACACATTTACATTTTTGTACAAAATAACTCATATCTAGAGAAATGATTGAGTTCAAACTTGGCATAAAGTTTGACCTAACAATGATCTATTTTAAGAAAAATAAGCTATTATATCCAATCATGCGTTTGAAATTTGGCGGCAGTTTGAAAATTTCAAACCTAAATTACTCAAAAACTGTACACTTTAACGAAAAATGTAAATACACATTTTTTTTAGCCCTTTTGATTCTTTAACGGATGGTGTAACTGTCAAAACAATTGGAAGAAGGAATATTTAACTTAAAGATAATGCCGGATTAAACAAACCAATTATTACACACAACTTAACTATCGTCCTTCGTCCGATTGTTTTCACAGTTACACCACCCGATAGGGAATCAAAAGGGTCACAAAAAAGGTGTCTTGACACTTTTTGTTAAAATGTACGGTTTTTGAGTAATTTAGATTTGAAACTTTCAACCTGCCGCCATTAAACGCATAATTGTAAGTAATAGCTTATTTTTCTTAAAATAGATCATTGTTACGTTAAACTTCATGTCAAGTTTGAACTCAATCAGGCGAATATTTCTCTAGATATAAATTATTTTGCAAACAAAACAAAATGGCGGATATCTGGAAAGCAAAGCTTTTCCGGACCTATGTTCATATGAAAAATTTTGCTTTTTTTTGGTCCCCTATCGTCTCCTGAAGCCAAACTCTCGCGAAACACCCTGCATAGACTAATTTACATGAACCCTTATCTTTTGAGCTACGGAAAAAATAAAAAACTGTTTTGTTTGTTATTAAAAAATTAACTTGTTTTGTTTCCTACATTTTTTTTGTAAAGTTAGCGGTTCTGACATTAAAAATTTTAAATGGCCGCCATTTTTAAAGTATACAAAAGAATGTTCTGGTTTTTAATACAAAGGTAAAAGGTTATGTATTAAATATGTACACCAAATTTGAGGTCAATATCATTTCAATTTCCAAAGATACTAAGCGTTTAGTAAAACAAAAAAAAAGATGGATAATTAAAAATCTAAGCATTTCTGGACCTACGTTATGGGAACTTTTTCTTACTTTTCGAAGTAGAATCGCCTTCCAAAATCTTTTCCTTTCCTCGTGGGACACCTTGTACATACACTAGATGAATATCCTTGTTTTGATAGAGTTTACTTTTCTTCTGTTTTTTACGATTTTCATGGTTACATAGATTACGTTCAAAAACTTTTGCCAATCCTAAAACCTAACACCTAAGATTCACAATTACACCAAATTTTGAGTCTGCAGAGGTTTTATTTTGAAAGAAAGAAATTTTATAATTTTCCTGTTCTTTTCTTAACAACCACCGTAAAACTGATGTGGAAATACCTACCAAATTTCAGGTACATACAAATTGTGATTTTGTCCTTTTTGTAATTATTTTATTCGTTTACAGTAGAGTCCAGATTTTCAAGTTGAATGGGACCGAGAGTACCTCGGATTATGAAAAACTTGAATTACACGGAATATGTAGAGGTTAAGATAAAACTAGTATTTATAGTCCTCGTATCTCCAAAAAAATTAAAGTTTTATTAAATATACACTATTTTGTATTGAACACTGAGGTAAAAAAGTAATTTTATACACAGTAAAAAATAGAAACTTACTTATTAAAGAAATCATAAATAGTTTTTTGTTTAACCCTCCCAGTGGCAGACTGCCCAAAGTGACGTTCTCTCAGGCGCAAGATGCAGCTATTTCGACAATTAGCGAGAATTTGCATACATTTGAATTTTCGATTATTTAGTTCACTTAGAATTATCCAATCGTAATAAAACTGGCACCGTTGGAAAGAAAATGAATTAAACTTTAATTTTTGTATTTAAAACTTTTTTGTAAAACGTATATTTACATACGTAATCATAGTTTCAAAATTGTAGAATGTCAAACAGCTGTTTTCCGTGCGACATCGCGATGTTAAAGAACGTAAAACTTCATCATTTTGAACGGCCTGCAACTCCTCACAGTTGTCAATTGTCACAAAGATCATCACAGCATTGGATTCATTAGACTTTTATCTTTCAAGTGGTATTTTTAAATCATCTGTGACTAGATTATGGTTAAAAGTCTAGAATTTAGAATAAAGGCTTGTTATTGGTCTAAGATTGGGCCAATAAGGAAGCATTTTGTAAATCGATTTTTACTATCAGAAATCGATTTATTCATAAGATGTTTAATATACTGTTTTAAAGAAAAAACTCCAACGTTTATTCTATGTTCAGTTCAAATAATTTAGGTGAAATTTAGTTGGCACAGGCATAATCTAAACGAAGCGGTCTAACCATTTTACACTCTGATCTCAAAGTGTTCACTTGTAAGTTTTATTCGTCTTGATATTTTAGAGAATTGAAAGTGTTTATAGTTTATAAAATAGTGTTATATTGTGTTTTAGTTATAAATAAATAAGTGTATATTGTGTTTGAGTGAAATTAGGCTTATAACAGTGTTCTAATAAAACGGTAAGTTGAGAAATAACATTAGGTTAAATTGCCGCTTTGATATTTTTATTTTTCACTACAAAATGTAAAGTTATTTGAAACTGGGTAGAATGCTATTCGATTCTACATTTCATTCTCGAATTTTTGGTATAAAAAAAAACATCGTTTGAAGTAAAAATTTTTTAAGCCTACTCACTTTGAACTTAGTCTGATTTGCAGGTTATGTAGTAAAAACATTCAAAGTGTTATTTTGAACTAAACAATTGTGAAATTGAAATATATTTTTACATATTTCTATTTAGAACTAAATTATAAAACTTTTGTGTATTTTGAAAAAAATTACAAAAATGTTTTACTATTTTTTATGTAGCCATAAAGTTGTTTTTTTTCCTTCCGTTACTAAACATTTTTTGCTTTCTAAGCTAATAACTTTTACAATTTCAAAAGAAACTAATTTTTAGTGGCATATTTGAATTCTTTGAAGTTTCTTCTACAAAAAAGCTATGGTACACTTTGGGATTGGGGTTCATTTACTATTTTTGGCGAATTTTTAAAAATATGCTTGCAAAACGCTAAAAACAGGCTTTTCAAATTTAGCTTTAACCATGCCACTTGGAGGGTTAACTACACTGCAACGTTTACGAGCTGCGATGTCACGCCAGGGGGATACGGCAGTGCTGGGAAAAATTTGTTTCGATGTTACTTTTGTATATACAGTAGAACTTTTATAATTCGAACGTCTTTATTTTTAATTTGAAGTTTTGGTTCGGTCCCTTGAACTTTATATGATATCAATGTAAAAAAATTATGATAATTCGAAGTCAACTTCTTTAATTTGAAGTTGTTTTTCAACACTAAAAATAAAATCTTCTGCTGTGAAAGGGATCGCTGGATAAATAGGTCACTGTCTGATAAAAAGGGGGCTGGACTTATGTGTTTGTAATTCTAGAAGCAGTACCGGTTTCCAAGAATTTTGCCTTCCGAGAATTATCTAGGTACTGATACTGTAGTTTGTCATTGATGCTCTGCCCAATCTCTGTCTGTTGTTAAATCTCGACAAAACATTTTGTAAACAGAACAGAACAATCATATTGTTTATTGACACTTGTACTGCGCATAATTCTATCCCACTTAGATAAACAACATTACGGTTATTTTTTCCCCCTCCCCCGAACATGACTTTAGTTGTACAACCAATGGATGTTGTAAAAAATGTTAAGCATTTATACCGGCGACTTATTGTACAAACGCTCTTGACAGATTCATTGGAAAACAAAAATTTAAAGATCGGTATATCCTTCAAGCAGCAAGAATGTGTCACAATGCATGGTCACATTCAATGCTATTTGTGGCTCGAATTACACGGAACCTCGGATTATCGAGACTCGAATTACCGGAACTCTACTGTATTTGTAGAAGTACAAGAAACAATCTCTTCTTTTAGTTCTACACTCTAATCGATAAATGTAGGGTCGGTGCTTGTGGTTTTTATAAAATTTCAAATCGTAGTTTGATAAAAAATACGATCTGACAAGACTAAAATATCATTCTAATGCACTTCAACGGACAATCTCAGACCTACACTTAGTGTTGGACATCAAATGCACTTAAACGTAATATCCCAATACCTATATTATTGAAAATCTCATAGTATATTTTAAAAAGGATGAATCAACCAAGAGAAGGGTAGTATGTGCAATTATTCAGTGACAAATATTAGCTAAAGTCCAGTATACGCCTCCACGCCGTATTACTGCAGGAGTGTCAACTTAGTACAAAACATCGGCTTTAGAACTTTATTCTAATCTTTAATTGTATTTAGCAAGCGTGTCAAGTTTATGTAAACAGCCAATAGTATTTGCTGAAATTATATGCTCCCAAATAGTGTTATTGAGGAGACGTTGGTACCAATAATACATTTTGTAAAAAATCTTTCAATGGCTTCTATGATCTCTATAGGAAGGTGTATACTAGAATTTCAGCCAAATATTTTTCAATCAAACAAAGTTTAAAGCATATGCAAATAACACCATAAAAATAAACTAAATCATAAAAATTATTAATTACGTTAACACTTGTCTTCGACAGCTTCGGTCTACCTGAAAAAAAAACACATCTTTTTGTAGAAACACTGCAGAACCACCGTCCGAACCTAAATGCACTGAAACCATAACGGTTATGATTTGTGTTGAAGGTGTCAAAAGCATACCATAAATCTAGTCGATCTGACGTCGTCCAGGGTTCCGTTCCATGTCATAAATGAATGAAACGTCAAGTCACTCATAGTACTAACTGAATCTTCTTCATCACAATTAGGTAATGTCTTTCACATCCGTCAAAAATAGATTTCTGTAAAAAGTAGGTTCTTACATAATATCTCACAGCCTTTTTTTTTAAAAAATTGTAAATACTAAATTAAATTTCTATTTAATTTTAATATTAGCTTCTATTTTAAGGGTAACTTCCAGTTGTTGGATGGAACTAGGGATGAGTCTTCCAATCATGTGAACCTTAGGAGATTCGAATAATAATCGTCATTAAAGCTCGCATCTCGAACTCAACAGCGGAGCTTACAAATTTCCTGATCGAACGGGTTCTCGCAGTTATATTTTACCAGCATTTTTGGTTGTTTTACGACCCGTCTGTCTAGCTAGAACGGCAGAAGTAGCAAAGGAGAAAGAAAACGTCACAAAAACCTGTTTTCTTTAGACGGAAGTTTTACGAGTGTACTTTATATTGCCTAAAACACCGGTATTCATAAAATTAGTTCAAATTGTATTGAGCCATTAATTACTTTCACGGACTGTAAGTTGGTTTTACATTAACTATGAATGGTAATAATTCATAAAATTAGAGTAGAGTTCCTATAGGTTTTGGTAATTTATTTATTTATTTTCTCTTAATTTCCCTGATCAACTTGGGGCATATTTTGAAATTATTTTACTACAAAAAACGCATTACATTTTAGTACAGTAAAATTCCAAGTATCGGAATTCAAACTATCCGAATCGCTTTCAGAATTTCAGAAAAGAAATCCAAGAAGAGAACGTACTGCGGTTCGCAAAATAATGATTCTGTCTATGCGTGCTATTGTCCTTCACCCCGCGGAACTAGTGTAGGCGCCAGGTGTCAAACGGATTAATACAGTCAAACAGTTTACTTTGACCGAGATGTTCAGCAAGCAATGACGTTCATTTATGTACATACGCTTAACATGTAAAAGTGTTACCTTTTCATTTAGTTAATTAAAGGCTCTTTTAATTTTAAAATAAGTAGTTTTGTTCTCCCATTTTCAACATTCATACAGTAATTAATTAACCTTTTCGGAACTAATATAGTCTAAATCCTAATTCATGCTCAGGCTAGGTTATTTCAAGCAAGGGACAATGCGTCCAGCTTTGTATGCCTAGCACTAGCAAGAGGTTTGTTTTACTCGTTGTAATTTAGTGAAACAAAGTTAAATATGTTTATAAAATAAGGTTATTTTAGCGTTTTCAAGTATACAGTTCAATTCTACGATTTATTCTATACAATATTTTGTAATCAAATTTCATTTTTGGATTCCTAATTCATTTTTCAAAATAGGCTTCGACAAAACCCAGTAAACGTGGTCTGGCAACATGATTTTATCCTCTCTATTTTATACTGTTAGCTAGTACCTCCATCGATAGTCGAAATAGTTAATTATAAAGCTAATAGATTGCAGTTAATGCTAGTAAAAGAATTATATTAGTCGCATTAACGCGATGATAGTACTCTAACGTTTAAGTTATAAAACGAGTATGCGTGACCGTAATATGTGCAGATAGTTTCCTCCAGTCCCGAAAAAGTTAAAATAGACCCAATTATCCGAATTTTTGATTATCCGAATGGGGTTTGGGCCCAATTGATTAGGATAACTGGAGTTATGAATTGTATCACAAATTCTATTGCATGCATTTCTTCAGCTTCTTCCTACCCTACAACCGTTTTCCTTGCCTCACAATCCAAGCAAAACAAAGGAAGCAGTTGAAAGGCTTTAGTATGCTGTCACCGTACCTCCGCCTGCGGCCTCAGATGGCTGCTTCGCTTCGCTCCCAGTTGGAAAATTTGCTAAAGTGATCTCGTTAATCTTTGGCTCGTTTGTACATGGGTGATTGAGCAAAAATCAGCTGATTTTTTTGGGCAACTGACTCAAACTCATTAAACATTATCTTCAATTAACATGGGAAATTTGAAGGATTGTGTGCCGGAGCTCCTTCTCGGGTGAATAGCGGCTAAACGGATGATTGTATCTTAAATCTGATATCGTTGGTTTGAAATTTAATTTTCTTACAACTTTTGTATTTAAAATTTTTTGCTACCTCTTACCGTTTTCTTACAAAATGCGCTCAAAGTGGAAAAATTAAAATTTTTTAACTTTTTCCTCCCGAAAAGTGCCTTCAAAACTCAAAAATGTTAGCTTTTGGCCATTTCCCTGAAAGTTTCAAGTCGATAGCTTTAATTCAAGTATGAGGTCGAGGAGGGTACGATTACAGGAAGTCTCTTATAGTTTATGTCAGTGAATGAATCAGTGAACCTTCCTAGCTTTATAAGTAGAAAGACGTTGGGCGGAGCCTCCCTTCTCGGATGAATAGTGGCTAAAAGGATGATCGGATCTTAAATCTGATGGAAAATCGTTTGTTTGAAATTAAATTTTCTACAACTTTTACATTTAACATTTTTTTGCTATCTCTTACCGTTTTCTTAAAAAACGCAATCAAAGTAGAAAATGAAAAAATCTTTCCCGCCCAAAAGGTGCTTTCAAAATTAAAAATGTTAACCATTGGCCATTTACCTGAAAGTTTCTCGTCGAGAGCTTTAATTCAAGTATGAGGTCGAGGGGGGTACGATTACGGGAAGTGCCTCATAGTTTATGTCATTGAATCAGTGAACCTGTCTATAAGTAGATATAGATATAGTAGATATTATATAAGTAGATATAGATAATATTGTATGGTGAAAATACAGATCTCAAATTTTAAATCCATCCCATTTAAAATTAGGCTCAATATACTCTTAAAAATGCTGTCAATTATCTAAACATATAAATATATTTGACCTGTTTGTCTGTGATTTTGAAATAAATAAATACCTTTTTTCTAAACTCGTATGGTTACTCACACTGTAGGCTACCAAAACCTAAACATGCTTTTTTTATTTTTTGTCTGTCTGTCTGGGCTAATCTCTGGAATGGCTGAACCAATTTTGACAAAACTTTCATTTGCATGTAAAGGACAAAGATTAATCTAGGCTACTTTTTATACCAAAAATATTTAGGGTTCTATTTAAAAAAAAAATAAAAAATAATGGAAAAAAGTAGGGGTTTTGAGAACGGACGCGACCATTATAAATAAAACAACTGGTTTGGATCAAAAACTTAACACTTTGACAAGATCGTCAAAGTTTTAATTTACTGTACACGCTGGTTTAACTGTTAAATATTATCAAAACAGTATGCAATACAGTAATCCCTCGACATTCGCGGTCGCTAAAAAAAAGAAAAAAATACTGTATAAATAGCAATAAAGTACATGCAAAATTCGTAAATTATTGTAGTGTAGCACTGTAATTTTATTATTGTACGAATTTAATAACATTGTATAAATACCATGTCGGCAAAACATTCGCCAAATACAACAAAACATACAAGATGGGATTTCCCTACAGTACACCTCTGCGTGAATACAAGTGGACTTGTGCAAATGAAGGTCAATGGCGTACCGTGATTCAGTTGGAGACATCAATTTAGTGTACAACAAGTCAAATTAATTTTAAAGAATTAATTAAAATTACAGTAAATTTTGAAAGAAATTAAGTTTTTACTACGTTTTATCACTCGTAACCAATATTTTTGTTACTGACAGCGAACGATAGTTTAATGCCTTGACATGACCAAGTTCTAAAAATAGACAAACCCAGACAACAGACGAGCAAGTAGGGATGGGTAAAGGTACCGTTATGAGAGCACTGATCTTGAGGAGAGAGTGAGATGACAAACAACGCTCCGATAACTTATAAAATTATCAACTGTAGTCCACACTCCAAACAACTCAGCTCAAATACTAAACCTTTCAAGGACTTTTATTACCGTGTAAAAGCTAAATTGCGTAAAGCCGGACGGCGTACAACAACGACTGCCTATATCTTATGAAAATTAATTAATTATAGGTATTAGTACATAATGTTTTAAAATTGTCATAACTTATGTCAAGAACATAACTCCCCTTTTCCTATATAGATTTAGTTTTCGCTATTCGCGGCAATTTGTCAGAACCTATCCCCCGCGAATAGCGAGGGATTACTGTAATGTGAAATGTAATCATAGACGTTAGATACACCTCAAAACCTGATTTGTAATTTTTATGTTCATTTGGAAATTATGAGTATCAAACTGACGGACAACAGGATACTTAGTGCTTATCGGTGAAATAATTTACAAAGTCCTAAACGGGATACATAGATCGATTTGGGCGAAACTCACAGTGCGTGTTTGGGCCACGGAACTCGGATCTAAAATAATTTTTTTTATTGCGAATAATAGTAAGCCACAATATTTACCTCATAATCCTTTTATTTATTTAATCACATCTGCGAGCGAAGCCACAGGTACCAGGTACTTAATAATGTGTTTCACTGTAAAATCATCACATATCTTGAAATTATTTGGACTGTTGCTATATGTTTACTAAAATATAAAAGAGTGAGCTTTTATATTACTTTTAGTCCAAACTTTCCTGACTTGTTAAAAGTTCTCTAGCTATGTTTGAGCATAGGAACCATGGCACCTTCGTACTATTAAAGCCTTTAAGTGTCAGAAAACATTACGAATATATATACTTTTGAAATGAATCACATTTTTCCCAATCGACATGTGTTCGGATTAACCTACTCTAGTATTTTAGATAATACTATTGTGAACTAACAGCATTATTCCTACTTACTATGATTTTTTTGGCAAGTATCATTTTATCCCACCACCAATCAAGCTGTATTCTTTTTCTGTGTTGCAGTGCACTGTGCCTTAGAGAAAATTAAACTACCTCGGCCTTTTGGCTCCTAGCAGCCAAGAGCAACAAGTGCACTAGAACTTTGTCCTACTATTATGCGGCAGATCGCATTATCCGATTGAATCCTGTTGCAGAAATAAAAACTGTCCTGATATGTTATAAAATACACATATTATTTATTTTCTAAATCGAATGTAAGTTCGCTGACGATTAGTAAAGGCTTCTATTAGCCGACGGTAACCAGTGACTCATACATATTTGTTTTCGCCATTCCGACTATTGATTTTATAATCAGAGACAGTACACATCTTGACAGTAGGCCTACTACATGGGACAGAAAAAGATGTACAGTGAAAGTTATGTGTTAAGTGTTGTGTTTTGTGTATATGTATATCTTTTTATGTATTTTAAATATTGACAACTACCGAGCAATCCTGATGATGGTTGAATAACCGAAATGGCCGTAGTAAAGAAAAAGGAAAATTAGACTATTGTGACGGTAAGTCGTAATATTATTGTAACCAGTGACACCGCCCGTGGCACGATTGGGTTGCGGGACATTATATCAATTGAGTCCTATTAGCCGAGAGTAAATGCAACCATGTAATTGGTGACGAACAGTTGCTCAGATCAGCAATTGGTCGGGTAACTTTTTGTCTCCCACAGCAAGTTGGGACATGTACTCGTAGTAAGTAGCTTATTCAAGCAATGGAATTCAACGTTCTTGCTGATGTGATTTACACTTTACAGCATACAACGACTCGTGAGATCGTCTTAAAATTTACATTGTGTAAGCTTTTTGCGTTAAAGCTTCTTTCTCACAGTGACACAAGTATCTTGGCACTGATATCATGCTGTAAGAGTGATTTCATGTTTCACAATTTGTTGACATTGTGTCACTACTACCAACATTGTTAACTTCCACACTAGATGTATTGTGAAAACACAGACCGCGGCACTATTCAGTGTGCTGCTGATTTTTGTGTTGTTCTAGTACTTCTACACAGGTGCATAGTCAGTTTTGTTAAACAATGACATCAAAAGAAATGGATTTATTTGAGTTCCTGGAACATTATCAACAATGTTTTATAAAATTCACTTTCTTACACATTGAGAATACAGTTTTTTTGCGGGTTTCTCTTTTAAATCCACGATGATTCGCTAGCAAAGCGTTTATTCTACCTGGAGCAGTAAATGTAACTCAGAGTGTGACACTTGACTCGAAGGTGAGAACAAGACAATGCCACAGAATTGTCACTACATTCGAACACCGATTTCACGGCAGCAATGTCAGAATGAGGTTTAGTATACAGATCAAATTGGTGTATGCAAACTTGAGTCTAAGAAAATATACGGAAATGCGAGGAAGTCTATTTTCAGAATCAAGTCTTATAAAAATGGTGTGAAAGACGCCAGAATATCAAAATAAAAAAATATATCCAATCTTCAAAAGTTATTTATTAACAAAAGTTTTAAATATTACATTTTATATATTTTTATAAATCCTAATCACGGTTTGAATAAAAATGTTTGATAAGTTCACAAAATAAAAACACTGACGATTAAACATAATTTTCTGTTGAGTTGAAAATTGCTAACTAGAAAATATTATAACACAATGAACCAAAGCACAATTCCACCTTCAAACTACAAACTAAATTGTTCCCATAGTAAAAGTTTAACACAAGGTAGTTAAAAAAAAAAAAGATATAAAACTCTTACGTAGATGGCAACTCGGCTAACATGGAACGGAATATGGACTCCAATCTTCAAACTAACTCTACTTGATATCTTGTTGGAGGATCTGGTCGGGTCATGCAGGACACGCAACAAAGACGGAGTATTGCTAAAGAGAAACAAAACGTCCTTAAACCACTTTTGTTATTTTAAAATTGGGTCTTGTACTTCACAAAAATGTAATAATTATTTTCTATCTAAGTTTATTTTGACGAAAACACTGAAACCAAAAATTCTGAAATATTTTAACACAAAAATAACACAGACCAACTAAAGCGTCGGTTATTTTTACACTAGCTCAGTGTTCTTTTGGTAATATTTTTCAATATACAGTTAACTAATTTAATTGATAGTAATAAATTGTTGACTAAGAATCATATGCAATAATGTTAAGTGGAAGAGAAAAAGTAATAATCTTTGTTCCACATTCTTCTGTCAGTACGAGTCTTACAAGAGATTCACTAACTACTACCTATTCTAAACTATTCAGGCGCATTGCGGGTTGAGTCCTGCCGCACTGTCAGCCTGAAGGCGTCGCAGTTTAATTTCAATCTTTCCAATGGCCATACAAATTATAAACAATTAATTGTAATGATTTATAGATTTTTTCACAGTTTACATCAAGGCCGTAGCCAGGAAAACTTTTCGGTGGAAGGGGGGGGGGGGAGAGCAGGAGCGGGGATTTGAAATTAAACCCTTTTAACAAGTTCACTGCTAACGCACATATGAGCTTGACACGGAACACTATGAGAAGCGGCCGACGCACAGTGCATTGCACGCCAACCCCCGTATTGGGAGAATTTTCAATACACAGATCATTGCATGTTTTGTTAGAGTAAAGTATTTTTGTTGAACCTTCATAGTTTTCTTATTTAATAGATCAGATCAAGCTCACAAGAGAGTAAGGCTGTATCCTACTGCATCCATGTGTATTGTACGTTGTAGTTTAATCAAGTAAATCTAAGTATCAGGATGTCATTAAAAATCATATATATGTGTGTTCGCACTCTAGCGGCCGATTTGGTTCAAATTTGGTGCACATGTTGGTTTTTGAGATTTTTCCTACGAGAATGAATTTTTTTTTGAGTTTTTTCTACAAATATAAATGTAGGATGTTATTCTGCACATTTTGTTTTTTTACGCGACCTTATAGCTCGCTTGGTTCCCCCAAAATCGATCAAAACGTAAAATACCACAGAAGTACCCGGTTCAAAGCCATGTGGTGGATTCTACCGTGGTGTTGGCGTGCGCAGCACGCAATGCTTTGTGTATTGAAGATACTCCGAATATGCGGAATGGCGCGCGAATTCATTTTGCAGCTATTCAGCATCGTCATGAATGACCTATTTCCCAAATTATTGGTTGAAACCCTAAAACATAATTTTGGAAATTTGCTCAACTCACGTCAGCGGTTCAGCTGCGAGGTCGAATTATTATTATGCGGCCCTTCGGGCTGGTCAATCCGCCCCGCAACATTTATTTGAATAACCCCTACAATTACACATAGGACAAAATATATTTTCTGTCAACCAATCAATCATAGACAATATCGGAGTTTTTTTGACTCATTGCAGTCTGAATATTCTGACCACACTAAAGTAAGGTGGCTTAGTGCAGGACGGGTTGTCGAAAGAGTTTGGGATCTAACAGACGAAATAATCTCTTTCGTGGAAGAAAAAGGAATGGATGAGTTTGAACGATATTCTATGGCTTTCGGTCTTTCCATTTTTTACAGATCTTCTTAGTCACATCAATAAATTGAACCCTTAACTCCAGGGAAGAAATCAATTAATCCATGATATTTTGGGTCGTACCAGGGGTTTTAAAATGCAATTGAATCTATTTTCGAAACAACTAGTCAAGAAAGACTCTACTCATTTTCCAAGACTAAAAACTATTATTGTTAGAGAAGATAAACTTAAGAGCTATGAGAAAAACACAAAATGTCTTCATGAAGAATTTGAACGAAGATTCCAAGACTTCTAAATTATCCAACAGGACATTTGTAGCACGCCATTTAATGTGGATTGTGAATCAGTCAAACCAGAATTGCAGCTCGAACTGATTGAGTTGCAATGTAACACTGAATTTGAACAATTATTTCTCAACGTTTCTAAAATTGAGTAAAGGACCTGTAAAATCTTCAAGGCCCTGTAAAAATCAAGTTTCCCAAACCTGAAATCTCACCCTCAGAAGATAATTACGATGTTTGCACATTCCTACATCTGGGAACAAGTGTTTTCTATTAAGAAGCTTCGCAAAAACAGCGTTAAAAATCGATTGACTGACCACTATTTAGCTTCCCTACTGCGAATCAGTATTTACATCCCAGTTTCTACCAGATTATGAACAACTTTTTGAAGCTCAGTTACAGCTAGTTTCATCTGTCACACACGCCTTCCATACTCTTCTAAATAATAATAATTGTTCTAACTTTTTTTTAAAGTTTTTTTACCATTGTAGCATATAATATAAATTGTGTGTGATGTAAAAATCAAAAATAAAGCTTACCACTTTATAAAAATGTGTTTGGCTCTGTTTTTTTTTCGGCCCACCTAGATAATTTTTAATTTTATCTGGCCCTCCCCTTGAAAAGTTAGCCCATGTCTGATCTAGTCCAAGTCGGTTTCAAACTTTCTAATCACTAAAAGGAGAGTCAAGCGGCCACAAGCCCTGAAGTCTTAGACCTTGAAATCAGAGTTTGTTTATGACTCTCATTGCCGACGATTCTATGGTTACCGGATCGAAAATCTTGACTAGCTTTCATAACATTCATAGTAGATTAATTTGCTCTGGCGACAGAACGCATATCGATGGTGTCACAGACATTGCTTGTATTTTTAATTTTGTCTAAACATACTCAAAAGAACATCGCTCTGCACTCTATCGGAAGTTTCGTGAACTATGGAATCATCTAAGCATATGTTTGTGTATTTTTAAAGCAGCTAACCACGCTTAGATATGGGTTGTGCCCATGTTAAGGGTTAAAAAGCAGTCACTTTTCAAAGGAGGCTATGCTTTAGAACATTTTAGGTTTTTAACATACTAATGGAAAAAAAACTGCTTCAATAGCTTGCGTAACAGCAAGCTGGAGCCAAGAAAGGCTCCTCAGTTTTCCCATCATCAGGGGCTCTTTGATATGGAATAATTTTCCCTGACTTTTTTACAAGTTTCCTGACTTGACCTATTTTTCATTTCCCTGACTTCTCTGTCCTTAGGAATCCTGTTATATTTCTACCACGTCAACAAAATTATTTCAAACCATACCAATAATTATGAAAACATTTTACAATGAACTATTTGTATTATTCATAATTATTTTATTTTATACTTTCACTGCCTACGCCATGTGATGAAATTACAGATCTTTTGTCGGCTACTGACCATGTAAAATGACAACACGTGTATATCCTTTACTGTAAATGCAAAAGTATCAAAATTCACTTATTCAATCTTAAGAATCTTTCAATGATTTTAGTGCCCACACTAGCTAGGTAGACTGTTGGATCAACTACTTACAGACGAATTCAATTTTGTATCCAGTTTTGTCGTGTTTTGCACCATAGCTGGATATAATCCATCAGATGACAGTGCTAATTCGAATTAAATATTTTTTAAATGGCTACAATGACATTCCAATTATATTACAGATAAGATGTAGAGTAAGAGGTTAGGCTGAAAAGTAATGCACACATGCTTGTAGAATGTGATTGAAATGACTTTCAGAAGCGCGCCAGGTGGCATGTAGAAGTAACATTCCCACTCCATACGCATGCGCAGTTTGAAGGCCTTGCGTTCATCCAGTGTATTTTGAGCAGCGGAAGTATGGAGACGTGTTCTAGTGCTACGTCAAGAGACGTGTTCTAGTGCTATGTCAACGCGAGTTAAACAGGCTGTTTTCAAATTTTTAACTGCTGAAAAAGTGATTCCTACTGAGTTCCATCGTAGTTTAAAGACTGTTTTTGGTGACGGTGCTGCTGTTAGGTCTACTGTAAATCGATGGGTAATAAAATTTTGTGGTTGCGAGCCTGGAAAAGCCATAACTGTTGATGAAACGCGCAATGGATGTCCGATCACTACTAACGACAATAAACATCGCAAACTCGCTGATGGTTTGATTAAAAATGACCGGTGAATAACTCAAAAGCGTAACACAAACCATATTAGAATATCCGAGGAATGCGTCGGCTTCATTATTGAACAATTGGGATACCATAAAATCTGTGCACGATGGGTACCGCGCCGTCTCACAGACGAGAAGAAACAGTATTGATTGGAATGCTGCGAGCAACTCTTGCAGCGCTACCGTGACGAAGGAGACGACTTTCTTTTAAATATTGTGACGGGGGACGAGACATGGGGCCATCAATACGACGCGGAATAGAAAAGACAGAGCACTGAATATCGACATCAGTTTTCTTCTTTGGTGAAAAAGATCAGAACACAACCGTTCACTTCTTTTGACTGTGTTTTGGAATGCTCACCAAGTCTATGTGACCGATTATCTAAAACGAGGCGCAACGGTAAATTCTTCTCGGAACATAGAGACTCTAAAACACCTCCGACATCAAGTTTGTCGTGTTACAGGCAGCCTGGCGCCAATAATCTTGCAATATGACAACACTCGTCCACAAATCTCGCACGCTACTAAAGAGGCTCTGCAAAACCTGAAGTTCAAACCGATTCCGCATCCTCCGTATTCCCCCGATCTTGCGCCTTGCGATTTTTATTCTTTTCCTCTTCTCAAGGGTAATCAATACATGTCGGACGATGAGGAGAAAGCAGCTATCGAGTCCAGGATTCAAGAGAAGTTAGAAAAATGTTTTAGCGATGGAATGAAAAAACTTGTTACACCGTTGGGAGAAATATGTTAGTCTTAACGATGACTATGTTGAAAACTAAATATATGATTTTGAAGCTTAAGAATTGTGCTTTAATGTACTTTTTGCCCGATCTCGCTACTTCTTTTTGTTCATGTTCTACAAGCATGTGTGCATTACTTTTCAGCCTATCCTCGTATTTACATTGAAAAGAAGAAGAAAAACAGTCAGGAAAGACATTCATACAATTATGTTTTGAAACATTCCACACAAAATAAAAACAAAATACAGCTTATACAATCAATACATCAACCAATCATATACTCAACTAGCTGGCCCGATCCGGCTTTGCACGGATAGACAAATCAAAGTTGAATGTATATTAACCAAAGAAATATATTATACTATGTATTTCCTATGGAAACTTTAGTAATTTTGACCCCCTGAAAGTCTCCCTAAAATTTTGAATTTTTTGAAAACCTTTCTTAGCGAGCACCTACGGCCCTAGAGGAAGCTACATACTAAATTTCATTCAAATCCGTTCGGTGGTCTGGAAGTACTATTAGTAGGCCTACAGGTAAAATAACATTTTCATTGGAATTAACACACCCACTTGATATCTCTTTTGGCTACAGGTTCTTTTTATCATGAACATTGTAGAAAAAAAGTCTACCGATTTCCCCCTTCCGGAAGAGGGTTTGGGGTGGGGGTGGGGGGCGTCGAAAGGGTACAAGAAACGGTTAAATAGGAAAGTTGTAGCTTAACCCTTTCCTCCGAATTCCGTAGTAACTCGTAGTGATTTATTTTTTCACTCTTCCGGTTTCCGTACTAATCCGTAGTACTTTAATTGTGTATAACTCTGCCATCTGTTAGAATATTTTAAAACTAACTTCAGAACACATGTTCAGAGAACATTTTACAGTATGTTGTATAGCATTTGCAATTTCTTCCAGCTGTTTAGTATTTTAGATCTGTGTTTATAATCATCTGTAGCACAACTTTCGTAACACAACAATATTTGTGTAGACTGAATTTAAAAAACATGGTTAATTTTTAACTTCCCGCTAAGAAAATTGAAAATTTTCTAAAATCGGGAAGTTATTGGTTTCACCCCGTTTTTCGAAAATTGAGTATTCATCAGATCTCGACGTTTTGAGGTCCTAGGAATCTTCCCTGACCACTCCCGAGAGGGTGTCACCCTGTCTGTATGTATGTGTGTATGTAAGTATGTGACCCGCTTATAACTTTTGAACGGCTTAACCGATTGGATCCTACCAAACGGCGTTCTAAAGAGTTCTATCAAACTTAGATTTCCTGAAAATTTCAACTAATTCGGACCAGTAGGTTCTGAGAAATTTCGAAAAAACTAAGAAATAAAATATTTTCAAATTAGGTTTTTTTGGAATAACTTTTAAACGGCTTTACCGATCAATTCCAAAATCTAATCAGCTTTTAACCTTGAAAAGCGATGTCGATCGCTACCAGTCCGGTCAAAATCGGTTAATTCGTTCGTGAGATATCGTGAACGAAAGAAAATAAAAAAAAGTGTTTTTCCTCAATTTCTCCAAAACTTTTCATCTGAAAAATTTTTGTTCTTGATTCTTTCAATGGACTTAAAAAACTGCATCGATTGCCGCAAATTGCATAAAAATCGGTTGATTCATTCAAAAGTTATGGCAGTTCAAAATTTCCAAAAATAGTGTTTGTTGTAATTAAACTTAGCAGGAAGTTACATGGATGGCCTTTAGGGTCAACCGTTTTCCAAATTTATTTTTATTTATCAAATGTAGTTTTGTAGTAATTGAACACAAATAAAACAGACAGTAATGTTAATGGCCTAACAAATATAAAGTGTCTCCTAACATTTTTGTAAAAGTTATAACTGTGAGTGAACTTATTTTTCAATTTGTTTTTTATTTGGACTTGAACAATTTTTTTCAGTGCTGCATTAGGTAAGGAATATACAAATTTTTTATATACCAATATAATATTAAGATATGGTAAAAATGTCATGTATATATTGAATTATTGAGTTAATTAGTTAACGTAGTTTAAACATGAACTGAATATAAGTGACAAATTTGGCCATTTAAAAGGTCTGGTATGAGGCACTTGATGTCAATTATGAATACCGAGGAATGGGTTAGGAAAATACCTTTTATTTAAGACCTCATATGACCTTTTAAGAGCTTTAGATTTCTTGTTATGGAAAAAATAAGAATAAAGATGAAAAAATTCAAATCCATGCTAGAAACTTAAAATTTGGTACAAGGCTCTTGTTAGCTTAAGAATGACGTAAACAAAAAAACCACACCTTTCCGGCCCCCTCAAGGTAGGGAGGTTTTAAAGAATAGTGGTTTAAAAAAAAAAATTGTAAATGCAATTTTTTTAAATTTTCATAAATTGTAGTTCATGGCATCATCTATATTTTGAGACCTCGAACTCCTCTTTCGTGACCTTGGGGTTCATAGAGGTTAAAAGGTCAATGAATAGTTATGGGGGCATTTTCGAAGAAAAGATGCGTATAACGGGAGACTAGGCAACATTTCTAATAGACATTGAACGTACATCAATACCTTTAATTTAAGACCACTTCCTTCCAAGTGCTACAGAACTCACGTAATGTTAAAAAAATATCGATGTTTACCTCATCCACAACAAGCTGTATCAGCTAACAGGCCTAATAAGAGTTAATAGTTGTATTTAAATTATAAACAGTAAAACGAGGCGATGTTTTTACTAAACACAATATTATTGTACAGCAAAAAAAAAGAACCATAAAAATCATCAGTTTTTCACACAATAAATTGGATCCCTCAATGCTTTGTGTAAGCTATGTACCTCTGACATGATCACTTTTTTCCTCAAATGTAGTTCCATTATGTACTTTCGAGAAGGAAAGGGATTGAACAATACTTTCATAAATGCCTTAAGAACTACACAAAATTCTAAAACGTCTTTTGGTACATTTAAATGAATTTTTTTCAAACTGTACGACACGTACTATAAAATATTTATTTCTATACCAAACTTGGACCCCTCAAAATGTATACTACTATAATTGTTTTAAAATTCTGATTGTTTGAACAAAAATGCTTCATATGACAAATTTTATTCGGATTATTTATTATGGAGAAATAAAACTATTCTTAAACTTTTGAACAAAATAATTTGGACATACTGTAGGTGTAGCCTTACGGATTGAATATTTCACTAAAAAAATGTTAATTACCTTCATTTTCCCGTCAGACAACCATTACTACCCAGACAATAACCGGCTTTTGACGGTCAAACCGTGAACGACATATCCATCACATCATATTGTTGCTATTAACGAATACGTCTTTTATTCTAACATTTGAACACTTAAAACTCGGTTCTGTTAAACAACAATACATTGCCACCTTAAACACGCTTTCATATTTTGTACATTTAGGCCCACTTGTTGAAATTATTAGTTTTTATAAACTTCTGACGTTGGTATCGACTCACAAGAGTTGAATGTAAAAGTGTGCACTGGGTGGTCACTGATAACTAACTTTTTTTTTTTTAATCAGCAACCAAAGCCTTCGTTTGTACATGTTCTGCTATACATTGTTAACATATTAAAATTACTGACTACAGGTTAAAAATACATTTTAAAGAACTACAAAATCCACAAAAAGTTCTATAGTTAAAAAACAAAACAAAAATATTAATCCATTAGCTGCCAAATACTTTCGTACTACAACCCTTTTTACATGTGTATAGATGGCTAAACAATGAATCTTTTTTTTGTTAACAAATGCAGTTCAAACATTTGTAAGAGAGAAAAAATAAGGTATTTCATTTGTTAGTGTAAGTTCATATGAAAAGGTTCTGTCGCTGTAAGTAAATTATTATGATTATGACATATTTACATACTTTAAAACATAATTCACAGCTTAAATATATAAACATACGAATAATATTGTGAAGAACAAGAAATAAACATAACAATGAAAATACTTCCAGTAAAAAATTCAAAGAAACATAAATGACAAAAAGTGAAAATATTATAACAGTAATTTATGCTTCTCAATAATATTAAAGGTTAATAATTAAAATAGCGTAAAATTGAATGACAGTATTACCTGCAAGACCTGTGATTTAGCCGCTGGAACTGGCGGTGGACAAGAAGCAGCCGCAAACACCTCGGCGTCCCAATCCACCCTCGGCGGTTGTACCAGAGTTGTCGGAGCTCGTCTTGGTTGTAAAACAGGAAGTACTTGCGGTGTTAACTGACTGCCGTCGTGAACGGGGATTTGATAGTAAGTCTGATGGTGGAGCATTTGAGGCGCAGGCGGAGGCGGTGGACTCTTCTTAACGCCTAACTCTAATTCTATCCGATCGTCTAGCGACAACCTTTTCGGCGACAAACAAACAGAAGTTCTTATAAGTTTTTTAACGGGGATCAACTCTGAATCACTTATCGTTGAGTCGGCCAGGCTTCTTTTAAAACCAAGAGGAGAAGCTTTTCTTGGAACTGTATTCATTTTAGGATTTTTTAAATTAATTTTAATCTTCTGTGTTTTTGGCTCCGGAGGTGGAGGTAGCTCTTCTTTATGCTTGCTAATTGTTTCCAATGGTATTGATTCTATTTTTGTAGGAATTATTTGCTCGCTCTTTTTACTTTCTAAATAGTTTTCTTTTATAATTTCATAGCCATCGTCTACAGGTTCTTGTTTTATCGCCAATACCATGTCTTCAACGTTATTATCTATTTCTTCATCTTCTGACGATTCACTGTCGGTTTCAACTTGATTTTCCGTTACAATTTGTGGCTTTCTTTCTCTAGTACCTTCAAGCCTTCCGGGACTATCTCTGCTAGTTTCTCTTTTTTCTGGGCTTTCCTTAGTATCTTCTTTCTTTTTCGGACTTTCTTTAATATCCTCTCTCCTCCTTGGGCTTTCTTTGACGTCTCCTCTTCTACGAGGACTTTCTCTAGAACCTTCTCTTCTTCTAGGGCTCTTTTCTCGTTTTCTATCTCTCGGAGAGTCCCTTTTTCTCCGTTCTCTAGACCTGTCTCTCGACTTTACTTTCCTATCAGGATAATCTCTTTTTCTGTAACGGTCTCTAGATCGATCTCTCCTGCGTTCTTTGGATCTAGATCGATCTGTCCTGGAGTGTTCTCTTCTATCACGAGATGAGTCGCGTCTTTGCCGTCTATCTCTTGAATCTCTTCTCCTAGAGCTTCTAGTTCTATCTTCAGAATAATCCTTTCTTCTGTGACTTTCGTCAGTCCTACTTTTGCTTCTCTCACGCCTTGAATCTGTTTTAGCAAATTCCTCGGTATCACGTTCTACAGGTAACTTATTTGATAATCCAGAATCAAGAGCGAGATTAGAATTGTCAATATTTTCATTGTTTCTTTTATTGGAAACTGCTCCTACATTGATTTCATCTGTATTATCTTGATTTTTAGTTTGTGCAGTACTTACAGATTCTAATACATTTAGATCTATACTTTGCTTATCAGCATTCCTAGATATTTCTACATTTTCTGAATTCTGTTCCTCTTGTAGGGCACTAAAATTCTCCTGATCTTTCCAAGCTTCCTGAGCGTTTTCGACATCGATATTGCTTACTTCTATCAACTGCATATCTCGTTTCTCATTCACAATTCCATCTTCAATTTTATCGTCATGGTCAAATTTTTTTTCTACAACTAACGACTTTTCCTTATCGAACAAAGATGTATCGTCTGATACTTCTTTAGAAGTCGGGGATTCATTGTAGATAGCTTCATCAACTGATGGCGTTTGTTTCACAACTTCATTGGCCAAATATAACTTCACTATAGGAAGTTCGTCTTCTGGTTCCATTCCCCAACGAGATCGCTTCTTCTTTGCTTGTTCGTCAAATTTACTTTCACTTTCAGTTAAACTAGGTTGAACTTCTTTTTCAGGAGAGTCGATCAAATTTTTACCTAAACTATTACTGTCTTCATCATCGTCGTCTTCAAATATATTCGCAGGCTTTACTTTGACAAGGGGCTTGTTCAGTGTTAACCTAGTGTTGGTCAACGGAAGTCTAATTGGTTCTTTTCTGATAGGATTGATTTGTAATTCTATTGTTTTTGTTTCTACTTGAGCGCTAGGTGGAGGTATTGGAGGAATGTTTAGGATATTTTTAAATGAAGGTGTCACTGCTAAAGGCGGTCTCAACAATGGTGGCGGAACTGGAGCTGGACACGGGATAGGAGGAGGTTGGTGCAAAGGTATAACAGAAGGTGGTGTTGGTGGGGGTAATGGAATGTCCAACATATTTAAACCATCAGAGGATTTTTTAACTTCACCGAGAGAATCTTCCGGTTCATTGCTATCTAAAGACATATCACTTCCACACTTAGCTTCGCCTGTTAAACTAGTAGGTGATAAAAGATCCAAATCTAACGTAGGACTGTACCTATCCGAATCATTTGTACCCAATTTAAAAGTTTCTTCTTGAATTTTAAATTTATCCGACACACTGTCTTCGTTTTCTTTAATAGAAACTTCCGAAAACACTCCTTTTTTAACAATATTTTCAGGGCTATCGTTATAACTTTTTGTAGTTAAATCTTTTTCCAAAATGAAACTATTATCTTGGGATTCCAGTTCTATATCACCGAGACTTGACTCTGGCGATCTGTTTTCAGTGTTTTCCTTTTCCTTGCATGTGGAATCATCGTCAGATTCGCAGATATTGAAAGGAGATTGAAACTGATGTAGCGGAGATGAAGACGATGGTTTCTTTACCGAGGTATCACCGAACTGTATTAAATCCAAGTCTTTTTTACTTAAACTTTTTGAACTGTTTGAACTATCAACAACTTTCTCACATACTGATGTCTTACTTTTTTCATCGTCTTCACTTCCATACTGAACGCTCAACAACACAGAATTATGCGTACTAGTGTTACTTTCGTCTTTTACTCTTTCAATATCTCCCTCAGTCTGTAAACGTCTGATTATCGATCCTCTAGTTTCACTGTCATCGTGCCAGTCCAAATTTCTCGGTTGAACTGACCCGTTGGAATTATCCTCATTACTTTTTGGATCTTCATCGTTTTTTATTCTTGAGTTATTGAAGCTTTTATCGCAACTTTGATCATAGTCCGAGAACTTTTCATCAAAACCTTTACTGACAGCGTTCGTAGTACTTCCTATGTTGCTTGTGTCTTTACCCAGTTCGAATAAAAAATTCTCATCCCGTAAAAAATGAATATGATTTTCAACCGATTCCATTTCATCTTTTGTGCTGTCCAAGCTATTCGCTTTAGGAGAATGTTTGGTTTTCTTCTTTCGCTTTTTCTTTTTAGATTTATTCCCATCACTGTCTTTTTGCTTTTTTTCCTTTTTTACTTTTTTCTTGTTTTTTGAAGATGTTTTAGAGCTAGTATCATCTTCATCTTCTTTTTTCTCATTTTTTTTAGCCTTGACTAAAAAATCTTTATCTGTTTTTGATTTGCTCCTTTCTTCTTTATCTTCAATTACACGCTCAACTGAATCTTTAGATTTACTTAATTTCTTTAAATCATCTTTGGACTGATTCTTACTGCCGTCATCGTGCAAATCTAACAACGTAAAATCTTTTCTACTCTTCTCCTTATTCAATTTCTTTTCTTTTTTCTCACTCTCAAAAAAATATTCCTTTGATTTTAAATCACTCTCTTCAAATTCTTGAAATGTATCTTCTAAAAACGATTTATTAGATTTTTTTGACATAGTTAAACTTTTGGGTTCAAATTCTTTTGTCAAACTGTCGGTGTCTTCAACATCCAATTCTCTTTTTTTCATTCGTCGATATTCTTTACTCTTTTTAAAGTCTTCATCAATTTCTGCTTCAAACTTGCTGTCGTCATCTTTAGATTTTTGCCTCTCCATATACTGTGTATCAAAGAAACGACTAATTTCAGCATCAGATATATTTTCAAAATTTAGATCCTTTTCTGGTCGAACTTTTTTCCTGGGAGTTTCTGAATCTTCTTTTCCGTGACTCAAGCGCTTCAAAGAATTAGTCAAAGGTAGTTCCAGTTCTTTCTCTAACTTTTTCTCCTTGTGTTTCTTTTCATCAGTTTTTTTCTTGGCACTTTTTTTCTTCGATGAATTTTCAAGAATTTCTTCTTTCTTTTTAGTTTTTTTATTCTTTTTAACTTTCTTCAGAGAAGGTTCATCTTCTTCACTGCTTTCTCGGCTCCTTTTTTTCTTGCTTTTCTTGTCTTTAAGTTTTTTCACACTGTCAACTTTTGATTTTTTCTTCTTTTCTACTTTCTTCTTTTTTCTCTTTTTATCCTTCTTTCTTCTACCTTCATCATCATCCTCATCATCTTCACTTGAACTCGAACTTATATTTTTCTTATTTTTTTTACTTTTCAACTTGTCTTTTAATTTGTCAACTTTCTTTTTCTTTCGTGATTTTTTCCGATCCACTGAACTGTCTGAACTAGAACTTGAACTAGACTCTGACGAACTGTCACTACTAGAACTACTTTCGCTGCTAGAAGACTCGTCACTAGATACATCCGACGATGATGAACTACTCGACTCACTACTAAAGTATTTCTTCTTCTTTTTCTTCTGTTTCTTATCTTTAGACTTCTTTTTAATTTTTGAGGCTTGGACCTTCTTCTTCCTATTCTTCTTTTTACCTTTCTCTGCTAACTTTTCTTTCTTGTCTACTTCATGTTCTTTACTCGACTTGCCCGACTCTCCAGGAGATGCTGACTTGGATCTGTTGAAGTACAACTTTTTTGTTTCCCACAGTTCTTTGTCAATCGATGCATCCTGGTCTTCTTCGTCTAGACTTTGTCTATTTGCAACGTTTTCAATTGCAGCTAAATAGTCAGCAAAACTTTTGTGTTTATCAATATTATCTTCCAAACTGTCATTCAACTTTCCACTATGTTTACTGTCTTCGTATTCATCTTCGTCAGCAACCATGTCTTCTACACTATTTTCTGCCTTCTCCTCTTCCTTGTTTTCAAAACTGACCATTTTCATAAATTCTTCATACTCTGAAGCTAACTTTTCAACAACATTGGCAGGTTCAACTTTGTCCGACTCTTCAAAACTATTATCAAACTCTTCGACTTCATCGTTTCTCTCCTCGACTATTTCCATCGGAACAACACCAAGATTGTCATCATCAATCTCTTCCGTAACGTCTTCTTTAACTTCATCCATTCCATTTGTTACCGGTGTTACTTCCTTTTCTACAGAAACATCTTCAATTTTCTTTTCCATTTCCATTCCATCTTGTGAATCTTCATAGTCGCTATCCCATTTCGATCTAATAGCTGTCCTTATTATGGGTTCTAACTCTTCCGTTATCACTGCAGTATCACTACTTTTGCTAATGTTTCGTTTTCTTGAAGGGTACACACTTTCAATGATTTCCCCTCTGCTTTCCTTGGCTTCACTTAATGTAGTAGCACTTGACGTAGTTTCTTTTGGAAGGTCTAATACTTCTTCTATTTCAACTTCGTCATCAATATTTGGGGTAAAATATTGTGGTACTAACTGACTCGTCTTCCATGGAAGATACCAATTTCGGTGTAGTTTCTTGCAGGAACTTTTTCTTTCTTTTTTAACTTCCGTCTTTTTTTCAGATTCATCTTTATTCACTTCAACAGGAACTTCACTGACATCGATCGACTCTGAGCTTGTTTCTAATTTTTTCTGGTCTTCATTTTCTTCGGTTATTTCACTTTTAGCTATAGTTTCTTCTGTATTAACCACTTGATCACTGCTTACTTCTAAATCTCTGTTTACTTCATCATCAGTTTTACTATCCAATTCTTTTGTTTCACTTTTTATTTTCAACCTAAAAAAAGATAATTAATCTTTACACAAAGTACAAATTCATAGGATGTAAGTAGTATTATTAGTGAGTAATTATAACGTACTATAAATAACAATAAAAACTTAAATAATTCATTGTACAATGGCTAAGACTACTGTGCGTGACTACCGGTTCTCTGGGGGCGGATATGACAGTGCGTGGTCCCGTAATGTAAAAAAAAAAGGGTAATGGGTGAATAGCACTGTAGGGCTTATAGCACCTGGTAACCCTACTAGTGCCTAGTGTATAGTTAAAAATAAGTTATTAATTATTTGTGTTTGTGAAAGCTGGTTAACCGTGTGTGTGGTTGTTCTAAGATCTTGTTGTTTCGAGCATTAAACCCGGTGAGTTGTCAGTGATCCGCGGGCCTTCGAATAACCTTGGTTTTGGGGTTAAATATACGTTCATTTATACTTCTAAACATAATAATCGTTCCTGCTCACGTTATAGTATAAAATGTTAAACAAATCCAATAACGAACATAGCCTTCAAAAAGTTTCAGAACACCTTGATACTTTGAAAAAAGTAAATGAGTACGGTCATGGGAAACCCCGTCAGGAATAAAGTTCATCATGCCTTTTCTTCAATTCTTTTAACATCCTTAACATACACACATAATTTTAATCTTTCAATTACCGTTTATTATTAGTTTGTTTTTTACTTTTTTATACAAGTATTTACTGTTTCGATACGTTTAATGTTATTATAATAAAGGTGTAGAATTAATTATAACATCAAAGCTAAGTTGGTAAACACAGTTAAATGTCGGTTCATCAGTCTAGGCCTAATCCAAAATTATTGTGTGTACGTTTAATTTATTTTACCTGTCTTAACGGTGCGTCAGCTACAAAACAGTTTTAATTATTTATCTGAACGAAGCCATGTACAACAGCTATAAACAAGTTTTACTTATTTACCTTAATGAAGCCAGGTTCAACAGCTATAAAAACAAAGTGTATAATATATGCGCGCGCACACACAAGTGAGTCGAAAGCGGTGGCGTAGAGGGGACATGACAACAAACATTAAATTAATTTTACCGTTCTCCAGCTTATAAGTCCTATAAAAGCGAGTGTAAGTCCGTATGTACATACGTACGTGAGTAACATGTAATATAACAGCTGATTTCTCAAATCATCTGTAATACTTAAAAAAAACCCAGTGTAGATTATAGTTTGGGGTTTATGTTTACAACTTCAATCATTATAATTTCTTGTGAAGTTGATTTTTTTTAAATATGAGTTATATATAACAGTACAACCAATTTATTGTTCCTTAAGCAGATGTAAAAAAGAAGAAAAGAACAGTAATAAAAATTTTCAGATTTTGCTTTGTTGAGAACTAAAAGATTCCAGTTATCCGTTGTTTCTATAACTCGTAATCAACCTCGCTTAAAATGTCACAATTTTAACTCTAAACAACATTTATAACATAACCTATCAAATGTGAATTACACTTACAAACTTAATAGAGGTGTGTCGTAAGTACTGTAATCAGTATTTTGTATTCGTTACTTTGAAGACACAAAGTAATCGCTACTAAAGGCTCGAAGGAACGGTTACGGCTACTCCATTACTTTGGTGCAGTGTAGATTCTTTGGTGCACAGTAGCTCCGGTAGTGGCGGAGTTGGAACGAAATTGGATGTAACGAGGAAATATAAACCGCAGCCGTGGCAATTGGCGTATGCGAATGTATTTGCAGACATCGGTGGTGGCCGGGCTCCGACTTTCACGGAATTGAATCAATGCCGAGAATCGTTAGAATCGAGAATTGACCCATCCCTAATTTAGGATAGATCAGACGCCTTGCAAATTTCTTATTCAAAAGGTACACATTTTAAATTTACTGCACCGCTTGGTTTTACTGTACTGCAATGCATAATTAATTGTCATGCTGTTTAAGCTGAATTGAGAATAAAAATAATGTTTCGTTGTAACTGTTTAAATTACTTGCAAAATTCGTCCTGTATTCAGACAAACTCCCAATTCAAGGAAGTTTACTGTATTACAATATAAATACTGCCAGCACTAAACACACAATAAATATTCACTACACACACCGTAGATACATTCCAAACTGCAGAAATAATTTTACAACAATATTTGTTCTTAATTATTTCCATTTCCCATTTGTGGCCGAGAAATTCCTCCATCATGTATCATTGTAACAAGTAATAGTAACCTTTCTTGTTATGATAACTATTATGGATTGTAGCTGTAGCACCTAATTCACATCTAGATTTTATTTATTCTTGATCCCATCTTTTCTCCACCTTGATATTTGGCATAAATATAACCAATGTATGTTGTAATAAAATACATTGGTTCTATCACTACCACTGCTACGCGTTTCGAGCTATGTTCGGAAGCATTTTAAAAATATTTTATCAACCTTATTAAAAAATTGAAGAAATACAAATTGTAGGTTTTAATGCTTACTTTCAGAATCTGTTTGGTAAATCTAAATCAGGCTACTCAATTTAACTATGCAAGATAATGACCTAAATTGTTTAAACTGCAATAATTGTGCAAAAACTATTAGTACGACAAATTTCATCTTCCGCCTTTTTAAAGTACAGATAGTAAACAACAATTTTCCGAAAGATCTACCATTAATATTGTAAATTAAAAAAGCAAAATTAAAATTTGTAATAATTGTAATTTTTAAGCGTTATTCCGACTTTTTTTGGTTTAAAATGGTCCGATGGAGATCTATACAAAAACATTTTGTAGGTTTTTTAATTCTCTACAAATGTTTCATTGGAAGTGAGAATCAAGCTCGTGAAACCCACACTGCTTTATTACATATTGTGTATGTAGGTTATTATAAAATATTGTAAGAATTGGAATAAAAAAAAAGAACATATAACCATGGTTGTGTTACATTGTTTTTACAGCTCAGGGTGTGGTATGGTACCCTTTGAAACACGCATCGGGGTGTAGGTTGGGCCGCACGGTGCAGGTCTCGCAAAGGTAGATCGTTTCCTTTCTCATTCCTTGTTGAGCGCAAACAACACATCTACCAGTACCCTTTTCTCTCCTTGCCATAAAGTGTTGTCTGCCAAAAAACAGTAAAACAACGAATGCAGTACAGTTACGCACAGAGTTTGCACGGAACTGACTTGCGAGATAGTTTGTCTAGAGCGTTGGCGTCGCTCGAAACAGAACATTATTGGTGTAGCGCGCTAACTTAGATGCTCCTCCCGCAAACAATCGGAGTTCGGAGTTGACCGCCATTATGTTTTTTAACCAAGGGATATGTGAAATATACATTAATTCTTTAATATCAATATTTTATTCAAAATATTAAAATTTATAAACTACACATTATGGTGCTCTTTCGTAAAGAATAGTAAAATATCTTAGAAATATCAATAATAATTGAAAAAATTATACAGAGAAATAAAGCAGCAATTGATTACAATAATGGAATTATTTATTGATATTCATATAAAATGTTGTATGAATAAACTTTATAAAAAGAAAAATCCTTTTCTTGATTTATATAAATCTTATTTAATGAAACTATTAATGTAGCAAAGAGATTAAATTGGTACACATAACATATTATAAATCCAAATAATAATTAGGGTTATTTATGGCTCCTTAGAATGTCTTTCATTTAATAAGTGTCTATTTCTTCTATTATCAGAACTGTTTGATGTAATTATTAATTATAAAAGAAAAATTGGTACATATTAAACATGATATAAAATGAAATTAATTGTCTATATGAGTCTCTTTCTCGGGGTTAAGGTAAGAGCGGCTTATCTCAAGGAAGTAGGGATTTCAAGCCTAAAATTAGCATAAAATAAATCAATGAAATAAAAGTTATTGTTTGGTTAATGAGTGAATGATTGGGTAAATAATTGTTCATAGTATCAATCACTTTGGGTACACATTGGAAGGTTTATATTAAAATATTCTGTTACTTTAACAGATAAAATTGATATTCAATAATGTTTTTAATTTTTTTCTTTTTTTTTTAATATAAGATCTGCATACTAGGCTATTAGTTATGACAAAGTAATTCAAATCAATTAAATTAGGTCTCACCCAATTGGTTCTGAGTCTTTATCTTAGGTTTGAGATATTATTAATCACTTTATATAAAAATCACTTTCACTTGATTGCTGAAACTTTCTGATTTACTTTGGATTGATATCAGTAATACTTTTTTTTCTTTTTGGAAAATCTACCTTAAAATTATTAAATACAGAGGCCCATCCATCCAGTCTGGGGTCTTATTCAACAAAGCCTCTTTTTTTCTTTTTTTTTTTGTAGTATTGAAGCTATGCAAAGAGATATCCTATTGAATCCACTGCTTCTTGTTCTTCTTATATGGGGAGATGAAATGGTATATTATGACCCTATTACACAAAACTAAACTTTTAATAGTTACATTTACATTTACTATTATTAAAATTATTGTTTAAAACATACTATGGGATTTAAATAACTTCTCTTGCATTATTTAATCCTTACAAATTAACATACATAGCATGACTTCTAATATTATTTAAGATTCCAATCATATGTTGGCCTAAGCCAATCAGAATCGTGTTCCAATTTCAATGTCTATACTAAAACGTTCTCTTCAGACTTTAATTTTTTTTAGACTATTTCTGTAATATTTTAATATCCTCGGTCATATTTTAAGTGAGATAAAATGTGTATACATAATATATTATAACATATTATGTGATCTATCCATAGGCCATATTTATTCCATTCGTACTTGTCTGGTATTTTCATAGTTAATGAAATTCTATCGCTGTTTCTGTTCACGGCCTATAAAAGGTACTGTGACATTCTCGTCTTATTTCGATTGAATTCTATTTATCTCTTGTCTTTGCTTCAGACCTATTTATTGTTATAGATAACTCAGGTTTTTTACGGTTATTTTTAATATGAATGATTTAACGACTTATAATTGGTGAATTGTTGGATTTACGTTTTTGTGCGACTGGAAATGGTGAAAATCTTGGCCCTTCATAGTTTAATATAAGTTGTAGAAATCTACCGCTAGGTGTCGCGCCAGTGTTTCTTTTGATTTAAATGGAATTCCTAAATTAATTTTATTTTGTACAGATTTATTTATCAACATCATTTTGAATTGTTATATATGTTACCCAATAACTCCTGCACTCAAGCGGCAAAACTGAAAACTATTTAGTTCTGACAATACACTCAATGTTTAAAAGCAAGTATATTTGTCCACATCGTTTTGAGAAAAGTCAAACTTAGCGGTTATATTTGTCTTCAGCGCGGGAAGGGTTAAAAAAACTGCTCTAGTGAAAATTTAAAAAAAATTGGATTTGTAATGTATTTAGTTGTTATAACTAATACACACAAAAAAATATGTAAATCTGAGATTTCATATGGATTTTTATATAAAGAGAAAAAACTACACAGAAGCGCTTTTTATTAGTTTTCAAAACTATTAAAAATTCTAATAGCAGCACGTAGCGAATTTGTTTAGATAAAATTAATATAAGAGTAAATATACCTTCGTACTAACCTCTTTGGTCTCATAGAGCCGAGGAACTTGAATATAATCTCTTCTATATCAAGAGGTACTGTGGCCAACATTTCTTTACGGCTCATGAAATGAAGCGTAGCAAAACGTGGATTCTCAGAATACGACAATTGCGGTTTGGTTTTTGTATACTTAACGAGGAATTCTGGAAACTCGAGATCTTGGTCTTCTCGAACGGGAAGTGCGACTAATACGTTCCTGATCACCATCGGTGTTTCCAGGAGATTGACTCTGCCACCTGAAGGCTGAACCGAAGAAGAACTTTTGCTATCCTTCTTGTCTCTGTCCTTCGACCTAAACACAAATGTAGAAAATGTTTTATTAAATTATGTGACACTAACGTCCATGTCACAGAGAAAATAATAAAATAAGAAATAAGTCAGCTGTTTCCTATAGTGACTAAAGACACAGAGGTTTGGTCTAAATGAATAATGACGCAATATATAAATAATATTAACCATTTATAATTTTTATATATACATTTTTTAATGACGCAAAGTAATTACAGTAGAATCATTTTTTTTTCTTTAATAAACAAATAATAAAACATAAAAGCAGACTGTAAAAGTAGGTAATATAAAAGCAGACTTAAAGAACATATTAATATATGAGCGTGTATGAAAGGTGAAAATTGTACAGAAACTTTGTTTCAATGAGTGGTGCGTTGTAAATGAACGATACAGAGCGGTATTTGGAATTATGAAGAGTTCGATAAATAAATACAAGTAATAATAAGACACAACATCGGTCTATACGTTGAGATATGGAAGGCCTAGCACAGAGTTGCGGACGTGACTTTTGACACGCACAGTTCTGAGAGAAGTGCGGTTAACAACGCAAGAGAAGAGAGGAGAGAAAAGGAGAAGAGAGAGAAGTCAAGATGGCGTAGACAGCCTTGTACTAGCTGCTTGCGGGTGGTGAAGAATTTGCTAAAAAATGTAACAATTCTAAAAAGAACACGACGAAAGTTATGTGAATGTTAAGTAGAGACGTCTAGGAGTTTGGAAAAGTGAAAGAAGTGAAATCTTCTATATATTTCTTTTTAAAAAATGGACTTTTCAAAAAGTTGCCATGTGCTCTGAGTAACGCGTTGGTAAAAAAGTAAGTGAAGTGACTTTGACGATTAGAATCAGTGAAAATCCTAGGTAAAGAACAGTGCGACGAATAAAACAAGTGAAACTGTAAGTAAAAATGGCCATTGGACATAATTTTAGTCTGCAGGTATTAAAATTTTTCATTTTAGTAAAAAACTAATTTCATTTAACTTCTATTGCGTCATTACATAAGGTATGGTTCAGGAAACTTTGTACAACTGTAAATAATTTCTTGACTTGTTTGTATATATGTATCACTATGTTTATGTTTCTTAATTGCTGTAAATATCCATTTTTGATCATGTTTGAGTAAATAATTGTTGTCTTGCCGCAATGTCTTGAATTTCTTTGTATAGCCACGAATGTCCGTTTAGCCATTACTTTAATAGCCAGGTATTCACCCCTAAGAGAATAGAATTAATTAACAAATATTTTTCAGTGATTAGTAATTACAAGTATATATATGCAAACAGAGCATGAGTGAGGTTATATGTGGATTATCGCAAATATTATGATTGTTATTTTTTTTTTTATTTTTTATTAAGATTATGGGAGTCAAGTAAAGGTGATTTTTAAGGTTTTAAGAGTAAGGTGAGTTGAAATAAGGTGTTCTATATAATATAATATTGTTCTACGTTGGAGTTGGGAGAAAGATGTTATGGAGAGTTAAGGTGGGCGATGATTTATTAATGAAGTGAGGCAATAGGCCTAGGAGGTATATAAGTGATTTTAAGTATTACATGAGCGACGATTTTTGTTTTTGAAGTGAATAAGTGAAGGAGGTGATGGAGAGATATTAATAACTATTAGATAATCCACATATAGCATTTTTATTTTAATTTAAAACATATTTTTTTTAATTTTTGAATTTTTTACCGAAACCCATTTTTTTTTACACAGTATAACTTAATATATTTTTACTTTTGTAACAATTTAAGTTACAAAATGGCGCCCAACGTGGGGCTGATAAACAAAGAAATTTTA
>JAGFPH010001426.1:65218-99235 GCA_018207615.1 Philaenus spumarius
GTGGGGCTGATAAACAAAGAAATTTTATTTTTATTTTTTGTAACCTTAAGTTACAAAATGGCGCCCAACGTGGGGCTGAAAAGCAAAAGAAGCTTTATTTTTACTTTTGTAACAATTTAAGTTACAAAATGGCTTTCCCAACGTGGGGCTGATAAACAAAGAAATTTTATTTTTATTTTTTGTAACCTTAAGTTACAATTATTGAGTTTCGATTCACACCTGCAAAATTGTTTTTAATGTTGGGCTTTAAAAAAGATCTTATAGCTTGGTCTAAGTAAAAAATTTCATGCAGCCTTTTAACCCCCGATGTGAAAAGAGAGGATTTATAAGTTTAACGTGTGTATCTGTCAGTGACATCGTAGTTCCAAAACGAATGAACCGATTTGTTTAGTTTTTGTTTTATTTGAAAGGTGACTTGATCGAGTGTGTTCTTAGCTATGATTCAAGAAAACCTGTTCAACCGTTTGAAGATCATCAGCTCTTTTCTAGTTGATGTGTTGAGGTTTTTTTTTTAAATTTATTAAATGAAAGTTTTAAAAAATATTACAGCTATAGCAACAAACAAAATTGGTATGTTACAGTTTTTATTTTTTCACTAATTAAATATAAAATTATAATTTTAAAAACGCCAAATATAATTCTCAGAATTATATCGAATACACAGTAGAGCGTCGAAAATCCAAACTAATTGGGACTGAGGGGGTTCGGATTTTTTAAAACAACCAAGAAAATGCCATTTAGGCTAAAATATATGCCCTTTAATCGATTAAAGTGGTTAAACAGTACAAGCAGTAAAGTAATTACAATACAGTATGTAAGACTACTTACATAATATGATTTAGAAAAACCTGCATGTACACAGTAGGGTCAACGTGATTACTCTTGTACAGTAACTCTCAATTACAGTACAGTACATAATTAAAAGATCACTTGTACATTTTAGTTAACACAATCTAAAAATTAAAAAAATACTGTAGGCCTACACAGTACACTACTGTATGTACGACACACTGTTGTAATGATTACACAAAGAGAAATGAATAAACTTTCTGTATGTTTATTGCTAGCGCTAAAGCAGCTTATTAGCATGACAGTGAAAATACTGACAGCCAGTCTGCAGTGAGGGCGTGTGAGAGCAGGTATTAGGAAGTGTTTAAAAAAAGAGATAATAATGTCAAACCACAATGAAGATTTTTGTGAAATTTTTAACGACGCAATAATTGGAATTTGCGAAAACAACATTTTTCAGGGGCTGTCTCAGAACGCGTTCGGATTTTTGACGTTTCGGATTATCGACGCTCTACTGTATCCAAATTCTACTCATCTAAAAAATTACTTAACCTTTTGTACTCTATTTATTTGACACTTGGCTGCTCCACCAGATCCAATTAACATATGACTGTTTGAAGAAGTATTTTTGTAAATTCACCAATAAATTACTATAAATAGTAAACATAACTTATTATATATCATTTTGTTCGGAATAAACCAGAGAATAAGGAAAAAAACGTTTCATTGAGTAGGCCTATTTTGAATATAATCGGTCAGAAAAATCAATTGATTATTTTGTTTTGTAATGAAATTAAAAACAAGAATAATAGAGTTTAGAGCTTTTAAAATACTTTATTACACTAAATGTGACTATAATAAATAATTAAAAAAATAGTCTTGAGGTTTAACAAAGTTTTTTTATTGAGTAAGCCTATTTTGAATATTAGGTCAAACAAGTAAAAAAATATGTTTTTTTTATGGATTTAAAAGTAGTAATAAAAATAATTACAGCTTGGAAAATACTTTTCACAGTAAATATTTCTGTTTAAATTTGTCAATTGTATTTATATTTATTCAGAAATGTATTTTAACAATAACATTTTTGTGAAATAATGGTACATATATAGTTTAAAAAGTTGCCATTTCTCAACACAAAATAAAACAAAAACAAGATTGTTACATTATTTACATAAACAAAATTTACACAAAAGAGCTTTACAAAACTGCTAAACAATAACGTACAATAAAAATAAATACCACTTGAAAAGTGTAAACAAAAGTTACAAGAGCCAAGATAACAGATGATGCTATTTGCATTTCTTGATCATGGCTGGCAAACAGCTGCTCAACTTCAGAGAGATATAAAATATATTCCACAGCCAATATAATCTGTCACTGGTTTCTGGACTGTTTCAACAAAATTGTAGTCTCATTAGACCGAAAACTGGTTGAGACTATATAGATGGATACACGGTTGAAGGGAAAATACTGGTGCTTTTACCTATTCATACTACCTTTTATTAAACTTTCCAGTAGTACACTCTGTTCTTTTTAATGGAGTATCGACATAACTGTACAAACATTGTAATATTGATTTAATTAATCATGTACTATAAATATAAATGGTACGAACATTGTAAAACTTAATAAATTAGAGAGACAGCTGAGGGTTTTACTTGTACCACAGAGTACAAAAACTTGGTAGTTACTTTTCTCGTTTATATATGACACAAAATTCTGGAAAAATCAGCCTTACAAAACTAAAGTGGTGGAAACGTGCGTGATAACGTAAACAAGACTTTGGACAAGCTAGTGCTAGTTGCTACATTAAATTATGCATAACTTCCAAACAATTTATGTCTCGGAAATTAATGTTTTTCCAAAATGTTTCAATCTAAATTATAAATATTGCATATATTATTTCTCAAGACTATTTTTTTGTCGGTACGCCATAACTTCCTTAATACATCATCAAATTACATGAATGAGTCATCATTTTAAAGCTTTCCTTAACCACTACACGGGAAAAATAGACAAACAGCTTAAAATTCATGTTTTAATAACACAAATTGATTTAAAAAACTTTTATATTATACTCTGTATGTTCCTAATGAAAGGCGCCATCTACTAACCATCTGTTTAACTAGCATGACAGCTGTTAGTTAGATTGTTTACACTGTAAGATTGTATAGGGAAACTGTTATTTATAAACAAATGTAAATAAATAAACTTAATTAACTGAATTAAATCAACGTGTTAAATCAGGTAAATGTAGACCTATTCCGAACTTGTGAAATATTCGCACGGGTCAACTAGTATATTTTTTATTACACTTCTGTTGGTATTTTCGTTAGTTTTTAGATGCAGTTGAGTCTCTGCTAATCCGAACAATATGGGACCGGGCTTTGTCCGGATCACCAAAAGTCCGGATTAAAAGGAATTTGCAAGTTTTAGATGGATAAATTTATAAAAATTGATATTTTCTCCAAAAATACAATTTTTCCTACAGCTTAATTTTAGTTTTAATCCTACCGTATTCGTAGTCCTAAGTTTTAACCTACGAACTGATGTAGGATAAATAAAACAAAATAAATTTGTGAAATAAAATTCAAAATTTATTGATGAACAACACTGTTAAATTTTTAACCGGACTATAAAATAAAATTACATTGTTCAAACAAAGCTGGTGTTTTTGATCCGTTGTCACAATCACTTTCTTCAGTTTAGTTGCCGTTTCCACAAACACAACGGTTCGTAAAAACAAAAAAACAAATGATTAATATGGTACAAGCTTATTTTAGTAATAGAAGTATCTGCTTTTATAGAAATGAAATATTTCCAGGTAAATTCTAAGCTACCAGGTAAAACCTCTAAATAAATAAATAAACACCAATAATTACCTGCTTCGTCTATCCCTATCTCTATCCCTTGATCCTCTTCTATGTCGCCTCTTATCTTTCGATTCCAATTTAGACACTTCAAACTTAAACCTACGGAAATGATGTACTTTGTGACCGTCTCTCTTGAACTCCTTCCAATCCAGCGGCAAGGTCTTGGGTTTCTTCTTACGTCTTTCCCGTTCTCTATCTCTGTCCGATCTTTTCGATTTACTGCTACGATGGTGGTGCCGATCTCTCTCTTCGCTCCCGCTCCTCCTGTCGTCTTTCTTTTTCTCCTTCTTGGCCAATAGTTCACCAACGATTGATTCTATTTCTTCGGTTTTTTTGGAATCAACAATTTCTATCGGGTAAAAGAAAAACTGTATTAGTAAAGAATGATTTCACAAATTTTATAGTCCAACATGAATAATTATCCTTGAATGAAATAAAAAGTTATTACATTGATTATTTTTTAATAAAAAAACCTTAGCATTTATTATTGCCTGAAAATAAGAGCATTAATTAATGTTCATAAATTAACCACATATAAATACTGATATAAAACACCCAGGTCGTTATGAAATACCAAAATGTTCATATATACCTAGGTACTTTAGAATTTTAATTAAAAACCCACCTCGGAGTAAGTTAAACCTTGGGAAATGTATGCAAACTCATTTTTCAGAGTTGTTACAACACTAGAAAGTTATTAAAATTAAAAGAAATTATAATTGGCACTTAGCACTTGGGTTAAAAGATTACGAAATACAAAAAATAGGTTTACCCTGAAAAATGCTTAAAGAGTGAACATACATAGTGAATTTCTCTTTACATCATTATTTGACCATGAACATTATTAATTGAGCAGAGACAACCTGGGTAAAAATAAATTGAATCTACTCTTATAAAAAAAACAAAAAACCCCTTAAAGATAATTTATAAAACATTTTCTACTTTAGGTCCTTTTTTATTGAATTTATTTTGTTACCTTTTGACATACACCGTACTTAAGTTATTATTATTAGACCTATTCTTACTACAAAAGTGGCAAGCTCCCACATCTTTGTTGCTATATTTTCCAGTAATACAACTGAAGTTTTTGTTAAAGTATTTGAAAGTTTTTGTTAAAGTATTTGAAAGTTTTTATTATAAATAAAAGAAAACTACAGTTACTAATAAAGTACTAGTTTAACCTGTTTTCTATTTTGCTATGTACAATACACTTTAATGAAATGTAACCAATCCCTATAAAATATTTCAGCATATATTAAAACAATAAAAATGTGTTTTTCCAACATTTTATCTTAGTTTAAGAGAAAAAAACATTCAAAATCATTGGAAGAACTAAGAAAGACAATAGCAGTGCAAACTATTGAAATACCCAAAAATACCCGGACGTACTTTTTACTTTTCTTTAGTTTTAAAGGATAAATATTGTTGCTAATTTCAATTTAAGGCATCAAATAACTGTGTTCCAGTCCTTGTTTGCCCAACACATCATCAAAACATCAAAAAATGTTGTATAAAACTCAAAACTAAAAAACGTATTGACGAAGAGGTCCAGAATACATACAAGTTTATACATAAAAAAGTGGTCGTTCGACCGTGACTTTAAGTAGACGTCTACCCGGATTACATGTCATAATTGTATGTGTTGTGTTGTGAGTTGAGTGTTTTTGTGTTGTATGTAATGTAACTTTTTTTTTATTAGGTATCTGATGATGAAACATATGTTTCGAAACGCGTCACAAACGAACGCTGAACGAAGTCACACGACGGATACAAGGTAAAATTTGTTATATTCTATTTGTGACTTGGATGCTTTACAATGATTTTAAAATATATTTAATGGTTAAACCAGCGAACATAGTAAAATTAATGCCCACTGTCAGTGTTAAGCTTTTGATCTAAATCAGTTGTTTTATTTACAATAATGATTGTGGGACACGTCCGTTCACAAAATACGTAATTTTGTTCATAGTTTTATAATTTTTTAAATAGGAGTCCTAAACATTTCCTGGATAAAAAGTAGCCTAGATTAATCTCTGAAAAGTCCTCTACATGCAAGTGAAAGTTTTGTCAAAATTTGTTCAGCCATTCCGGAGATTAACCCGGTCACACAAACAGACAGAGAGACAGACAAACAATTTTAAAATACATGTTTAGGTTTTTGTAAAGTGTGAATTGTAAGATCTCCAACTTCCCAAAGTATAAAATAATATAGAATAGGACCATAAGTCAATTTTAATACGAGAGAGCATTTTTATTTTTTGAATTTAACTTAATTTATATTACAAATGTTTTTTAGAAAGAGAGCTTAATAATTAGAAGCATTTTAACGTAAAGGAAATAAATATAAAAGGGCAGACAATTTTAAAGTACATTTCAGTAGAATAAATATAAAAGCAAGACAATTATTAAAATCAATCATTATATTAAATTTAAATGTAGGGTTTGAGAAAATGGACAGTCTATGTACTAAGGCCAAGACGCGGAAATTATACGAGTTTTAAGACGCAGTTAGAAAAGCAACGTCCAAAAGTCTAGACGAGATAAGAAGCGAACACCTGCAAGCCAATTCCTGGAGAAATGGTCTACGTGCGTTTTCACATGCCAGATCCACAGGAATGCTTTGGTAAGCAACCAACGAATCTGACAAAATTGAACATCTGTGTGTCGTCAGACGTTTCTGATTGGTAGAGAGAGGATAGACGCCGGTTGAATGTAGCGGTGGAAAAGAACGCTAACAGACTTTCCAACGAGAGACCAAGCAGTAAACATCGCTTGAAGTGTTACACGTTGCGCATTAACAGTTTAATCATGTAACATTTATTGTTAATCTACAAGTACAAAGTAGTATTTGAATTAATAATTCTCATCGTCAAATGGTGTATAGTGCGATCGCTTAGAATAATGTGACAGTAAATCAGACACGAAAATGATCTAGGCTACGAAAGTTTGGCGCTTGCGAGTGGGGTTTTCTTTTCTTTTTTTTTTTAAATTAATAAGTTTGTGGTCTGCTTTTCGTAAGTACAGTGCACTTAAAATTCTTTTTTATAAATCACCAGCTCTCTTTAAATTTATAATCTATAATTGGTATCATATTTGTATGTATTTGAATTTATTTTTCTTTGCTGTATATTATATGATATTAATAAATGTCAAAGGTCATTTCTAAATCGTCTGCTTTGTTTGGCCTAATCTGATCCTCTTCACCATTTTTCATTCAGGTCATTGAATTCACAACCCGAGATAGAAAAATTAGTAGAGTTTTGCAATCCAACTGCATCAAATCAAATCAAGTTTATATTTTTATTTTTTTTGTAAGCTGAGCATCTTACAGAATAACCAAATGATCTTAGAAAAAAAAGGATTTATTTCTAAATCACAGACAGACACTTAAACTTTATTTGTATTTATAGAAGAGGTGATGGTAAACTAGATTATATTCATTTTATTTTGAAGGGAATAATTTCCTTTGCAACATAACAGCTCTGTTGACATAATATCTATCAACTACCACCAATGAATGCAAGAACTGGTCAAATCCTACTCACCAGGCAATGGAAGCATCCCAGATATCGGGTACAAGTGGCTGTCACGGTTACCCCAGCGTGGATGCAAGATCTGCATGTTTTCTCGCAGCATCATTTCTTTCCGTTTCAATTCTTCAATTTCACTAATCGTGTCACGAGCTTTATCCACAGATTGCCCTGTAAACAAAGGCATTTGAAATAATTCTCTTTATCAACTTATAAATAAATACAATCGAGCTTGACTCGTTAGAAAATATTATTTCTAAGAATAAAACACAGAACAAAATTGTCACAAAAATACGTTTCAATGACAAAGTCGTCATACTCGGTGGCATTTGAGTTATAACAAAATTATAACTCCATCGCAATTACAGTACAACCCCTCTCGTTGGACCTCGGCTGGTCCGCCGCTCCGGTTAATCCGACCGTGCTCGAGCCGAAATTAGTGACTTACATCCCATCCGGCCAGTAGTGTTTACTTACTGTTATCGCTTGTCCGCTTTAGTGCTCCGTCATCTCTGGTATCGTTTCTGTTGTTGTGCGTTTTTAGTGTTTACAAGCAGTCCTACGCGGTCCCGCTTTACGCTATCGCGCTTTTACACGGTAAAAAAGTTCATGATAGGTTTTGTATTTGATCCGAGTTGTTTGGAGTGTAGGCTACAGTTAATAATTTTATATGGTATTGGCACACTGTCATCTCACTCTCCCCTCAAGGTCAGTGCTCTTATAACGGTACCCCTAATTGCTCTGTCATTGTCCGGGTTTGTCTATTTTTACCACTTAGTCACATCAGGATCAAGCTATCCTTCGCTGTCAGCATCGAAAATATTGGTCACGAGTGATAAACTAAAATGTATTTATCTTGTTTTAACTTGATTTATTCAATTTATTAATGTGTGGAATGTAGGCTATACTATATATTTTACATAGTGTTTTACTATGTTTTACTATGTGTTTACTATACAAACCAAACAAAGTAATACTAGAATAGCCTACCAATGACCTAACCTTCAGAAGCCAACACCTAAATGTACTAGGCCTAGGCTATTTACCAATATGTAACCCAACTATAGAAATTCTAAAAACAGAACAAATACCAATACCACATTATACCTGTATGTTAAATCCAATATAATTTATGTATTTAGAAGTAATGAATTAAGAAATCCAGAGCAATATAATGTAAACAACACTTGTAACCTATGCTATTGTAACCTCAATCCAAAACACTGCACAATTCACTATTATTTCGGAACCTGTATACAAAAACAAATTCACATATTTATTTATTAACCACAATTAAAGACGCAAACTGTTACATGTTATCCATAACATGCCATTTTATAAGAAAAACAACTCAAGTACCAATTCGAAATGGTCAAAATCAATCGCGAATCAAGCAGATTGCGCCGACAGTAGGCCTAATACGATCGTCACAAAACATAAATGATTTAGTATAAACATTTAGCGTATGTAAATCGAATTATTAACATGTAATAATTGTATAAAGTGTGATTTTTATTAATTTTAAGTAACAAATGCACGTAATATGTATGAGATTATTAGTTAGTGTAAACATTCCAATGAAAACTGTAATCAGCTGTGAAATGTATTATTTAGGAACTCGACCAATAGAAAGAGTCAATTTATTATGTCGGATAACTTCTTTACGATTAATAACTACATATTTAAAATAGAATAGTAAAGCCTTAATACAAATTTAATCTTTGCAAAAACGAAATATAAAGTTGTAAAAAACTACGATACAACGCGGACTATATTTGTTCCGCCAAGCCTGAACGTTTAACCATATATGTAAACGAACGCTGCATACTACAACGATCGCAGTTGGTATCTATACGCCGAACGGCGTCTTTTTTTAAAAAGGAGTTGAAATGAAGCCATTGGAAGAAGTAGATGCAAGTGCATAGTGCTAGTCAATTTTTGAAAGTTTTAATCATAAATACTTCGTTAAATTCAGTGGAAATTAACCAAATAGAGACTGGTATACTCTAGTACAACTAAATTAGCAATAACATTTGAACAATTTAAAAGATTAAGCCAGATAAAGACTTATAAAAAATTAGCATCAAGTCTTATAGACATTAGAACTTTATGAATTTGCAATCTATACTATTAATTAATGAATCCTAAGTAAAATCATATTTAAATCATATGCGTAATCTAAAAACCAAAGATATATTCAGACTCAGCCGAGTGCCTACCCCGAGATTAATGAAATTTTAATGATATAATAATTACCATTCTTTAAAGACTATTATTCCTAAATCAGGACTAATTGAGCTAGACCGAATTGGCAAATGTAATTATATGTTTCTTGATAAATGATCAATCCATGTAATCCTAAATGTAAGACATATCAACTTATGAAAGTATAATAAAAATATTTAATAATTGTTAACTTCAAAATTTGTGTCAGTAGAATTTATTGTAGATTACCTAGTTTTACCTAATATAACTTTTGATAGTAACTAAGCCTCCTTAAGAGAAAGATGATATATATAATTGACATTACAAAGTGTGGCTATTCAAATAGTAAATAATCGGAAAGATAATAAATTGATGCCCTACTAGTGGGAGCATTATTAAAACAGATTAAAAGAATAAAAATTATAATAATAGTGTTGTGCATTTTTTTTTTAATGAGTTAAGAGATTGTAATAATTGACGAGCATTATATAAATGCTATTCAATTTAAAGAATTGTGATTCGACAATGCCTAAATAATAGGCATCACTTAAACGGTGACCAAAGAAAGGACTGTGAGCAGTATTAACCCCAAGCAAAACTAAGATATTTATAAAGCATCGAATGCTCGATTAGTAAACAGAAGAGTCGGCAGGGAAGAGCCAATCTTATAAACAAGACGTAACACAAATATGACAACTCTAGATTTCTTTTTTCAGGGACAAATTAAAAACAGTGTTTAAAGAGAAAATCATATATCTACCATCTGTAAGAGATTGCACCTGAAATAAAAGCAAGGATATGGGAACCACTAATTGTTCACACGTCCAAATTTATGGAATGTAGGAAAATCTTAAGAATGTACTTTTTCCAATGATAAGTTAATGTACACAATAGGGGGATTCATGCAACCTGTGCTAATTGTGTTAAAATCGAGAAATTCGTTTGACAGAAAAGTGTGCTATTTAGAGTCGATAGCACACTTGACTTTAGCACGGTCTGGGGTCTGCTAAACCAGTGTTAACGACGTAAAACTCTTGGGGAAGGTAATTTGAGGTTTTCAGCTTGAATCTAACTTTAGCACATTAGCACAAGGGGTTAAAAAAATAGCAGTTTAGCACAGATTGCATGAATCCCCCTAATGATTTGTACTTTACCTAAACATTCTTTCATTTTCCACATACCTTTCTTTAAACCTTTCTTCTTCCCTTCGTCGCCCTTGTCGTCAAACACTTTTACGGCATCTTTGCTCACAGGAGGCGGTTTCTTACTTAGCGCAAAAGACAATCCGGCTCCTCCGCCTTGTTTGGTCATAGAGAAAGCCATGAGCCGTTTCTTTGCCTTGGTTCTTCCTAAGACCGTGCTGGAACCTCCGAGAGATGGTGGTAAAAGCGGAGGCAAAGGAGGAGGTAAAAGCGCTGTCGATTGCCGAGACCCTTTTATCTGCGGCGGTATAATTTCCAGCGGAGGATCGTCGTCTACAGGTAGACTAGGTGAGTATCTAAAATGTGTTGTAGTGGTAAATTAGATGAGGTATATAAATTCAAAATTATAGAGAACTATGTTGATACTTTTGCTAGTCCTGTTACTCCTGAGACAATTACAGGATTCGCAAGCTTGCTTCTACCCCACAATTATGAATGAAATAATTTAACAGAGCATATATTTTCTGTAGAACATTTTACTTACATGTAAACAGAAATAATTTACAATTACAGGAACAGTAAAAACATGAACATGATTTATTTAAATAATTTGTTAGAATTGTTGGACTATGTATATTTATTTGGCTCAAGTACCCAATATGTGGGTTCTTCATTAAGTACTTTGTACGTGAAAGATTTGTACTATCACAGGCCTAACCTAATGTTCCATTTTTAAACAGTGTTTAGCCCTAATCAGCGTACATTTTTAAAGGCTCCTTCTTTTAATTAAAAGTATTAAGATAGGGAAAAATCAAATCAATATCACGTAATATTTAGATAATTTAATTATGAACTTTAGTCGGAACTTTAAGTTATAAATTAAGTCTTACACAAATAATTAACCCAAGAACTCCCCTGGTTATAGCTCAAATTGGCGAGCCGGTTTTTAGTATTTTGCAAGCATATTTTAAAACATTTGCCAAAAATAGTAATTCTATCCCAATCAAAAAGTGTTCTATACCTTTTTTGTAGAGAAAGGTTCAAAGAATTCATACATTCAATTAAAAAAATGTATTGATGTAAAATTGTAGAAGTTATTAGCTCAAGAAACAAAAAATGTTCAGTAACGAAAGGAAAAAGTTCAACTTTAGGCCTACATAACAAGTAGTAAACATTTTTTGTAATTTTTTTGCAAGTGTAAAAAGTTTTGTAATTTAGTTCTAAATAGAACTGTATAAAAACATTTATCAATTTCAAATTTCTTATTTTGAAAACACCAGTTTTTATGTTCCAAATACACGACTGCTAACAAATCTCTTCGTCTGTTGTTAGACAAAATACCATGTTTCTTTGCAATCAGCTGATTGAAGAACTGTAAATAAAATCATTGCAAAGGTTTGGAAATGTTGATTTTTTAAATTTAAGAAATTAAGATGACGTAAAAGTAAATAAAACCTGTTAATATAGAAAAGTTTTGCTTTTATTTGGTATAAACTGAATGTAAATTGGTCCAGTGAAAGTCTCAGATGACTGTCCTAAGGATTGAAAAAGTTGACTTTTTCCCCCATGTTAAATCTAAGAAAAGTTTATTTTTCATTTTTGGCCCATTTAACATAAATATTTTCAAAATACAAATAAATTCTTCTAATATTGTACCAAAAATCTTTGTTTTGGTATAACCCGCACATAAATAAACACAGTAGAAGTCTCAGACGAACTGTCCAAATGTTTTTTCCTTACGGTTTTAAATATATAGATAACTAGGGGAGACCCCTGCGTGCTCCGCACGCCAACCCCCAACGAAACTTTCTAAAAACATATGTTATGTTTTATTTATAATAAAGGTGTAATATTAATAATAACCTCAAAACTAAGATGGTAAATAATGTTAAATGTTCAAACCAAATTATTTCTTATATTTTATAACAGCAGTTAATAATAGTTAAAAGAACCAGCAAAGCTCAGGTCTACACTTTAAAACCCTAACCTAAAAGCTAGAAATACAAAAAAAATTGCTTCAAATTTTGAAATCAGCTGTTAATGGAAATATTGAAGCAAACATCTATATTATCTGCTATTTTATTCAATTGGTTGCTATGGTAATAAATTTAAATACATGTGTTGGTTTATCATTCCAGGCCTAGCCTAAAATTTTTTCCGACTAAATTTACAAATATTAAAATAAAAAAAGTTTTTACCGAAATGAATTATAGCATATGTTACTCAGGGATAGTGTAGCTTTTTATTAGTAATACTATTTTTTCAATCAGTTCAGTAGTGCCAGAGATTACCCCCTACATACAAACAAACTAACAAACAAACAAACAAACTTTACCTCTTTATAATATTACAATGCATGCCGTAATCCCAATTATTGGGGATGGTTGTGTCTATTTTGATCTCTGTCTTACATAAGCTAAGTATAGGTCCACCGCTTCGTCGTCATTTATGTCAAAATATCAGCATATACAATAATCTGTTTGCATTGGCTTCATTATGGGTCTCCGCCGGGTTTGTTGAGCGAAGCGAGGGAGTTGTTCCCAAGTAAGTTTATATTGACAAAATATTTATATATTTTTAAATGACAAAAAAATGGATTTTAATCTGTAATTTGAAAAATACCCAAGTTATCTCAAAAAACCTAAAAATGTTGTGACGGTTCCGCCTCTATTGTTAATAGAACAGAATCGTCGGCGTATGAGTTAAACTCATAATTCTCCGTTCAAATGTTTACTGTATTTTAATACTATACAATAATTATATTCACTTAAAATATTTATTTCTATTACCTATCCTGATTTTCAGCAAACCTGACTGCATATAAGCTCATCAAGACCGGACTATATGACAATTTATTTAATTATCTAAGCCTAATAAAAAGAAATATTTACACTCACCTGTTGGGATCATCAGGCATAGGAATGTCCATTTCCGGTTGTATATTCATTAAAGAAGCTTTAACTTCAGAAAACGATGATTTTGACTCGACCATAGAAGATTTTTTACTTAATGAAGATGGTTTTTCAATATCCGAAGGCAAATTAATTTCCCAAGGAGATAAACTATCCTGCGGGGGAAGTGGTGCCTTCGAAGGAAGTTCAACATCCCAAGGGAACTTGCTGGAAGAATTTCCTTCTATACTGGGTGCAAAAGGTTGACTAGGAGGCAGATCAATTCCTGAAGGACTAGCCAGGTCTGTATCCATCGGTGTGAATTTACTAGAAGAATGGGAATCAAACTCTGGAGGATTCGATCTACTGTTTGGTGGTAAATCAATCTCCAAACCGGGTTGACTTGACGAGAGATCATTATCAATCGATGCCGAATTAACTGGCGAAGGTAGTTCGATTTCCAACTGAGACGGTTCGCTCATCGAAGGAGAATAAACAAAGTCCATCGGAGGACGACTCGACGATGAAGAGACGGGAGGAAGTTCGATTTCCAACATGGGAGTAAACTCTGATGAAGTTCTAGATTCTTCCAAAGGCAGATTGTTTTCAATCAAAGGAATCTTATCCGTTTCAAGAGCATCGTCAGTTGATTGCTTACTGTTTTCTGAATATTCTTTAGAAGGAAGATCAATATTCAAAGGCGGTGGTTTGGTTTTCTCTGAAGGTAATTCAATTTCTAAGGTAGGGAGTTGAATATTGATCGGAGGTAATATTTTAATCGGGGGTGGTGGATCATCTGGCAAGGGAATATCCATTTTGTTTTATCCTGAAATCACGACAAAATTATTAGTTAATCATTCATATTGCAGAGACTCATTTTAATTTAAATTTTGATAAATATAAAACATTATTGAATACTTGTTAAATCTATTATAACTGTTAATAAAATAATTCGACCACGCAGGTGAACCGCTGACGTGAGTTGAGCACATTTCCAAAATTAAGTTTATAGGCCTATGTTCTAGGGTTTCAACCAACAATTTGGGAAATAGGTCTATTCACGACGGTGCTGAATAGCTGAAAAATGGTTCCCACGCCATTCCGCATATTGGGAGTATCTTCAATACACAAAGCATTGCGTGCTTCGCACGTCATTCCGCATATTGGGAGTCCAACACACAAAGCATAGCGTGCTTCGCACTACAATCCCCATATTGGGAGTATCTTTAATACACAATGCATTGCGTGCTTCACACTCCAACATCACGGTAAAATCCACCACATGGCTTTGAACCGGGTACTTTTATAGTATTTTACGTTTTGATGCGAGATTTTGGGGGAACCAAGCGAGCTATAAGGTCGCGTAAAAAAACAAAATGTGTAGGGTAACATCCTACATTTATATTTGTAGAAAAACTGTAAAAAAATGTATTTTCTTAGGAAAAAACTAAAAAAATTGTTATTTCCTGTCAAAAAACGTGCTTCCGGTTGTTGGATTTTTTGGCTAACGAACTCGTCCGAGCCACGTAGACAACCAACATGTGTACCAAATTTGAATCAAATCGGACTTAAAATGCGGCCGCTAGAGTGCGAACACATATATGATTTTTAATGACAACCCAAAACGTGTTCTCGGGACCATGATCGGTGCTCATTTGCTACTCCCGACCTTGGGTCTCACCATAAGGGCTACGGCAATAGCTCATTTTTCCTATGGAAATTGGCTAATATGGCCGATTCCACTGAAAATTCCTAAACCAGCGTGAAGCTTTCTAAACACTCCATTTTCCGTGCCATTTATGAAACAAAATTTACTGTTGCCGGTTACTTCGGTCAGTTTGACCACACGCGTCCTGTTACCCATGTAGCCTGTTCTAATTAGGCTAAGTTAAAAATATATAAAATACTTTTTTCTTCTACTTTGTTTTATTATTATGGGATGGAAGAGTCCAAGCCCTACCCACTAGGATCTATTGTGGTAAGATTTAACCCTTTAATGATCATCCCGATACCTTCAAGGTCTCTTATGAAACAAAGGGGTCATGATGAGATCAACACCACAGTACCTGCATTATCAAACCTTCTTTGTTTATTTAAAACTATATAATTTAAAACCACATAAAATAGATTTTAAAGTTTACGGTTCCAAATCAGCCTATAACGAAATGACGAGGGAACTGGCTTCTTAATAGTTTTCTCACGGCCTACCTTATCAGAGTTTTTGGTTATCCGAGGTCTGCCCGGTCCCAAATACCTAGGATAATCGAAGTTCTAATGTACTGATAAATTTGAAATTAATACCATATTGAAAATACTACTGAGATATAAACTGCCATGTGCGATTATTCAACAACAACAACAACAATAATAAATATAATAATAATAATATCAATATATACTACAACCTAATAGGCCTACTTTTTAAAAGATAAACCATTCCTTTCCTTAGACACTATCAGCAACTAACCACTGCTAGCTTAAAAATCATTTTTGCCTAAGGTAAAAGAGAATTCTTCGGGTTTTGTCCGATCAAGCAACCCTCTCGGTAGAATTTTTCTAACTCATGCTTGTTTAAACTATTTAACCACATTAGGGTTATCGGGCTCTTCACTCTGTTACGACTCTCCTCCAATTCGTTCGTTTAACAATTTCAAATGTTTTAAGTAGGTCGTCAAAGTATTCGCTGGGATTCCAAAATCTTATTGTAATCTGAAATTTTTCTTGACACCCTTTTCCACTTCAAGAATTTTATATTTATTTTATTTTTATATTTATTTTTTTCATCACTTTTTCTTTGATTTATTCCATTGGAATATGTGACATGTCATAACTTACATTGTTACATAAATAGAAGTACAAAATAATAAAACGTACATAATATACACAAAATCACACATAAATTTACATACAAATTTGATTAAAAAACAAAAAACACAGTTCATACAGTTTATATGTATATAATTATTGATTATAATATTTTTTAAACAAATAAGCCCTTCCTGACACCTGCAGACCGGGCTCGGGTACCTGTGGAAAGATATTCTTCCACAGAATAGAACACATTTTCTAGGAGGTAGCACCCGAGTGAACTCTTGAAACTGTGGATAGAATCTAAGTTTTTAATATTTTCTGGAAGCGTATTAAACAACTTTATACCAGAGTAATAAATTCCGCGTTCAAAAAATTTAAGTCTATGGACATGATATTGAAAAAGTTTTTGACGGAATAGGTATTTGTGGTAGTGCTGATTAATTTCAAATAAATTATGATTGCTCTTAAAGAAAATTAAAGTTTCATAAATATAAATGCAAGGGAAAGTTAAAATATTATTTTTTTTTAAAAAGGTAGGCCTATACAAGATTGATTATAATTTAGATGGAATATTGAGCGTAAAATTCTTTTTTGTAAACGGAATACTTTAATAGATTCAACAGAGTTCGCCCAGAATGCCACCCCATATCTTAGACGAGAACTGACATAGGCAAAATAAACGGCTTTTATTACTTTTAAACTAGTCACAGAGGAAATCATTTTGAGAGCAAAGCAAACTGACGCCAGTGATTCGGCTAAACCTGAAATGTGACTTTTCCAATTTAAATTTGAGTCCAGGTTAATGCCAAGAAATTTAACATTATTTGAGCTTTGGATTACTTCCTTACCTTTCATTACATATAGTTTAGGATTTGACTGTAAGCTAAAATAAATTAATTTTGTTTTTGTCACATTCAGTTTTAAGTTATTTATACAGAACCAATCTTCCGCCGTAGACATGGCTAAATGCTACTGCATCAGCCAAATCTGTTTCATTTTTGCCAACAACTGTTAAAGTAGTATCATCAGCAAATAATACTGCTTTTACGGGTCCAACATTTTGCGGCAAATCATTTACATAAATTAGGAAAAGCAATGGTCCCAATATTGACCCCTGAGGAACACCACGAAGGACTACTTCCCATTTATGTCCGTCACTTTCTGTGCGAATATCGAGGTCTTGTACTGGTCTTGAGGTTTTAATTTAATTGCAATACTGTAACTTCTGTATTGACACACAAATCCCAATAGAAAAAACGTACTACGGTACAGTGTAAAAACAATTAAAACAACAATACTCAGTGCGTACTGTACGATAACAATAAACAACAAAAACAACGCAACTTTAATAAGAACTTTAAGAAAACACTCTGAAAGCTCAGCACTGCACGTAAACAGAGTAGACAAATGACTGACCGAGGAAACAGAAAGTTGTACCAATATCGCTAGTCTGCATAATGGCACAGGGTTGGTCTCTGGATATGGGATTTCTCAGATCACTGCACTAGCTTAGTATCACTTTCAACCGAATACATAGTAGTTTTGGTAAAATCCTCATTTGACGCAGATTTTAATACTTGTATAAGCTAAAATTATTCGAACTATAAAAAAAATGTAAATTGTGTGCTTAAGACCACACGGGATAAGTGTAAACTTTTTAACACAACATACGAAATGAGGAAGCACAATGTCCATTTCAAAGGTATTACCGGTACCAATTAAACTATACATGGTGTTAACATTAAGGACGCATGTAGGACAATCTGTTATACTTATATACCTAACTCAAATATACTAAACTAGCAATGCGTTCGTAGCCTAACCGGCTAAGTCACTAGTCTATAGTGATGAACTCTGCTGGTTCGAATCTCGGCAAGACCAAAACTTTTTCAAACTGACAGAATAGAGCGTATCACGATAAAGCGTTTCAGAAAATGCGTGACGGTAAAATCCGATTCACCCGCCAGCAAACACAGCTCCGAGGTGCGCCTATAGAATAAGTTTATGACGTAGGACAATCTGACACACTTATATACCCAACTCAAATATATTTAGTGCGCCAAGGAGCGCAGCCTATAGAAGTTTACATTTCAAAAATTTCAAGGGGATTCAAGGGACTAGACTAAACAAAAAATTAAAAATTTAATAAGTTCATAGTTCAAATTTAAGGTAGCCTATTTATAAACTATTTATACTATTGACTGTAGGTTCTTGGTGAAATTCCATTGTAAATAAATAAATGAAAACTTTTTGTACTATTTCACAAAGCTTTATTGAGCCGTGCCGACCTAGGTTTCGCCAGCTACGGCATTATCGAAGGCAACTTAAAGACTAAAGGAACAAGAAAAAATCCAACACACAGCAGTTGGGTACAGGTAGGCCAAAATACCGTTAGGTTAGGGATGGGGGAGGAATCGAACTGGTCAATAACAACGGTTGTAGAAGTGGCGAATTGCTTAAATCTATTTGTTCGTTTAAAACTAAACTTACGTCCTTATTAATTAACCTCTTAATTTCTAACATTTCCAAAGCATGATGCTGAGTTTTTTTACATAAACATAAAAAAAAGTGAATTGTAGGCCTATAATTGTTTGAATAAACTTGTGAGAATTTGTACCACTAGTTAGTGATACATGCTCTACTACTACTGGGTCAACTTCAAATTTTATGATTATTTTAGTTAAGTTAGAGAATATATTGGTCAAGGACTACTGTAACATTAAAAAAAAGAAAAAAAAGTAAATGTCGGAAATTATTAATAATGATGAAAACTTACATTAAAAGCCTTGATCAGTGTCTGGTATTTACTGTCATAAACCTCGCCGATAGCACGAAAAAGATAATGTAACCTTTCCTCGTAGTCCAACAACAATAATAATAATAATAGATAATAATTAATGTACAGTAGAGTCTCGCTAATCCGAAAATCCGCCTATTCTGAACAAAGTTCAGAAAAAATACCGATTTTTTAAACTTAAAAAACAGGAGTGAAAAATGTACATTTATTGTTATACAAAATAATTAGAGTTTTCAAGTTAAATTCAAGTGTTTCTTTTAAAGTACACGAAGGATGACTCGTTTACTTGCCATGTTTCATGTTTAACAGTTGATGTCAAGGACTACGAACATAAATAAAAAAGGCACAGTGACTCGGTAAAGTAACTCTACACACTCACGGAACAAAGATTTACAATAAATTTGCAATAAGCGCACACAGTTTATCCAAGTCCCTAGAGTAAACACTGAACTATTGCGCGTTTACAGTTTAGCTGATAGCATTGGCCTTATTGAGGCTTGCCGTGCTACTACCTAACCTAACTACATCGGCTCCTATTCACTACCACATTGAATTATGAATATCCTTATCTCAGTGTTTAATTCAAGATCCAAATTTCTTCATTTCAGTAACGTACCTCATGTTTAAGTAAACCCCATTACATATTCCTAATAACTAGTTTAAATGAGTTTTAAGAGGTCGTGATGTTTTTATGCTGGCTACTAGCGTAAGATCTCCGTTTAAATAGCATGGGCAAATAGCTAGTGCTTAATGCAGTGATTCAATCATAAATATGTTTGAAACACGGGAGGGAGAGGGGTCAAAGTAACGTCTCGGTGCTATGAGTCATCGAAGGAAATGCATTTCCTTTCCGGCTTTCTCTGAACCTGTTCACAAGCCGATCAACGCTGCTTAGAGCTGCCATTAGCAGATTATTTACCCATTAACAAGTCAATACGTTGATATTATTTATGAAATCCGCCTATTCCGAATTCCAGCTAAACAGAACAGTGTTCGAATTACAGTGTTCTAACAGTGTATTTAGAATTCCGAATAAACTAAACAGTGTGTCCAATTAGTTCGGATTAGCGGGACTCGACTGTACTAACTTACATATGTTTACAAATTGGAAACATACTGTGACTAAAGACTATAAGTTAGAACTTCAGGCAATTTTTTTAAACTTTGCTATATATAAGTTTTATATATTTAAGTATAAAAATATAAGTATATCATTTTATATAATAAATATATATATATAATATAATAAATAAATATATATATAATATAATAAATATATATATAAGACTTATAATATAATAAATATTTAAAGTATAATAGGCCTCTATATATTTTTTTTTTTATAAGTTAGCCTAGTATATTAATGATAAATTTATAACTAAAGTGGCTCTTTAGTAGTTCTGGTAAACGCATTGGAATAGGGAAGTAAAAAAATCATAATTATCATTTTACCGTTTTGTGTAAAAACTTTGTGAAATATTAATTCATATATGTAGCCTATTTAACATGCTGTGAGATAAGTTTATTTTTAAGGTTTTGTTTTTTTTTCAATTTGTTAGGCTACATTAAATTTTTTTGAAATAGGCTATATTTGCTGTTTAAATTGGTTTAATAATATATTTAGGCTTTGCCTAAGCAATATGATACTCCTAGGCATGGCTCAGTATAGGTTTTTCTATACTTTCATGTATAGAAAGTATCTCAGTCATAGGTTGGCACCTCTGCTGCCAATATGGCGACCTGTAAATTTTTGACCCTCTAGGCTAACCTATTGCAACAAGAATAATAAAAAGAAAAACCTAAAAGGTTCTAACCTATAGTATTTAGTCACAGTATGTTTACCCGTATTCAACATTTAACAGTAAAATGTAAAACAACATGGTCGTTGTCTGCAAAAATACCAGGCTAGGGTCGAAAAGTAAACTTACACAAATTTTTTTTACAACGTATCGTCTGTAGCGATTGATATGGTTGGCTTTCTATTGTTTTATGTGTTTAGGCTTAGGTTTAGGATAGCTTCATGGAGAATTGCTGGCGCAACTTTACTATTCGACTCTAGGCTAACCTAGAGCTAACAGAAATGCAAAAATAATAATTTAAAAAATACCTAAAAGGTTTTAACCTAACATATTTAGTCACAGTATGATTACTTGTATTCAACATTTAACAGTAGAATGTAAAACAATGTCGTTGTCTGCAAAAATATTAGGCTAGAGTCGAATAGTAAAGTTACGCCGAATTGGTGATATCGGTAGATAATTTAAGTCTTACGGTTTATTATATTTTTTAAATTAAAATATTATATACATTTTTAAATATGAAATGTTGCTTTTTCATTTACCTAGGTAGGCCTAGTTTATTAAGTTAGGCCTATAGATTTTGTTTTGTGGTACAACATTTACCATTTTGTGGTAAAAGTAGAGCATTTTTGTTTGCATAAGATGGCAACCCAGCTTTAATAGAAGTAGTTGTTCCTATATACTAAAGATTTACCCTGTAAAGGTATAAGTATAACCTTTTTATTTTATTTATTAGTTTCAGAGGCTAAAATACCAAAAATTAGTGTAAAGCATGTAGTTAGTAGAATATCAACAACTAATTAGAATAAAAGAGAAAACCAACATAGACCACTTGAATCATCCTATATTTACTTCGACATTTTGTTATTCAAGATAACTAACCTGTATCCACTTTATGTAGGCTAGGTTAGTCAAGAAAGTAGACTGATCTAAGTATAGGCCTAATACCTTTAATATTAGATTTCATATAAACTTAACTTGACAGTTTGTATTCTAAAATCACTAATTAAATTCATTTTTAATCAATGGCTTACAACAGGCTAAGCAGTTTATCAGCAAATAGGCTGTATTAAATATATATTAACCAATGATAAGTATATCTTAGCCTACCCTTTACAAGACATTACCTAGTTTAAAAAAACTACAGTTCTAATCTAACGTATGTGCAAGACCGTTCTGGAGTTGTTAAATAAACTACATAAAATGTAAAGAGAGAAAAATCACTCCTATTATTGTATTAAAACATTGTTTATTTCAAAAAATAATACATAATATATTTGTCAACTTGTTAGCCTGAGTTGCTTTTGCAGACTAGGGGAGTAGTGTGGTTGCTTACCGGTTTCGTAGTCTTCTAAAACACAGACTTGCAAAAAAATATAACACTTAAAACGCCATGGATAAGAGTTAAAATATATTACAGTTAAGTCAGACAAGTATTTAATTGTTAAACATGTTATTTATTTCATTAATAGCACACAAAACTGTTTATCACACAATAAACTTCTACCATCTTGTTTTCAAGGCCTAGTGAATTACTTTTTTTACTTTCCATAATCCATAGTCCCATTAGTCCGTACAAAAATTATCAAGAGTTACCTTGGAAAAATTATTTATTTGAAAAATTCTGCTATAAACTTCAATTTTATAAATGGACTAAAAGTATTTATATACGTATATTATAAACGTAGTCAATTAAATTACTTTCAAAGTTTGATCAGGCAATATGTGTATTATATTATTGTATTCGTCTTACTGTACTCACTGTACTATTAGTAATTTGTTTCGAACATAATCACGATCCAAGTTCAAATTTTAGACATGTGGTCTTGTAATGGAGAAGGAGCAAATTACCAAATATATTATGAGTTTTGGTAGATGAATTTTACTTAAATAGCGAATAAAACAAAACTAAAATGTCAGAAGTAGTAAAAACATCTGAGAAGGTTTTCTAGTCAGAAAATATAGTACATACTATATTGTATTGCAGCAATACTTCAATTTTGAGAAACACATCTACTCTAGCAATCTGAAATTCTTTATTTCGTGATTTTTTCCTGCAGACACATACAAATCGAAATGCATATAGCTCGGACTCGGCTTACCCTCGTGATGTTCCAGATAAAATCGATCTCAATTCATCAATAAAACCATTGTATTTTGGTATTTGGATAACCTAATAGAACTCCGATCCAATGCACTATTTCAATCCACTGGAAATTCGACGATAGTGGCATGATCTGTGGAGGAAACGACGGAAGCGGTGTGTAGCACCAATGCCTTGAATGATTTCTCCCTAGCGGTACTCCACGGCGCGATCATGCAATATTTTCCCGACAACCTTTTTTCGCCACACAGCCGCCGTATGCATGCATGATCTATTTTATTATTCATGATCTATGGTAATAAATTCATTCTAACCCCTCTAGGGCAACACCACCTATATTATAGGTGGTATTGTCTAGGGCCGGATTTTTAACCCCGCAATGAGTGGGTCCTACTCTTGATATTTCTAAAATAATTGCATCTTTAAACTTGATCCTTCGAAATGGCAATTTTTAAATAAACAATATCAAGAACTAAATCTTGAGAATAATTTAGAACGAATGGACCTAACGCTTAGTGTAGTTAGTTCTCGAATCGAAAATATCACCGTTCCCGCGTTTCGCTTCATTAGTATTAGTACCATGAGAGTAGTATTCAGGGGCGAATCCAGGGTAGGGTGAGAGGGGCTACCGCCCAGGGACCCGCAGTCAGAGGGGCCCAGCGCCAAGGAAAAATGAATGACTTATACAATATAGTCGGATTTATAGTTTATATTGATGATTGCCCATGAGTACAATTTGAACCTTGGCACGTGCAATTACTAAATAATATAATTATAAAATACAGACGAATTTAGTTGACATTGTAGAACCTGACATATAAATGTCTCATCGCGGGGCCCCACGCTATATACAAATTAAATAAATGAATTAATTATAAAATATTTGTAATTTTCTTAGGAAATTTTGTAAAAACTAAAATTTACGAAATCGATTTGGAAGCAATTTTTTAGGGCAAGCACTTTGAAATAAACATTTTTTGTTTCTTGAATTTTTTTTTAACTCTTTCTTTTCGAGATATTAGCAACTTTATGTTGATTTATTTCAACACGTTTAGGGCCTCCATTTTGTTTTGGGTGTTCCGATTTTTATTTTCTTTATGTCATTTTCTTAGTCTTAAATAGACCTTTAAAATAAGGTATCACATGACCATACTTCCCATTTAAAAATGTTGAGTTGCCCCCGAAATTCATATGAAACTCCCAGTATTTAATACTAGTTATTCCCGGATAAGAAAATTCGGCTATAGTAATGCGGCAATGCTGCTGAAGTTTTTTTTTAGGTAGAAATTCTGTGCTGACCAATGTAGTTATTTCAGAGGTTCTAACTATGGACTTGTGTTATATTTTAATCAACTACATATTCTCTTGTTGTTGCAGTCAGACGTCTGGTAATTTCTGCCTGTGTATTAAGGTGCGTATACACTCTCGCGCCGTGCAACATGCGCGGTGTGCGCGCAGCGCGTTCGCGGCTCGTTGAAAGTTTTGATTTCAACGAACCTCCAGCGATCCAAAGAAAACCCGCGATCATTCTGACTTTGAGAACCTGCTACAGAAGGTTGGGTTTCACATTTCTAAACAGGACACTTATTTCCGCACTGCAATTTTACTCAAGACAGGGGTGTAAATAAATTATATATGTACCTTTTTCTATTCGCTATATTGCTGGTAGTAATCATAGGCCTCAAAGTTGGGTTTTAATTTAAACAAATGTGAAATAGGCCTGGAGTTAAAATAGCCTTGGTTGTTATAAATAATGTAATTTTAAGATCGTTGTACAGGCTAGCTATACATTAAAATAAAGAATACCTTGAAATAATAAAGAAGTACGGTAATTGATGATAAATATTTTTATTAAACTAAAGAATTTTAAAATTCACAATCTGCTGGCCATTTATTTATTGAAATTGAATTCACGCCAAGCATCTGCTTTCATATTTTTATTAAAATGAAAATTGTTTTGAGGATCCCAAAGAATGGAGTGGTTTCTGTATGAATCTATTAATTTAATTTGCTTCAGAGCAATCCATCTTTTAATAACTGAGTACCCGGTATCTTGAATAATAACAATCACATGCGCGCTGAAAACGACAAACCTTTCACGCTCCCGTCCAAATATGATCGGCGAACCATCAAAGTGTTCGCCGGAAAAACCGACAGAAACTGGATCGCTGCGAGCGGCGCGCGCTCCGTACAAATATGACGAATTCAATGCGCACGAGCGGCGCACGCACCGCGCAAGTGTATACGCACCTTAATATTTCAAAAGAATGGAAGCTCGTGGAAATTTTTAAACATTGTTTGAAAAATTACATAAAATATGCATTTTCTTCACTTACTTTTCGCCAAGCGATTCTAATGGAATTCCTTTCTTTGAAAATGTCCGAGTTTTATCTTAAAGAACATGCTTGTGAATTATGGAATTGAGAATATATACAATTACATTACTGATTTTAACTCTTTCTCGGTCGCAATTTATCAAATAGATACAACTCAAAAGCCTTTCAATCCATAGCCGTCATTGACCTCACCTACTTTAAGAGACCTGTGGAGAAAGTGATTTTGTGCAGTGAACATGTGGCCATTTATATCATATTGATATAATGAGACAGCTCCTGTTCAAAATTTGTCAATGTATTATTGTTATAAAGTGTAACCTTTCTTGGTTTATGTGAATGTCCCGCTTTGTGTTTACATTTTTCTACCTTATTGACTATAGAAATAGATATTTTCATTTCAATCTATACATGTCAGAGTGCAATATTAATACTAGAATTCAAGAAAAATAACTTGGAGTGAGGTGATAAAAATGTCAACTAAAATGTATCATTCTGATGCACTGCGACTGACAAAGAAATAGATTAGCAACCAACCACCAATGCTAACAATCTTTGTTTCCTTAATGCTACTGAAATTTTCTGCTCAAATGTACAAGATACATTGCACCATCGGTATCGAATGAGGCTGGACGCACGCAGTAAAAAGAGTTTTCTAAATGGAAAACAATCACTATACTAAATTGAATTATTTAAAAAAATCAAGCATACAAGCCAGTCGCAGCTGGAATGCTTCTAAACGGCAAAAAGTATGCCACCAATTAGTAGGTTGTACTTATATTCTTCTCCACACACTTGGCTCGTGTCCAAGTAATTGTGTGGAAAAGATTTGGAACTAAAAACCAAGCTCCTAGACGAAAGCGTTTTCACTTGATGGCACGATGGAAAGAACACAAGTGTAAAGAGGAATCCTGCACGCAATTCCCGTGCAGTGTGGAGTGGTCATCAGACGAGCAGTTTATGTGCCATGCAGCGTTTCAAAGAACTAAAAAGAAGACGTAATATCACCCTGGCAATTGTTGAAATATAGCAACTGTAAATGGACCGACTAAAAATAGAAAAAAGAGGGTTTCTGGTTATTTATCGTTGATGAATGAATTACAAGAAAATCGCCCAGAATATTTTATTAATTCGTGTTATGAATTATTACTTCATAAAGTAGGACCGAGAATCAGAAAACAAGATACCCACCTGAGGAAAAGCATCAGAACTGATGAACGTTTAACAGAAACTCTCAAAGTTCAAAGTAAAACCCCGAATCAGTTCCTTAAGGAGAGAATTAATACTGGAATAATTAGCGGAAGGCGTGTGGGAATGCTCGTATCGACTTTACACTTCTAGAAAACTCTAGGCCTGGGATTATTTGCGTGCTAGCGCGTACGCCAATCCTCCACTCCAACCCGCAACCATTACACCTAGACTCTTTCCCGCTTGTAAAGGCTGCAATTGGAGAACTTAGGCATGCTAATTGTAAGCTCCATGTTCCAAACCAATAAACAAAAAATTTGATGCAGTAGATCAAATTATTTTGGTTTTTACTTTGTATGTACCTGAAAAATTACTTTTAAAATTTTCTCTTCAGTTCTGTAAGTAGGTTAAATAAAAAAATTTAATTCCAAATTGCACCACAAAGGTAACACACCAAGCACAATGGAACCAGGTTTCTTTTTCTTGAAATAAAACACTCGCAACAGTTTAATTTAATTTTATTATCATTATTATTTTTTACAATAACATTCTTACTCCTAATAATTAACATAATAATGTTTACGTGTAAAATATTTATGGCATGATTTGTTTCTCTGATAATGAAAAAGGCAGGTGAAGATGTTTTCTAAACACTTAGAGTAAATTAACCAAACCACATTGCTAACGATAAATAGTACAAGGAAAATTGTTTAATTAAGCTCTATATATATATATATATTGTAGTCTGTATAAAACCCAAAATTAATATTCACTATCTTTTTCTGTCATTGGTCGATTGCTAACTTAACTAATAAAACAATATCAGAGGCTATGTACAGGATTGTGTTTCAAGAAAATATCAGTACTTCCAAATAGTGCGACAGTAAAAAAACTGAAATTAATGAGAAACATTTTTTAAAGATGTCTTGAACATATAGTAATAAAAGTGGTGCTCTTAACTGCTACGGTTAAGACTCACAGACGTGTTTTGCACTGAAGAAAAAACTGTATTAATTGCTCACATCAAATGAATCCTTTTCAAAATTTCCTTCACCTACGACATCGCACAATTTATTGCCAATATAACCCTGGATGTGTGTATGAGCCTTAATTGGCTGTTACTTGATCTGACCATTGCAAGTTATTATTGCAGGGATATTTACTGTATGCTGGATCTTACGACAGACTACTTTTAAACGGAACGTACTGTATCAGATAGTTTAACTATTTAAATCTAAGAGTTAGTACTGTTGGGTTATTAATGGAGATCCAAAGTACACAATGATATTAAAAATTAAACTATAACATAGAAAGGATTGTTATTATAAGCTACAAAAAAATAAACAATATAACTTCCTTTTTTCATCGATAATTCAAGCCAGGCTATACAAATTTACCACTTAAATCTAACCAGTTCAAGTTACACTAAAACTTTAACGAACTGAAAAAATGTATTTGAAAACTTTTTACAATCTTCTAAATTTGAAAATACTTTTATTTCTCACAAACCTGTACGATGCCGCGGTTAATTCCTTACTCTTTCTGTTGGCTATGTTACCACAAATATTAATTGTTATAGAGGTTTTCCTTTCGTTATTTAGTAAACTAAATTAGGTGTAAATGTTAAAATACGCAAACGTATAAAAGGAATGTAATTTTATACACAGGGAACTTTATAAGTATACTTAGACATATAACCAATTAACATAAAATCGATTTTTTTTATTGAGGTTTAGTAAATTTTGCATTTAAAAATAACGTTTCAATAAAGAAACTTATATCACTAAATTTTGAAGTAACTGAATATAAGTAGAGAGTGCACAACGTCTTTTATCCCTAATTTAAAATGGTGGAAAATTATCTAATTTTTTTCACACAGAACACATACTGTGCATGTTTATTTTTTCTTTGTTGACTTGACGTTTATAAGATAACAGACAACAAATTTTAAAAGACCATAGAAAACACTAACAAACATTATTATTTATGTTTCAACCAATCAACTCCTAACCTGTAAATTATATTTACCTTGCCATAAAAGAATAAAATTGATAAATAGAAAAGAAAACAATAGTAATAATAATATTAAAGTCGTATTCCCTACTCTATTCTATATCTTGCATACGATAATAAACATTTTGAAAAAAATAAGTTATTAAGTGAATCGATGAACAAAAACTAATACAAATTATACAACGGAAAGAGCAAGCTATGAATCGGGAACATAGCACGTAAAAATATTTCTACACGATTTTTTCAAGTAGTATATAAAATCTAAAAAAGGCAATAAGCAATAAAGATTTCAACTTTAAATCACAAGTGTTTATCTACGGTGTTATCACATATACAGAACATAAAATTTCAAACGGATGAAAATAACTTATCTATTTCGGTATTAATGATGCGTTGAAGTGAAATAGAATTTGACTAAGTTTTCATAAAAACCAATGGATATATAATGTCTTTGATAAAAGAAAATGCTAAATGTTTGTTTAATTTATTTATGGCGTAGTGGAAAGTAAAGGCGAAGTAATATTGCTGACTGAGACAACAACGGGTACCAATTTTTTTAAACTTTACGAGGCAGAATCCTTTTTCAATGGAAATGAAAAAAAACTTGATAGTAAAAAAACAATAATTTGTTTACTGAGAGGGCAGAATTGCACTGTCAATGGAAGTATTTAAATTACTTTTGAACCACAATAAACAGTACTGAAGTTGTTGGTTAAAGTAGGCAATGTTTACATTTAATTTTTAGGTTAGTTTTCATCACAAGAGTAAATTAATACAACTGAAGGAAATTTTTTGACTGCAGAGTATTTATGTTTACGAGAAATCAAGCGTTCCAATGGTCCAAGTTGGTAGTTATTTTCCAGCATGCTTTCAAAAGCCACTCGCTGGTAAAAGAGGAATGTAAGCTGTTGTTGAAAAATTCTGTCGATTGTACAGAAAGTGACAATTTCGAATTACCATGACAACAAACGAGAATCACGGCAAGCTTCTTAACCAAGTATTACACGCCACGGATAGAAATTTCTCTAAAAATAAATGTCAGTTGGGCATCTAACAAAATAATTTAAAAGAACATTGGTAATTTTTCATCCAAAATTTAAACCGGTCAATACAGGCGGAAAAACTACAATGGTGTAAATTCTGCGATTTCATACAAAAAGTCAGAGATTAAGTTTAATGGTTTTACCGACATAAAGACAATTTTCTTGTACTTGAGCTACCAAATGTAGTTGGGGAGGAACGAAGTAGCGATAGCCGGATCAGTAGGTAGCAAATTGAGACCTTTATTTTGTGAGGACGAGGGCGGAAATCCTGTCACTGTAAATTAGGTCAGGTACAGAGAGAAGATGTTAAGTCTTTTACGTCACATCAGATCTCATTCCAGCGGTAAAGTAAAGACAAGAGTAGACACATTGCTTGCTTCAAGCAAGTTTGTACGATCGCCTTATCTAACTTGGAAAGGAAAACCATACACTTTTCACTTACAACACATGCCGTCTTATTTGGAAATTGTATAACAGCCACTACTGTCACCAAACTATGACAGTAAAAGAATGGTATTGGCATGCACAACCTACTTTAAATTTTTGTGAACTTACAATTAAACGAAACAGAATACATAAAAATGTTTTTTTTTCAAATAAATATAATCTAACAACGTTTAATAACTAAATATTGTATAATTACATGTTCAGTATTATTTATTTTGGCCCAAACAGCAAATTAGACAAAAAATTAGCAACCACTATTAGTCATTTTAAACAAATATACTTTTTATAAAACATAATAGTTCTGCCCAGACAATAACAATTGAAATTCAATTTACACATCAAATCCTTACAAACTGAATAGGTTCTCTTTGAGGACAAATCTCATCCTTAATTTCAAAATTAAATCACCTTTTCCTATAAAAATTAAATGAGATAATTGTTATAACTTACAAATTTAAATAATAAAATTAAGTTACTACATACATTTAATAATGTACTAAACACAAAAATGTATTAAGTTTAAAAATAACGCACGATTAAATTATGTATTGCTAGGTTAAGTGCTGTTGGTGCTTAACACGCGATTTAAAAAATTTGAGGAATTTTTTAAGAGTTTGATCTTAGGATATTTTTTAAAGTATAAGGTAAATAAAGGTAACAAACAAATTGATTTATCGTAATATGTATATTCAATTACTTAATAGTGTAAGTAGAATTAATGCTATTTATTTTATTCAAACAATTTAAAACCTAAACAAATTTAACAATTAATTAAATAAATAGTTGTCTATTTAGCATTACTCTAAGTCAACTGGGATGATAAGTGCTTGATTAATGAAAAATAGTGTAAGATACAACACTTTTTTCTTTGTTGTAAAACATAATAGGCCTACCTCACTTTTTTTGCAATTTGTTTCTGCAAAATAAACAAAGTGTTTACCTTATGTAAACTAACCTGAATTGTTCAGCCTTGTAAAGAAAGAAACTTTAGAAAATTAACTTAATCAAAGCAGCTTGTACGGTGGTTGGTGATGATTGTTTTCACAGAAACTAGTGTTATTATCTTATGTTCATATTGCGTTAGTAGTGAATGAAATCAAGGGGAAAAAAGAAACCCCCTATTGGGCCAGGCTCGCAATGATTGAGTTTATCAGTTGCACTACATTACAGTAAACGTCTGCCACCACAAGGGACAAAAATCAAATAGTCTCTGCAAAGAAACGTTGTTGGTCTTCGTGAAACGTTAGACATTGTGTGAGATTTCCTATTTTTTCTCTTTGATTTTATACATTTTAAAGTTGGTGGACATGTCAGAAAGGGTTACTTTTTATTTGTGTTGTTGTTAAAAATTGACTCAGGTTACGCTTGGTGGGTGTTGCCAAAAAGACTTTGTAATAAAACCCAACAAATTACCAAAATGTTTGGTTATCGTTACATTTACTACTCTTCCTTTTCAAGATTCGTACAAATTTATGAATATCTTTATGACAGTATTTCTTTAATTTTAATTGGCTCAAGGCGAGCTAAATAAAATTTTTAGACGCGGACAAGCGAATGTAATTACTACTTTCCGGTGATGTACATACGAAAAGAACGCAACCAGAGATAATCTAGGTGGAATTGGAAATGAAATCTGGTTAGTATTATCAAAGGCTGACTAAATAAACAAAACAAAATATACAATAAATTGTAATGTTAAGAATACAGTACATTTTTCTTGAAACAATTATTAATAATGAGATAACTTAAATAAGAATTTTAGAAAAAAAATTTATTAATCCAGCAATCCCTGTCTGAAAACTCACACTCTAGAAATAAACTACTAGGAACTACTAACAGTTAAGGCGAAGGAATAGCTTAAAATTAACGCTTAATCTAAATAAATTATCAATGTTTTAAGAAAAGAGATCTAAACATCAAAACCATTAATGTAATTCTCAATAAAGTAGGTCAGATTTGTGACTCACATGTGTATCGTGTAAACAATTTGAATAAACGAGGGATTGCTGTTAACAAAATAAAATGTCTTGAATTCAAACTAAGATCAACCCCTTAATGCTAGATTTTACCAAATCTGTGTTATAACGGTGGTTACAGACATTCATTTCAAAAAAACTACAAAAGAAGTATAAATTTACCAGCACTTTAGTTTCGAAACAAAACCAGTTCAACAGAATTTGTGTTTAAAATTATTTACAAATTAATGTAGAAAACAGAAAAAACATTTGAAATTTTATATTTCTATTTATTTTTAATAATTCTTTAGCTCCATAATTAAAGGATAAATAAAATCCTTAGTGTTGCAGAAGTACACAATTTCACTTCAGTCGATTCAGTTTCTTGATTTTAATTTGTCCGCAAATCCACAGCCCATTTCAATGTATGTACACAAATTAAAGCTCAGAAAATAACTACCATTAAAAAAAAGGTTAGGTTTGTTCAAATCTTAATTACTAATTACAATAAGCTAGTCAGAAATTCGGGTTTTTTTTATAAACACTGTTAAAACTGTACAGGAAAAATCACTACCTATAACATCGCAGGGGCAATACTATGAAATTTTTCGACAAAAAATAATTGCTAAACTTTTAATAAATAAAATTAAAGAATATACTGTACCGGCAACGAAAACCCCATAAATGTAACACGCAAGCACGATAAATATAATTGAAAATAGATAAACGACCATTTAACAATAAATAATTTGTTTATAGCTACAAAAATATCAGCCTCCTTAAACAGACATAAGTAGGGGGGGCTATGGGAGGTATCATATTTTCATATAACGTGCAACGAAAACAAACGTACATTCTGTTTGAAAATAACGATAAATTTATTCCTACTTATTTGAAAATAATAAATTTAATGCTAAAGGTAACATGCAAGAATTTAGGCCAAACTGGACGTGAATGACTAGGGGGAGAGAGGGAGGGGCTGTGGATTAGCGGGGCCCCTGTCCTCGTTCCCACCTCTTAGGAAAGCCCGACACTCTGCAACCTACCGTAGGACGTTCCTGCAACAGATAATTCAAACTGAGTACACAAACACACAAAGCCTGCACAATTAATTGAAACGTGATAAAATAAATCTCCATGTTAGTTTACGCAATTGTTATATTGCTTTTAAAATAGCTTGAAATAGTAATGGTGACAACTGTTTAAAGACAATTGATTAATTTGGTTATTGCAGAACAATCGGTCAGTAGGTTATTTTCGGGAGTTGTACGAGCCGCCAGGCCTGCAGAATATGTCCGATTGCCCGAACGAGGTTCAGGGGAAATTGGGACTGACGTGCGGAAATTTTGGCCGGGGAAAAATCAACAAAAAATAAGGAATATATAATTATTTTGGGGGAAAATAGGTTAGAAATGAATGGGAACAAAGGTCGGCCTAATCGGTTTGTACGATACATGTACATACACACCAACACACACACACAAAGTGTGTTGTCTGTTCTCTGCTGCAGGTCGAGCCGCCGATACGATATTAATCTTCACAGCACAAAATATCGTAGATCGAGCCACCGATACAATATTTTTGTCCTGGTTGATGAATGGCAGTTTCCTGATTCTTGACTGGCGTTCAAATACTTTCGTTAGGTATTAAATAATTATTATGATCTACTGGTATGCAAATTTTGATTAGTTTCGTACAAATGATATTATTCAAGCGATAAGAATTAAATCGTATTAAACCAAATTACAAATAATACAACGATACTTAATGCATAGGTAATACTGATGTTCTTCATTTTTTTTTGCCGAAATTCGAAATCAGTCTTTATCAGTAAAATGCGTACAATGTGTTTCCTTTTTCATTGCGTAGATGGGGGTGGAGGGATGGGGTATACTGTTATCTGTGTTATATCTCATATCTTTCATTTCGAGTTTTCGACCTCCTCAGTTTATAAGTAGCAAGTGGTCTAGGTGGTTGTTTATTATTGTGATGTTTAAGAGGCAAGTACCTGGACGACCGAGCATCACTCGGTATTTTTTTTTTAGGAAAATTGTAATACATGTGAGTTTCAGGGTTTTTAAACATCAAAATAGTAGT
>JAGFPH010001426.1:101350-132480 GCA_018207615.1 Philaenus spumarius
CAAAGCATTGCGTGCTTCGCACGCCAGCCCCACGGTAGAATCCACCACATGGCTTTGAACCGGGTACTTCTATGGTATTTCACGTTTTGATCGATTTTGGGGGAACCAAGCGAGCTATAAGGTCGCGTAAAAAAACAAAATGTGCAGAATAACATCTTACATTTATATTTTTAAAAAAACTCTAAAAAATTCATTCTCTTAGTAAAAATCTGAAAAAATAGTTACTTCCGGTCAAAAAACTTACTTCCGGTTGTTGGATTTTATTGGCTAACGAACTCGTCCGAGCCACTTACACAACCAACACGTGTACCAAATTTGGACCAAATCGGACTTAAAATGCGACCGCTAGAGTGCGAACACATATATACATATATATATATGAATTTTAATGACACCCCAAAACGTGTTCTGGGGACCATGATCGGTGCTCATTTGCTACTCCCGACCTTGGGTCTCACCATAAGGGCCACTGCAATAGCTCATTTTTCCTATGGAAATTCGCTAATAAAAGTTATATGAGGAAACACAACTAAAACCACTATTTAAATAAAATATACAAAATAAAAATATTACAAAAAATTATCACACAAAAGGTTGCACAAGGAATAAAACTCTGGGTTTGCAGTTTCATGACGGGTAGAACATGTAAGAATATTCTGTGCCGCAACGTAACTAGCTCTAATACAGAAAAACAAAAATGTTAGTGGAAGTGAAAGCGGTATTAGTTCCTAGAAAGAGACTCGAGAACTAGGCCGAAAATTACGACAGCCAACCTCAAGGAACCATTTTTTTCATACGAAACTTTAACCACCCGGAAGAAAGCTCCGTGATGCAACCTATGGAAGGTTAAGGACATAAAAAAATGAATTAAAAATAAATTTGTAAGCGGCTGTGTCCAGTTTATTTTTAAATATACACACATGCCTAAACCTTTGTATTATGTATTTCTAAAGTAATATTATACTTGTTTGGAAATAGATTTTTTGAATTACTATACAATTTTGTACTGTTAGAAACATGGCCATACCTATGGGCAGAGAAGGGCCACGCCCCCCCCCCCCAGCTCCCAGGAAAAGGAAAATATTTGTATTATTAATTATAGTCAGGTATTTTTCTTTTAAGAGATTAGCACTAAAATATGTTTTAATTGTTATGTGCCGTTTGATTTTACATATACTTATTTTATTTTTTACAAGAGTTCAAGCATGAGCTGCTGGGTCACTACTTGGTGCGGCCTCTAGGAGTGTTATAGAGGTCTTTGTGTATTCACTGACGGTGTAAAGGTACAGACTCAATGCTGTGTGGGTTAATATTTCACCTGAACAGCCAAATTGGCTTCTCAAATTTAAAAAGTTTTCTTGGGAGATCAAAAATATCCCTGGACTTCTTTTGCCGAAGGAGGGGGGTGGGGGGTACTCCTTAACACGTTCACTGCTACGCAAATTTCATATTTCCTATGCTAGGAGCTGACCTTTTATTTTTTATATTTATAACCTAAATGAGTAGAGATTACTTTATTTTTTTTATTTTTGAAGCGGACGCACATAGACTTAAAATTGGCGTGCGAAGCACGCAATGCTCTGTGTATTGAAAATTCTCCCAATACGGGGGTTGGTGTGCGAAGCATGCAATGCACTGTGCGTCGGCGGCTTCTCATATTGTTCAGTGTCAAGCTCACATGTGTGTTCTTAGCAGTGAACGTGTTAAGCCCCCCCCCCCAAAATATCATATGGGCGGCCATGGTTAATGGAAATAAACAACTAAAATAGCTTAACTAAGGGCTGAAATACATACCCATTATGTGGCTCACTGGCAACACTGCTTACGGACACTATCTGTATTTACTGTAGGCTTCACATCTATAGCCTCTACATTCGTAGGTCTGATTGTATCTCCCTCAGGAGGATCCCGAATTTGCTTCTGCGACACAATTCGGTAGATCTCTGTAATCGAAAATAAGACACATAAACATTATGACGTTTTAAAATGATGCTGTAAGGGATGTTGAGGCTAAGTTTAAGACTTTCTGGAGTTTTTAGTGAATGACACAAAAGACAAAATTTTTAGTTTTCTTAATGGGGTGAGGCCAGTTCTACCTCCACAATGTTAAATTTGACATTTTTTTCAGCAATCTCAATAGAGATTTTATTTTTTGAAAGAAAATGTTTTTTTTTTACCTTTTAGTATTAATTTTTATTTTTAAAGCATAAAGTTGAAAAATTGCAACTTTTGGGAAAATATAAGTAAAGTTAGTCTACCTTGTTGTTAGGCCTATGTTCCCCCAATACTGAATGATAGGTTACCTCCTGATCCCCTTAAGACAATCCGTTAGTGGTTTATACTCAACCGATGCTAGTCATACTTTTTTTAGCCCTTCATCCATAAATAAGCCATCATTATACTTTTATAATAATAATTCATATTTTTAGTTTATAAATTCACTATTTTCCATAAGATCAACCAACATTAGGCTACCTAGCAACAAGAACACACGTTCTATCAATGAATAGTATGCCGATTTAAAGCAATAAAAATATTAATTACCTTAGTTACCAGTTTAACCCTACAAATGTCCATGAAAAATTTTTCAACGCCAAGCCATTTCGGTGCGTGTGCAAGCATATTTTCAAAAATTTGCCAAATTAATATAGTAATTGAATACCAATCCAAAAGTGTTCCATACCTTTTTTGTAGAGAAAGGTTCAAAGAATTCATATAAGCAATTAAAAAATTTATTGATGTAAAATTGTAAAAGTTATTAGCTCAAGAAACAAAAAATGTTCAGTTACGAAAGGTAAAAGTTCAACTTTAGGCCTACATAACAAGTAGTAAAAATTGTTTGTAATTTTTTTTATAAGCGTAAAAAAGTTTTTTGTAATTTAGTTCTAAATAGAATTGTATAAAAACATTTATTTTGACTTCCTCTTTACTTACGATCAGAGTTTCGTTTGTTCTTAAAATTTCAATTTCTTTTGATCTACTTCTGTTGTATTTAATTGTTTTTTATTTAATTTTAAAGTGTTTGGGGTAAGTTGTTTACCCCAATCCTTACAATGCAAATCAATGATTTCTTAACAGCTATAACGTTAGCAGCTTGCTTCAGCAAAACGCACACACTTGTTTATTGCGTCTGCCGTTTCAATCCAGCTGATCCGTTCCTCTTCTTCTATTTCTTCATGAACTGACTCAGGTTAAAGTTACGTACAAGCATGTTTTCCTCAGTAAAAACGAAAAACCAAGTTACTACGTACATACAAGTCATATTATGCACATCCTACTATATATCAATAATGGTGTCAACTGTACCTCGTAACGTACACAATGAGTATTGAAACACAGATCGTACAAAACACACAGTTGAGATAACTCATAGATGATAAAGCTCTGACATCAGCCAATGCTAACTAGCGTTTCAGCTACAATATTTTTTCTTGCATTAAACTAAACTGTGATGTCATATAACCGTTGCAAATTCTATTTATTAATTTTGAAAAACCACTAATTTGTTAATGTATGATTTCTAAACTACTTTTCAGGATTACATACATAACACGAGCACTTGTAGGTACAAATTATTGTTCCCAAAATGGATAGTTAAATTCGTTCACATAACAGTTAAAAATATCACTTCAACGATACATGATTTTAGATAGTTTCATTAAACTTTACAAACATAAAATATATTATTTATTTTTTTATATTTCAAGGGTAGGCAGTCGCGCGTACTCTGCCTTTGTTCCGTTGGCAATCCCATTTCAGTAGCCAACATGGTTTGGACCGGTGCACATTGTGGATTTGCCGTACGTGCATATTATGAAAACAACAGATCTGTGATTGCTACACAACGAGCTTTTCGGCGACGATTCAACATTACGCGCAACAAAGCCGTTCCTAATGCAAACACGATTCGGTCCTGGGTTTGGCCGTTGGAGGAAACTGGTAGCACACTAAGAACAGATACACATGGCCGACGCATATCCATAAGAACACCAGAAAATGTGCAGCGGATGAGAACGGCAGTTCAACTCAAAATCATGCTGTTGCATTGGGGATTTCAGAAACAAAACAGTTTGAGAAGAATTCTGCAGTTCGATTTGAAGTTCCACCATTTCAAAATAATCATTGCTCAAGAATTGCGCCCAGCAGATTATGCCAACCGTCAAAATCTGTGTGAGCAAATGCTTGCACAGATCCGTCCGAATGCAGCATTCTTCAGTAGCGATGAGGCACATTTTCACCTAAGTGGATACGTGAATAAACAGAATTTTCGCTACTGGGCTGAACATAACCCCAGAATTACTCAAGAGAGACCATAACATTCGCCTAAAGTGACAGTGTGGTGTGCCGTATCGCAATTTGGTGTGATAGGTCCGTACTTTTTTGAGAAGGAAAGCGTAACCGTTACCGTGAATTCCACACGTTACGTTTCAATGTTGCAAAATTTTCTGCAACCCAGAATGGACGAGATTTTTGAAGAACATGGATTTCTGGTTCCAACAGGATGGAGCTATGGCTCACACAGCTCGAATCTCACTTGGTGTTTTGAGATAAATGTTTCCGGGACGCCTCATCTCTTTGAGGGGTGATGTCGAATGGCAAGCACGGTCATCAGATTTGAGCATTTGCGATTACTTTCTTTGGGGATATCTGAAGGAAAAGGTGTTCAAAAGTCGCCCTCACACCCTACCAGAGCTAAATGAATGTATAATGGTATGTTCTACTAATTTAAAAATAAAAAACATTTCTCTCTATATATGACATTTATTTTTTGATTGTTTCTCAGAACGGCTTAGCTGGTTCTGCCGCACCCTGGATTTACCTTTATAAGTCTGTTTAAAATAATCCTTTTTGATGTTACTTAGCTAAGGCCGTTCATTGTGTGAAGTTTTATGTTCATGACAAGATCAAAGCCTGATGATGTTTCTGTGCAGACAAAACGGCCGTAGCTAAGTAACATTCTAATAAGGTTTATTATAAACAGACCAATAAAGGTAAATACAATAAATATACAAAAATATAGACGTTAAGATTGACAGACAACTCTATTAAGAAAAACAGTTTAGCTTGTGTTTTTTTAAAATAATTGCAAATAGCGTCATCCGACAAACTAACCTGTGAGAATGTTGTGAAAGGCTGTCTCAACATTGGTGGAATCAAGTGCTGACGTCTCGATGAAAGACAATCCGTTTCTTTCTGCAAATGTTTTCGCTTCATCCGTAGGTACTGCTCGCAAGTGCCTTAAATCTGATTTATTTCCGACCAACATAATGACAATGTTCTGATCCGCGTGATCTCTCAGCTCACGAAGCCATCTTTCTACGTTCTCGTATGTCAAGTGTTTCGCTATATCGTACACGAGTAGAGCTCCCACTGCACCTCGGTAATACCTATATAATGCCAAAAAAAAACCTACTTAGTGTCACATCTGGCTGGGTGGTAATACCTGAACTAGAATACAAACAAAATTTATGGATATTGACAGGGTTAAGTAGCCTACAATTTTTATTCAATACAGTAGAACCCCTACCCTGGTCGGACCGAGACTTTAGCCGGTTACCTGTTTGGCCAGTTGATCCGAGGTTTCCGTAAAAAATACATTTTCATTACACTGCCTCAAAAACAGCTGTATTACGGATCGTTTTGAGTCCCTAAAGATAGCTTTTTGCGGACTAGTCCGTAAAATTTTACGGAATCGAAAGATGTCAAAGCTTATCTCAATAACAAATCAGCTGTTCTGATACTTTAAACTGCTTCAACAATATATAACAAACTTTGTTTGTTTCTTACATAACCTGATTCATTCAGTGTTTCTGTATTTTGAAGTAGTGTTTCTATAAAATGTTCTTTCTATAAATTATGTACTCGTTCGATTTGTTTGGCAAAGTAAACATTCCTTTTTAATCAATTTCTTTTAGCTTTATTTTGTATTTCCTGCTATAATATATGACAATGTAATGAAAAATATTGTTCGTAACTCGTCCTAAATAGTAATTTTCATGACTTAATCGAATTTCCGGACTCGGCAAAGCCTCGTTCGTTAAACACGATATCGTCCCAAAAAAGCCTACTTTAGGGACTAGTAACTACTATTTTGTTCAAAAATAACCTACATATTTCATAAATAAACAAGCAAATAAGACGTCATTGCAACTAGGGATGAGTCGATTCTCAAATTTATCGATTCCGATACCGTTTCCAAGAAATCGATTCACGATTCCAATTACCATAACTTTAAAGGGAAGTAAACATTGTTATTTAATTTTAACTGCATGGTTTTTTTACTTTAATGTTATTTGTTAATATTGTTATTGAGAACTAAGAGGAACTTACGTAAAACTGCAAGTTTGGATTCATTAAAAAATGAAAACATTTTTTTCATTATACTGCAACGAAAAAGCTGTTTTCTATACCTGTGCACATAGACGCAGGAAACACAGACATGCAAATCCTTATTTTCCATGCACAATACTGTAAAATCAGCTGTGTAGGGTTCAGTAAATTTACCGTTCTCCAGCTGATTTTACAAATAAGAATAAACGTATCAGTTTTAAGTAAACAGCTGATTTTACCATTCTCCAGCTTATTTTACAAATAAGAATAAACATCAATTTTATGTAACAGCTGATTGATTTTGTCAATGGAAATATAACTGAAAAATCAAACAAGTTTAATTGTTTTGTTTTTTTTAATAAAAAGATGTTTTGATTCAAAATATGTTGCTTTTTTGGTGTAGTATAGTGATAAATATATTACGTAACTCGTACGGTAAGTTTTTCCGTGCTTCCACATGAAAATCCCGTACTCTGCTGCGCCTCGCCCGGGAACTATCATGCTCGCACGGATAAACCCTATTTACCGGACTTATAACGTAATATACTATTAAAGAGTAGGGGTTTAACTTTTCAAGGATAACTTAAGAACAAAAAAAACATATAAAAAAATATCAGTAGGGAAAAATGTAAAACATTCTTAATTTGATGTATGTAGACATTTTTCCCAGTAAAATGTTTAGGCAATTGTTTCCTTTGTTAAGAAAAAGCTTCTTGTTTTATTTTTGTTCATTGCGTAGGCTGTACACAAGACGTCAAGTCAGGTAGGCTCAAGGTCAACCACTTATGGATTCGTTTGTTATTGTGTTTATTTATAGTATTAGGGTGTCTATTGTGATGAAAAATAACACATTTTATACGTCGGTAACGAAAGTTTAAAGTAATAATTCTATTTGTTTTAGGTCGGGTAAGACATTTTGTACATTTTTGGGACTTACGTTACCCATGATTTTTGTAGGAGTCCCGACGGAATGCCTTTGTTTTACTTGTTATTCATTCCCGAAAATAGCTACATTTAATTTCCACTTTTTCTGAATTTTACAACTGTTATCTAAATTACATTTTCGTTGACCTTAGCCATTGTAATTTAAGTTAAGGTTTACGCCGGCGTTGTCTAAAACTAGGGCTAATAATATTCGACGTAGTATCGTCATTTTATTTTAAATAATATTTCACTAATGGTAGTTCGTGTTCATAAAATTGGCACAAATTGTATTTGGACATCGATTTTTTGCTGGCATTCACTGTAGTACTTAAATTATGTTTTAACGCTATTGTATTTAACACATTGTTTTTACTAAATTGGACTAGGTTAATTGTATTTGGGTAACAATTTCTTATAAAGACATTCCATTGTTCTCGGGAGTAGGTTTATTCGTGGACATACGCTGTTGTATAATTGCGATCGAATGCCGGCATTTTATAAAATTAGCGCTAATAATACTCGGAGGTCGCATTCTTTTACGAACATTCGTCATTCTATTTTAAATAATACTTCACCAATGGCATAAATTGTATTCGGGCATTGATACATCGATTTTTTTGCGAACTTTCACTATGGTACTTTATTTTGCCTGATTGTATTCGAGTTTCGTCATCTTTCGTGAAAATTCACTGTGATATATTAAATTACGTTTTAACGCCAATATTTCATGAAATTACTGCTAATTGTGTTCGGGCGTTAATTTCTTCCATGAACATTCCGTTTTTTTGTTGATAGGTATCGGTATCGACCCATCCCTAGTTTGCAAACACACAAAGTAATCGCTACTAACGCCTAGAAGTAACGATACGGCTATTTCGGCTACTTTATTAGTTTGGTGCAGTGTAGATTCTCCAAATACTTCGTATTGGATTGAAATTGGATGTAACGACTAATATAACGAGGAAATATAAACCGGGGCCGAGGCAATCGGCGTACCGAATGTATTTGCAGAGATTGGTGGTGGCCGGGCTCGGAATCGACTTTCACGGAATCGACTCGATGCCGATTCCAGTGCCGAGAATCGGTGGAATCGACTTTTGGAATCGAGAATCGACCCATCCCTAATTGCAACCCATTTTATTGTATGTACAACATACATAAACAAACACCAACAAATTAAACATTTTAAACTTACTGTATCAAAAATCAGTTATTTTTTTCTGTCCTTTAACCCTTTCCCCTGCTTTCCGTAGTAACCCATAGTACTTTATTTTTTTCTCTCCCCCCCGCTTTCCGTAGCAACCCGTAGTAGTACTTTAAATGCATATAACTTCGCCATCTGTTGGAATATTTTAAAACTAACTTCAGAAACGTGTTCAGAGAACATTTTACAGTTTGTTGTATAGCAATTGGATTTTAGAGCTGTGTTTAGAATCAGCTGTAATACAACTTTTGTCAACAAAGAGTCACATAAAACATGACAGTTGGACAGAATGTTGTGAATGAAAGTGAAAGCAATACTAGGAGAAAGTTATTTTTCTGATTTAAATTACGATTCTAGTGATAGTTACAGTTCAGGTGAAAGTGATTTTGAAGTGGAACTGGATTAATCAGAAGAAGAAGGAGAAATAGGCCAAGGTGATGTTTCTCAACCAGTTAAAAGGTTATGTTTACCTAAAAGAAGTAGTAATAAGCATAATACTAATATTTCAGTAAAATTGTCCGATAGATTAAATTTCACAGAGCCAGAACCTTTTAATGATTACTATAGTGGATCCATACATTTTTTAACCCTGCATGTGGCATGGTTAAAAAGCTAAAATTGAAAAGCCTGTTTTTAGCGTTTTGCAAACATACTTTTAAAAAATCGCCAAAAATAGTAAATGAACCCCATCCAAAAGTGTTCCATAGCTTTTTTGTAGAAGAAACTTCAAAGAATTCAAATATGTCACTAAAAATTAGTTTCTTTTGAAATTGTAAAAGTTGTTAGCTTAGAAAGCGATAAATGTTCAGAAACGGAAGGGAAAAAAAACAACTTTATGCCTTCATAAAAAATAGTAAAACATTTTTGTAATTTTTTTCAAAATACACAAAAGTTTTATAATTTAGTTCTAATTAGAAATATGTAAAAATATATTTCAATTTCACAAATTTTAGTTCAAAATAACATTTTGAACGTTTTTACTACATAACCTGCAAATCTTGACTAATTTCAAGTGACTAGCCTAGGCCAAGATATTTTTTACCAAACAATGTTTTTTTTATACCAAAAATTCGAGAATGAAATGTAGAATCGAATAGCATTCTACCCAGTTTCAAATAACTTTACATTTTGTAATGAAAATTCAAAAACTTCAAATCGGTAATTTAACCTAAAACTTATTTCTATAGCCTATGTTATTTATAAACTTACCGTTTTATTACAACACCGTTATAAGCCTAATTTCACTCAAACACAATCTACACTTATTTATTTATAACTAAAACACAATATAACACTATTTTATAAACTGTAATAACCATAAAATAACACAAAACAAATGTCAACAAATGAAGTCAACTAGACGGGTGGCGTTCGCTGAATTCTGTTCACAGTGTTCACTTGTAAAGCTTTGTTATACCAACCTATGAGATCTAAGTGCATTGAATTTTACATAGATAAAAACTGTGAAGATTTCTGTTTATAACCATATATTGTACATTTTAGGGATATATCGAATAATACTGTAAGAATAGATTCTAAACAGGCTTGCGTATTGGCCAAATATATGACCAATTACAAGCTTTTACCGTATATCCTGTAGAACAGCTGTTTTCAGAGTAACATGTGATTTGAAGACACAGTTTGAAACAGAATCGTCTGCTAAATTCAATGCTGTTATGATCTTCTTCATAAATGACTTCTGTGAGGAGTTACAGACCGTTGAAAATGAGACAAAATCTTGACAGTATACGGCGTTCATTGACGCGTGAATCACAGGTGATTTAGGTACTACAATTTTGAAACAGTGATTACGTATGTAAATATCTGTTCTACAAAAAAGTTGTAAATACAAAAGTTATACTTTGATTCGTTACCTTTCCAACGGTACCGGTTTTATTACGATTAAATCATTTTAAGTGGATATAATTATCGATTGTGCAAATTCTCGCAAAGGCTCCAGCGGGTTGCGTTGCCCCTGAGAGACTGCAGTCAAAACTGCAGTCTGCCACTTGCACGGTTAATACGTTAACTGAATATAAGTAACAAGTTTGGCCATTTAAGAGGTTTGGTATGAGGCACTTCGTACCAATTATGAGTGCGGGAAAGGGGTTATCATTCAAAGATTTTTTTAAAGCCAACTTCTCTCTATTTTCGTACGTTAATCACGTCTAATGCTATTGAATCTATTTGCTACTCAACATTATTATGCAATATGTTACAAATATTACGCTCCCACAAAATTCAGTAAAGGTTCCGACAAGGCAACAGACGAAGAAAAAGAAACAAAGGATGCCGCTTTGTCAATTGATTCTAAGAAAAAATACAGTTGCCACGGAAGCAAGAGGGGAATCAAACTCACGCTCCCCCTCCCCTGTTCTGTCTGTCACAACACTAACACATTGCACACCTAAAGTTGCGTGAGCCAGCTTTATTTTCCAGGAAATGTCCGTCAAACAATCAATGTTTGAGACTTCGGCCAGTTACAGTAATATAATCTGTAAGAGGAAACAAAATCTGTTGTTCCATTGGATAGGCCGGTTAATCCGAGGCCGGTTAAGAGAGGTTCTACTGTGGATTATGGTGTCTCACAGGGAACATTTTGGTACCACTATTGTTTCTTATACTCTCGATAACTCGAACCTCAACAATTGTAATTGTTTGATAACTAGATTTTTCAAATCTCCTTCAAATCCCTATATCATTTGCTCTCATTTTTACCCCTATAAATCGAATATTTCAACGTACAAACCTCGATTAGACCAATTTTCTTTCTTTTGAGGAGCAGTGAAAAATCTCTATAACCTGTTTGAAGTTATCATTTATTAAAGATAAATGTTGAATTTTATTATTAGTTATTTGGATATTAGCCATCATTTGTGTGTTGAAAATATATTCACAACGTTTCAGGAATATAAATCCCCGTTATCAAGTGACTAACAACTAAGAGAATTTAAACCTAGAAATCTAGGCCTATGTAAAGAAAACCAGTAAAGCTAAAATATACCACTAACCTTAACCATCTACATAGTACATCTCAGATCTGACACAAGAAGTTAAAAAAAAAACAATAATATAAAAAAGCACAAACACACACTTGAAGGCAAACCTCGTGTTTACAGACACGTCTTCATGTGAAAGGCTTTCCCATTAGTCCGAAACCTGAGCGCTGAGTTCAGTTTACACGTAGGATAGTTCGTAGTTTATTTCTTCTAAACATGTTTTTTTCTTTGAGTGATTTTTTCCGTTAAAAATTGTAAAGGGAAGAGTACGGGACCACAAAGAGAGACTGAAGAACATGTTGAACGAGTGAGAGAGTCTTTCACGAGTAGCCGCCAAGAAGGTTCGTTGTGAATTAGCAATTCCAGTGACGTGTTTCATTTGATGTATTATTTATAATTTTAAGTTAAATGTAATAAATGCTACAAAGCCTTAAAACCATAATATTCATTTTGAAACAACGGGTTTATAAGTTTACTGCGGGTCAAGTTAATTTGACAAACATCAGGATTTTATCACTATTTAACTCTCAACACTACTTTTAAAAAATATTGGTAAAAGCCTGAAAAAGTTCAAAGTTCAAATAAAACGTTGAAAATGTGTATAACCACTCAAAAACCGTAATTTACTGACATAGCTCTAAATTAAGGCTATGCCCAAGCAAAAGAGAAAGAAACCGGCGACTCCAGCGATTTACCATATAACGGTATCCAAACAGTGCAGTTTCTGGCAGCCGAGCGCCTTGACATTGCTTCATTTAAACCATTTTATAAATCTATCTTTCGTAATTGCGTGGTAAGAACAAAAAATATACATTCTTTATCAAATTGTGGATCCGGCTTACGATTTACTTTTAATTAGCCTATTCATTTTTCATTGTGTAAGGAAAAAATGTAAACTTTTACTTAAAAAATGTCCATTACATAACAAATGAACGGAATTTAATAAAATGTAAAACGCAAAACGGATACGTATTGTGATTGTGGTTAAATTGGGACCTTGCAAACAATGTTATGATAAAAAATAAACTAAATAAATGCTTTTAAATTTAACATTGCTCTTACGGGATAAAAATCCAAGATGGCCGCCACTACAGCAGACTCTTAAAAACCACAACTGCCTGGATTCCTTTACTTTTTGTTCCATATTATCAAAATACATTATTTTCGTTACAGTCGACACTGTCATAGTATTTACCTTTATACAATTAATTTGAAAACTCTCCGAAAAAAAAACCAACATTCAAAATACTTCAAACGATTGCGTTAAAAATATTTAAAGTACTGTAAAAGATAGTTTTGGTAAAATGTAAATAAAAAGAAGACACAAAACGATTATAAATGTGTAACTTGATGTGCGTAGGCCTATATTTGCTAAGCCAAGTTCAATGTATTTGTTGACCTTGCCAATCTTGCTATCTGTGGTTAGGCAATACCTCTGCTTAAATGACTCATTACATTAAATACATTGACTCAACTTGTTGCCAATCAAAACTATGTCATAGGCAGACTACTCCTATTTAAACAATGATAGCAATAATCTAATATTGTATTTACCTCATCTCTCTCTCTCTAAATACAGGGCGATTCAAAAGTGTTGTGTATGCGATTTGATTCTAGCTCTAATAATCAGACTATTTGTATTCTACTAAAACATAGGCTCAAAAACGCTTTATCCAGCCTGTCGACCACTTTGTGCTAAAAAAATGTATATTATATCTTTGAAAATAGATAAGTTATCAAGCAAAGGCTTGGTTATCACTATTTGTAAAAACTTTTATCAGTTTTAACTAAAATAGTCGATATTGTATTTAGTGTTGAGTATCTCAAAAACCATTACCATTGTAAAACATTTAAAAGAGGCGACACATTTTCCACTGTTAACGAAAAACAACGCTTTTTAAAATATTTTTTTGGTCAAAGAATAAAATATATATATAATTTTGGAATTGTCTAAAGCATCTAACATACACAGAGTGATTAAAAATGATGGTAAACAAATTTTGAACATAATTAAACATGCAAAACACAAAGAAAAAGGTTCATTTATAGATATAGGTTCGGACATGCTATGTTTTCGAGCTATCCGTAATTTTTTTACAAAATACTTAATATCTTTGGAAGTAGAAAAGATATTGAATTTAAACTTTGCATACCTATTTGTTGAGTAACCGTTTATCACTGTACCAAAAATCAGAGCGTTCTTTCTAATATTTTAAAAATCATGGTCGTTTTAATTTTTTAATGTCAAATATCTCAAAAACCGCTGACTTTACAAAAAAATGACAGAAGACCATAAAATTTACTTTGTTAGTGACAAACACAACAGTTTCTTATTTTGTCTGTAGCTCAAAGGATAACAGAGATATTAGAAATAAACAAAAAATGTATGATACAAGGGGTGTAAAAACCTGTCACAAACATGAAGATGAAAGGCTAAGTTGATTTTCGTTTTTTGCCACTACAGTAGAGCATCGAAAGTCCGAACTAATTGGGACCGAGGGGAGTTCGGATTTTTGAAAATAACTAAGCAAATGCCATTTAGGCTAAAATACAAGCCCTTCATCGATATTAAAGTGGTTAAACAGTACAAGCAGTAATGTAATAACAATACAGTATGTAAGACTACTTATATAATTATGATTACACTTGCACCTCTCAATTATAGTGCAGTATATAATTAAAAGTTCACTTGTCAATTATAGTTAACACAAACGAAATATAAAAAAATACTATATAGTACACTACTGTATGTACGACACACTGTTATAATAATTACACAAAGAGAAATGAATGAACTATCTGTATGTTTACGCTGTTTGTTTACTGCTAGCGCTAAAGCAGCTTATGAAGGTGACAGTGAAAATACTGACAGCCAGTCTGCTGTGAGGGCGTGTGAGAGCAGGTTTTTAAAAAGAGATAATAATGTCAAACTGCGATGAAGATTTTTGGAAAAATTTTTAACGATGCAATAATTGGAATTTATGAAAACGAAAAAGGCAGGGGCTGCCTAAGAACACGTTCGGATTATCGACACTCTACTGTACCTCTGATATCCTTTGAGCTACAGACAAAATTTTTTTTAAACCGTTGTGCTTGTCATTAACAAAGTAAATTATATGGTCTCTTGTATTTTTTGTGTGTAGTTGGCGGTTTCTTAGTTATTTGACATTAAATATTTTAAACGACCGCCATTTTAAAAATATTCAAAAGACCGTTCGCAATTTTTGTACAGTGTTAAAAGGTTACACTACAAATAGGTACACAAAGTTTTAGCTCAATATCTTTTCTACTTCCAAATATACTAAATATAAAAAAAAAAAAATGGCGGCTAGCTCGAAAACAAAGCATTTCCGGACCTACGTTTATATGAACTGTTTCTTTGTTTTCGCATGTTTAATCATGGACAAAATTTGTTTACTATAATTTTGATTCACTCTGTGTACAAGCACCATTCATTCATCCATCACAGAGAACCTCTAGAACGGCAACAGCTAGAGAGCTGAAGTTTTGCACGGAGGTACAAATCATACAGGCGCTCGCTTAGAAAGAATATAAAAATCAACCTACTGAAAAGTGGAACAAATCTATTGTTTTGCTTTTTAAAAACGTCAAAGTACAAGGTGCGCCCACCAGTAAAAAAATAGTTAAGAGTACAGTACTAATTTTAATGGGTTTTTAGAATCGAATACATCAACTTCGAAGTCGAAAGAATGCAGTTTACTCAAAATATGACTTTTACATATTCGCTAATTAAATATCGCAAGTTTGGCGATGTACTTAGAAATGACTTCCATCTTCCCATGATGTGGAAGAAAACTATAATTAAAGTTAACAAATAACAGTTATAAATGATAAAATGTATGATTTTTACTCCATTGTATGGCTTTTTGACTTTCCTTCTTCTTCTCCAGCGTCATATACCAGGTGTCTTAAAAGTCCCATCCTCCCCCTTTAACTTTTGTGTTTGTTAAAACAAACAAATATCCTTTGGGGAACGATACTAACTTAGCACAAAGTATCTTTTGAAGCAATCGGAAATTTTGAGTGTCCCCTAAAAATGAGGGATTTTGGGGGCAACTCAAAATTTTTAAATGGGAAGTATGGTCATGTAATACCTCATTTTAAAGGTCTATTTAAGGATAGGAAAATGACATAAATAAAATAAAAATCGGAACACTCAAAACAAAATGGCGGCCGTAAACGTGTTGAAATAAATCGACATAAAGTTGCTAATATCTCGAAAAGGAAGAGTATTTAGAAAAAATTTCAAGAGACAAAAAAAGTTTATTTCAAAGTGCTTGACCTAAAAAATTGCTTTCAAATCGATTTTGTAAATTTTATGTAGGAGTTGACTTAAAATTTACGAAATCGATTTGGAAAAGCAATTTTTTAGGTCAAGTATTTTGAAATAAACATTTTTTGTCTCTTGAAATTTTTTCTAAAAACTCTTCCTTTTTTGAGATATTAGCAACTTTATGTCGATTTATTTCAACACGTTTAGGGCCGCCATTTTATTTTGGGTGGTCTGATTTTGATTTTATTTATGTCATTTTCCTATCCTTAAATAGACCTTTAAAATGAGGTATTATATGACCATACTTCCCATTTAAAAATTTTGAGTTGCCCCCAAAATCCCCCATTTTTAGGGGACACTCAAAATTACCGATTGCTTCAAAAGATACTTCATGCTAAGTTAGTATCGTTCCCCAAAGAATATTTGTTTGTTTTAACAAACACAAAAGTTAAAGGGGGAGGGTCGGACTTTTAAGACACCTGGTATATAGTTTTATAATCAGCTGATCTGACCATCAGAAGATTACTATACTTGGATTGTGGAAAACCAGTCGAACATTTAACTGGTGATTGAACTTAATTTAGTTTATGTTAAAACATATCTCGTTGATAAATTCATTTACTTTAACACGGTGGAATCAGTGGGATATGAACCTCATCTGTAGGAACAGCAACAATATGCAAGTAAAACCACAACAGTAATTTTTTACTTTGCTACTAAAATATCAAATAATTTTACAACATAAACAGCAACACAATTAATTCTAACATAAGGTGAGCACAACTTACGCCGATGTGATAGCTCGGTAACGCTCCTGACCTGCTGTATCCCAGATCTGTGCTTTTATTGTTTTCCCGTCTACCTGGAAACACAATTAATTCTTCAATGAAAAATCAAATTCATGTAATAATTGATATGTCGTAAACGTGTAATAATTATACTCCTCAGAGAAACGTAAATGCGAATAACAAGAATAATAAAAAAACAACATTGTAACATATGTTTAATTAGAATTTAACACATCATCATAGCACCATATGTATCTATGAAATGTTTTGTCTAAAACGTGTATCTATGATCGCTGTATAAAAAAATGTTTTGTTAGTATTAAGAGCGTTTTCATTGGTTCAAAACGTTTCCATATAAAATATCTTCCTCTCAGTTAGAGTGTTTTAAAATTTTGTACCACTCTAACTTTTAAACGGTTAGGCGTATAAAAAAAAAAACATACCAAGAACAAAAAAATCTTAAAATAACTTGTAAAATCCAAAATCATCATAAAATACAGGGTGTTCCATAATAAATTCTGAAGTAAATTTACATGTATTTTAACTAAAAATATTTAAATTTTTCCAAAAACAAGGAAAGGTTCCCTAATTAAAATTTGCTGTCAGATTTATAGTTTACGAATTAGTACCAATGGTGGCCCTTTTAAAAAAGACACCCGTATATTAAGAAATTACCAATAAAATACCACATTTCTTACATGATTTCTCTCTGAAAATCTAGACTTTACTGAACCAATAGTAATTTAAAATATATATTTTGGTTTATGATTGAATTTTTATTAATAAACTTTGAGTTTGACGTGTAAAAAGAAATTATTTTAAGAATAATAATATTACCACAGTTGCTCAGTTGAGTGCGTTTCATTGACACAGTCGTTATCTTCAGTAATCTATGAGCTACAATGAACAGTTATAATCCGATCGTTGTAGCTCGTAGATCAAATGAGTTTAAAAGTAAACGTATATGCATAAGAATCTGTATTAGTATTATTATTCTTAAAATAGTAAAATTTTCCTATAAAAAGGATGATTGAAAATACAGTCACACATTTTCTTCCACAAAAAATTATCAGAAACTTACTTGTATACTCCTAGTAGCAAACTCAACTCCTATTGTGGATTTTGACTCAAGATTGAATTCATTTCTGGTGAATCTTGATAACAAGTTACTTTTACCAACTCCTGAATCTCCGATAAGGACAACTGTAACAGATATATTTGAAGATTAGTTCGATAAGTGTTTAACATTACATGATCAGATGACATACTTTATTTTTTAAGTCAAGATACAGTCGTTTAACCATCTGAGCCCAAATTAGCTGCGTTACAAGGAGTTTGACGTTCTGAGCCAAACATTCACATTACCTACCACTTACTATAAACTCAAACAAAATATCAACTCCTAAAAGCGAGCGTACGTGGAGTAACATTTAAAGAAGAAATAAATATTCGTTTAACTTAATAATATAACAGCTGATTTCACCCATCATCTGTAACAACAAAACCTAGCGTAGATTATACTTTGGGGTTATGTTTACAACTTCAATCAATAATATAGCCTATAATATTAATAACTTCTAAATCATTTGATCTATCAATATGAAATAAAAGGCAATTAAAAGATAATATTTTTATCTTTTTTAAAATATATATATAAACACAAAATCTTAACAAATATTCTTACAATTTTATAGTCCTTATAATTGTACACATTTACCGAGTTAAAAATCCCCGTCTGCATAGTTAGGTAGGCCTAGATAAAGTGTGTTGCTTAAATAGTATTTTGTATAAATGATGTATTTCTGATGTGTATATAATTAATCCGTCTGTGATTTTTCAGGGAGTTTCAGGAGGAACGGATAATACTTCAGGAATTGTTACATAGCTAAAAATAATAAAAATTGTTCATAGGTTCGGAAAAGCTTTTTTTACAGATATCTGCCATTTTGTTTTATTTTTACACAAAATAATTCATATCTAGAGAAATGTTTGACCGATTGAGTTCAAACTTGGCATGAAGTTTAACTTAATAATAATTGATCTTAAGGAAAATAAGCGATTATATCCAATCATGCGTTTCAAATTGGCGGCTGCATGAAAATTTCAAACCTAAATTACTCAAAAACCGTACATTTTAACAAAAAAATGTAGACACCTTTTTTGTAGCCCTTTTGATTCCCTATCGGATGGTGTAACTGTCAAAACAATAAAAATAATAGTTAACTTAAAGATAATAACAGCGTAATGTTGTGTTTACTGTGCAGGTATAGGATGCCGGGTTGAACAACCAATTATTACACATAACTTACCTGTTATCCTTCATCCGTTTGTTTTGACAGTTACAGTAATTTAAGACATTTAAATATTAATTACAAGTAGACTCTCAAAAATCCGGACTAATGGGGCGGATGCCCAATCGGGATTCCGAAAAATCCGGATTTCCCGGAGTCGAGCATAAGTCGGCCGTTAAGAGCGATGGAAAGTCGCGCATACTATCGCCGCCGCGCCTTCCCGATACCCAACGATACCTTAACACTCTGGCACATCAACTTATTGTATTGTAATGTACATAATACAGTCCTGGACTGCAATTAAGTAAAACACAGAAATTAAAAAATTAAGTTTGTGAACATTATTGAACGGTTTTAATAAGTTGCAAACACTTTAAATAAACATAAGAAACATAGTACGTAAAAACAACACTACAAGTTGGAAATTTATTTATAAAACATAAGGAATGAAAATTTAATCCAAGAGATTTATTGCAACAAACTAAACTAACATATTCGCGCGGAAACTTCCACTACCTTGTGAATCATAAACAACGTCAATTTTGTTGAAACAAGGAGCGCCCGAAAGTACAAAATACATGTAATTTATGCTATGCGGAGTAATCACATGTGTTAAACCAATGTTTTATAAAAAAAAATATATTCCCGATTAGCGGTTTGGACTTTCGAGATCCGGATTTATGAGAGTCTACTGTATTTAGACATTTAATATTATTTACAACAGTACCATCTTATTCCTACATGCTTATTGAAAAGAAATTATTAAGGGGACTGGGATGACCTTTGGGGTCAAAATTTTCAATTTTTGGTTTTTAATATTTTTGCATTCTCTGTATTTTTCTGTTTATTTATATATAAAAATTATTTCGTTTGATAAAAAAATAACAAAGTTATTACTATTTTAGTGAGACCGTGCAGAGTTTATTTTAACGTTAAATGCAAGGCCTGGCTCTCCCTTGTGACACTTCACTGCTTATAGTGCTTGAATTATAACAGTTCAACTATTTAGTGCTGTGTGGTTGGCTACTCTGTCTTTCTCTTTACAACATAGCAGGCAGTGAATTCATAGTGACAGCTGGCCTTGTTTAGGTTTTCCTTTTCACTTTCCAAATAGCAAAAACAAAACTGTCCGATGGAAAAACAATCGGGGGGCGTGAACGGTTAACAGATGCCGGGATCAAAGAAATCCAACTGTACTATGGCCTAGCCATAAGGCGGAATACCAGCAGCTTAGAAGGCATGAAAAAAGCTATTTGGGCTGAGTATTTTCATCTGGCCTCATCTAATGAAAACCCGATGCACAATCTTTGCTCCACTGGGCCTGACAGTTGGTGCAAATATAATAAGGCCAAACACAACAATGAACAGTACAACCATGACAATCACAGACATTTCCCCACAGTCATTATGGAGGAAATAAAGCCAATTTTCAGGGATCTGGCCAACCCAGAGCTGCTCAAAAGGTGTCTGCATGGTGGCACTCAAAAACCATGCGAGAGTGTGAACAGTGTGATTTGGACCAGATTACCGAAGGCAAATTTTGTGATGAGAAGTACCCTTGAAGTAGGAGTTTATGAAGGCATATCCACCTTTAATAATGGCAATATTACTAGGTGTAGACTATTGGAAAAACTGGGAATCAAGCCTAGCATAAACTGCATCAAAGTTATGAGAGCTCTTGATGAAAAGCGAATCGCAGAACCCGAAAAAGCTATAGAAGAGATACAAAAAAAGTGTCGTCAGAAGCAGCAGTTAGCTAAAAGGAAGCTGGAGGATGATTTTGAGGCACAAGAAGGTGCAGATTGCCCAAGCTATTCAGCAGGAATGTATTAAGGTACTTGTGTATTTATATTTTCTATATATTTACAGTGGTAGTTTTTTAGTCGCAATTCCTGAAAAACCACGTTTTTTCCACATATGTTCCTTTTTTTCAAAAACCAATAGAAATATCTACACAAACCTTTTTTGTTTTGTTGCTTACACTATTGCATACATTTTAAGTTGATTAAAATATGTGTTAAAAACTTTTTTTAACACATTATTAAATTTTTTTGAAAAAATAAAAACGCGTAAAATTTAGTGTATTTTAAAAAAAAGTGTATTAAAATAAAAAAAAAAAAGATTTTTTATTTGTTTTCAACTTATTTTGCAGAGAAAAGTGTAATCTTTCAAACAAAACAAAAAGCAAGTCTCTAACATTAATGGTTGCCAAGCAACAGGTACATAAAGTTAATAAATTTAACATTGCGAGCATAGGGACATCCCAGTCCCCTTAACTATGTGGAGATTTATTAACTAAGGGGATTTCCCCTAGTATGATGCATTTATAAATATAATAAACATATTATAATGCTACTAACAAACTACAGGAATCCAACTGGACACATCAACCAGTGCTAGGATAAACGTTGCTCATATCCATATTTTATTTCCCCCGTTCTCCGAACATTTGACCTGTCCACATGTCATTCTTTCCACCAATCATAACATTGTTTGAGTTGACTAAATGTGTTGTGACCTTAATATAGGAACCTACGTCTACTTCAATCAATTAATGCATGACTCTCAGAACTGTCTGATTCAATCGTTAAATGTGCTACTTACACAATATTTGAAAATTTACATTATTTCAAAACAATCTTAAAACATTTTCTATGGTAATTTGCTATGGTAATGAATGTAAACAGACAACATGTGTTGCTAAGCTTTTGATCCAAACAGCTGTTTTATAAGAATGTTCACTATTTCTTTTTTAGAAAATACAAAATCCTTTCTTCCCCATTGGAATATTACTTTTAATTTTCATATTATTTGTATTTTAAGTTGATTCTCGGTCAGCACAAAGCCTCTAATATTGTCAATGTATTTCTTTTAATGGAATTTCAATATAGTAGAGGTAAACCATGTTCTTTTATACAACTGCTTTTTGATATTTAACTAATCTCGTGAATTAAACGAGGAATTGCAGTTAAACAACTATTACTTGTAGCTATAAACTGCCATAAGTAAACAAGGAAGTAAATGCTTTAATAAAAACTTATCAAGAACATGTGGGAATGAGATATAATAGGCTATAATATGTTTTCTTCTCTATTACCTTATTTTCCTTTCTGCGTTTGTTTTATTACTTAACTAGCTGTCATACCAGGCTTTCATCGTGTTAAAAATAAGTAGGCTATCTTAAGCAAAAATCTTATTCAGTTAACTTCGGGCAATATTTTCTTGTAACCAACAGACATGACAGTGGGGAAGGAGAGGGGTGGGCCAAGGGACTTAACTCCCCTCTTTTCCACAAAATGTGCTAGACTTTTTCAGCGTTAACTTTGTTTTACTATACAACCTCTAATATCCATCTCTTTTGATATCCAGCGAACTTTTCACCAGTAAAAAAAAATATACGAGGGTTGGTCAAAGATATACCGTACCCGGCTTTTGCTCTTAATTACGTCAGACAATCCCTGGCAGAGTGGAACTATCAGGAAACCTCTTTGATTTACGTTTTCTCTCCGTTCCTTTCTCAGTACAGCCAGTGGGGGAGCAAGAGGTTCCACAACGGATTATAATACAATTTTTAATGAATTGAGGTGTTAAACCGTCTCAGTTTTGATTCAGTTTAAGCCGCAAGTTCGGGTTGATACACTGTCTCCAACTGTATTTGAATCATGAAGTTTAAGGGTGAACAAACCTGACATACAAGGTCAAGCTTCACGGATGACAAAATCCGCACAGTTTGTGATTTTATAGAAGGGGACTGGCAGTTGATTGCTGATGAAGTCGCTTCAGAGTTGGGTAACAGCCATGCTTTGACCCATTCCATCATCACAGGACATTTTGGCTTCAGAAAAATCTGATGGGTTCTGAAGTTATTGACCGAAAATAAAAATACCTCAAATCTTTGAGTCTTCTGAATTGATTCTGTTGGAAAAAGGAGAATATTTTAGTCGCACAGTCACAAGAGATGAGACGTGAGCCTATCACAGAATGTCTAACAGATCATAAAGATTTAATTTATTGAATTTTTGGGGACTTTTGCGAGACCTCAAATAGAAATTTGGTGCTCTCATTTTTAAGCAAATCAAAATATATATTGTCGTCTTACGAAAACGTTCAGAGACATAAAAGTCTTTGAATACTAGCTAGATACTTAAGAAGAAATTATTTAACACAGAAAACGCGCTACTAAATAAATAAGAGCTACAGCAATTTGTGAAACTGAAACATCGGGATTCATGTTTCAAAAAATGTATTTTCTCCCTCTACTAAAAAAATCTTGCTAGGTAACATTATAAAAACTTATTTATTATGATTCGCAGAACCTCTACTATTTATTATATAGTACATCGATCAAATGAATGGCTCTTCCAAATGAACTAATGAATTGAACCGAATCTTTAAATAGATTTGAACTTTAAATCAGACTTTCCACATGTTTTACATCGGGTGACTAGTACGATATAAACTGTGGGATGTGGGAAATTCAATTTCAGGCAGGAAAAAATAATGACCTTAGACAACAACAAATCAAGACTTTTTGGAAACTCTTGTGATCTTTTATCCAATTCATGACTATTTGGGACTGGTAGACACTCTGTATCATTACACTCGAAAATAAAAAAATGGCGGACGAAAAATTAAGTGTGTAAAAAACCAGTCATCTCAGCTAGAAAAGTTTTTGACACAGCTTTTTGTAACTGGAGGGTAATATTACACGTTGATTTTTTCACGATTGACGGATGGAGAATGTTGGTTCACTGATAGCACAGATGTCATTCCTCTCCTTGACAATGTTAGGCATCTCTCAGCTGTTTTAACAAAGTATTAACTACAGAAAATGCATAGTATATTTTCAATTTATGTATTGTTAACTTCAGTGGGGCAAAAAGTAGTTTTAAAAGTAGAAGACAAGTTTTGTATAATTACGAAACTGGATGCAGGTGAAGAAGATAGTAGCTAAGAGGCGGAGAATAGGGTAAGTGACTGGAAGAAAAGGAGAAAAAAATAGAAAGATGTTCTGCCGATGCATAAACAGTAGTTATTAAATTTTATTAGATAGAGTACGCGGTAACTCCAATTTTTTTTAAGAGATTTAAAAAGGAAAATAACATCAGTAATAGAAACAAAGCTGCAATAATTGTGTTAAAAAGCTTATCTTATTGTTTAGTATTAATTTGCCCTGATTTATATCACTGTTGTTATACCAGGATTTATACAATCAAATTATGCCAGAGTGTACTATAGAGGCCTACTTGTAAAAATGAAATGTAATTAATTCAAGAAAACCTTTTTTGTGCTCAACGGCGAGTTGAATTAGTCCGAATCGTGTGATTTCTTTTTGTTATTGTGTTAGTAAACAAGACTGAAAAGTATATGTACATTGTTAGCCATATGTGATGTTTAGTCTGTTGTCAGTAAAGAGGTTAACATGTGTTTTGGTATGATCGGTGATTATAAATTTCGCTATACGAATGGAATAAAGTGTAGCAATGTTTTAGAGATGTTAAACATTGCTTTTGGTGAGTCTGGTATGTGTAAAATAAGGGTTTATGAGTGGTATAAGCGTTTCCAAGAAGGCCGTAGTAAAAAAAATAAAAGATCGGAAGTTCGGTTTGCGGTAGATGCACGTGTTAAAATAACCGTGCAAAGTGAAATCCGTGTGGGAAACCTACTGTACTTATATTAGTCACTTACTGTTTTGTCAAAAATGGTTCCGGTAAATAAAACACACAGTTTCTAATCTTATGTGCAGTATCAGTTGATTAAATACTGCACAATACAGTAATTCCAATGCTTTGCTAATCATCAATACAATTTTGTTGAGGCTTTTTCACTAAATGTCACGTTGTTCAATAAAACTCAAACTGGCTGTGTTATGGCAATATGCAGTGTGTAAACCAGTTAAAACCAGTAATGTAAAAAAAAAATATAAACACGATCACAGTGAGTCCCGTTAAACAGAAAACACTTATGGACTTCTTTAAGAAGTAATATTTTCAACTGGAATATGTACTGTAGTCTTTGTAGGTCTTTTAATCATTTTGTATTTTATTTTTATTTGAATGTTAGTTTTTTTCATTTGTTAATACAGTAGATGCCTTTTTCACATCTTTGAACTCGTTTTTATTGATTTTATCAGATTTTCTCTTGATTTTCAACAGATTTCGTGTTATCCGAGTTTTCGTTTATCCTCGGTCGACATTACCTCGTCGAGGTTCTACTGTATCTTAAGGGCTGTCGTTTTAAGCATAGATAAGATTAAAAGCGCATTGTTAAGAGAGTTAAGTGTGAATACAATTTATCAAGCGATAGTGGTAACGCTTTCATTAAAGGTGCAGCGCATATAGCTCATGCCCTTGGTCCACTTGACTGTGTACCCGCGACAAAAAAGATTTAAAAAAAATTTCAACATATACTAATGTGTTTCTTGATACAAACTTGGTTAGTAACAAAACTTATTCAATATAATACTGACATTCCCATACCGATCAATATTTTATTTCTGGAAAAATAGACCTACGAGTTGCATTAATTCATATTATATGTTTTTAATATTTTGCTTATTTGTACATATCAAGGAATATCCAAACATGTCGTTATAAAAGAGGTCAAGTAAATAATACTTCACACTAATGCCTTCACTAATAATAGCAATTGATTTTCTGGTGATATCAAACAAATTTATAGAATCAGAATATTAGCCTTGTCATACAAGCAAAATTGTGGTTCATTGCTATAATTAATTATAGAATTACGATATAAAAAAAACAAAAAAAAAAAACAACAACTACCATATAAATAATTCAACCACGCAGCTGAACCGCTGACGTGAGTTGAGCCAATTTCCAAAATTAAGTTTATGTTTTAGGGTTTCAACCAACAATTTGGGGAAATTGGTCTACTCACGAAGGCGCCTGTGTGTAAAAAATATATTAATTAGTAGAATTTGTTTGCACCCAAGCCTCCAGCTTTGACTCACGCACTCCTTCGTTCCACTCGCAGCATACAAACTCGCTCGTTGGCCTCTGATTAGAAGTTGCCCCCGCGGTAAATTCCACCATGTGGATTTGAACCAGCTACTTTTATGGTATTTTACGAATAATATCCTAGGGGTACACTTAATTTTTTTTTATAAAACTCAAAAAAAGTTTCATTCTTGTACGAAAAGTTTAAAAAAAAACTTCCGGTCATAAAACGTACTTCGAGTTGTTGGATTTTTTGGCAAAGAACTCGTCCGAGCGACTTAGCCAACCAACGTGTGTACCAAATTTGGACCAAATCGGACTTAAAATGCGGCCGCTGAGTGCGAACACATATATACAGTCTTTGAAAAGTCTGGGAACAGCTTAATATCTCAAAATGTACGAGTCTTATGAGATAGAAATAAAAGCAATTGTTCACAACCATAAAAGAACCACTTTTTGGTGAGTTTGAAATTTTTGTCCACCATCTTGGAATGAACTTCATTTTTTAAATGGGAAGGTGGTCATGTGAACCTACATCATTTCAATAGAAAACCAACGGCGAAATTTGCACATCCATATCTTTAACCGGATCAAAATGGCAACCAAAAACAACAAAATCGTGTTTTCCGATTTTGCCCCACTTTGCAGTAGATCCACTATTAAAACAAAATTAATTATTCTTCTTTTTTTATTCAGAATTAGATAAGCTTTCAAACGATATACCACACAACGATATTTGGGAGTATTTAAAATTTTTTTAGTTACAGCCATTTTGATATTTTCAAAACTGATTTCAAGTGGTTGAATTAAATACAGTTGTGTAGCACATCGTTTGAAAGTTAATTTAATTCTGAATCCAATGTGAAGAATAATTAATATTTTAATAAAAAAATAGTACATCAAAATGTGGCAAAATCGGAAAACACGATTTTGTTGATTTTGTCCGCTATTTTTAATCGGTTAAAGATGTGGATGTGCAAATTTCACCGTTGGTTTTCTCTTGAAATTTTACATCGAAATGATGTATCACATGACCACCTTCCCATTAAAAAAAATGAAGTTCATTCCAAGATGGCGGACAAAATTTCAAACTCACCAAAAAGTGGTTCTTTTATGGTTGTGAATAACTGCTTTTATTTCTGTCTCATGAGACTCGTACATTTTGAGAAATCAAGCTGTACCCAGACTTTTTAAACACATTATTATATACATTAATTTTTAATGACCCCCAAAACATGTTCTGCGGACCATGATCGGTGCTCATTTACTTACTCCCAACTTTAGGTCTTACCATAAGGGTCACTGTAATAGCTCATTTTTCCTATAGAAATTCCCTAAATATATGACACTGTCATTACTAACCCCATTTTCTATTAAAACCCACTGTATACGATAGTCAGCTGATTTTATTAAAAATCAAAAAGGTGTTTCTATGCACTTAATTTGTAACAAATATATCTAATAAGAAACAATAAAATAAGTTTACATAGCCTAATCATTTATTCAAATAATTTATATATATATCTTCCATTTAGGTTTTGTTTTGTAACCCCTGACGCAAACAGATATAAGTTTAACGTGTGTGGCATCGTAGCTCCCAAACGGGTGAACCGATTTTGATTTTGTTTTTTGAAAGGTGACTTGATCAAGAGTGTTTTTAAGGTAGGCCTATGATTCAAGAAAATCTGATCAGCCGTTCAGGGTTTTTTAAATTATGATTTTGTTGTTAAGGAGTAGGCCCAAGTCATGCTGATTATTTATAACCGTTACTACAAACTCTTGTTATTAAGTAAACTTAATTTTATTTATACCTTTAATATTACCTACTATCTTAGCTTTGAAGATAATGATTTATCCTACACCTTTAAAAGAAATTATGTAAAATGTGTGTGGTGGTACTAAGGAAATTGGTGTGTGAAACAAGTAGGTGTCTCTCCTAATCTATTTTAATATTTTGAAATCTAATTCTCATTTACTATATGTCTCATGTTAAACAAAGTATGCTTATCGGCAGTACCGGTATTTAAAAACACAAAATTGAAGAATAGGCTTTCCACTGATTGTAGTTCTATAAATATTTCACGCTAGCTTCATCTTTTATCAAATCTAAACAAAGTAGATTAGTTCCAAATAAAATTGTACAATTAGGATGGCAATTCTAGTTAAATGAATAAAACAAGCGGCCCACACAAACCCACCCACATAAAGAAACACCAACACACAGAGTTCCCCTATGTACAAAGATTAATTGATCTTGTTACAAACAATTAAATTCAATCTTCCCTTTAACATTCTTTATCTTTATATGATTTGTTACAGTTTGTGTCCTTGGAACTGTCACTTAATTATGTAGGCTTTGATAAGGAATTAAACATTTTTTTGTTAGTAACAGGCCTTTGTGTTGGCTTTTTGTAAATGTTCAATTTAACTATGCTAGTCTTTAACCTTCTTGGTGCCCAGCCTCCAAATCAGTGAGTGGAAAGACCACACAAATTTCAGTAATTCTGGAACCGATGTATTCAATGAAATTAAAACAAACTTTCAGGTTTAACATACAATGTTTAATCAATTTTAGTTTTTTTTTAGTATTCAAAACACATCTTTACATAAATTATATAAACCGTTATCCAATTTAGAAATAAACGTAAGTTGTTCAGAAGTTCTTTGTAGAAAAGTTTTATCAGTTATGGATGATTGTATGTTTTATTTTTCTGTAAGTGTGTGTCACTGAACTCCTAAACGGCTGGACCAATTTTGATAAAATTTTTTGTGGATGATTTAGATTCACAATTGGAAGGGGTTGAAATGGGGTTTCTACCCCTATACAATAAATATAAATTACCAACTTCCTACAAGCTATAAAGCTGAAATTATGTTGTATTATTATTTTAAGAGATATACAAAACTATTTGCAATTTGATTACTTAAGTCAAAGGATAGAAATGGAATAACTACCCTTAAAATTAAATAATAATCCATTTATTTTTTCTATATTCTCAAAAACTACTAAACTAATTTTACTAAAATTTCACAATTTACAATTAATATATAATACCAGGATTTTTTAGAGAGTATCATCACTACAAACAAAAACATTTAAATGGGATAGTTAACCCTATGCAATAAAAATAAATTGCATTAAATTCCCACAAACTATAAATCTAAAATGATTTAATATTATTCTTATTTGATATAGCCTAAAAAACATTTGCAATTCGATTACGTAAGCCAAAGGGATGAAATGGGATAACCATCACTCTTAAAATTAAATCAAGCAATAGGGCCTAGCAAAGCATTGCCAGGTACACTAGTAAATAATATTTTTTTAATAAATCAACACAGATTTCTCAATATATAGACATAGGCCTATAGACTACCAAATTTTATAAAAATAATGAATATTAATTGTAATGGTTGGTTAATATAAAATAATATAATAAGTTAAACTCAAAAAACAATCAATGTTTATTTTTTATAATAATTAGGCCTACAGCATTTTCGATGACTTTTACATTATATAATCTTATTTTTTGTATTTTAACCTTTTGTAAAAAATAATCTGTATTATATCCTTTCACATCATGTTTTGGGGAAATTCTGTTAGTAATGCCACAGTTTTTGTTGATCAGAAGAAAATTTTAAAACAAATTTTTTTTTCTGAAGATCATGAATCAACTAAACCAGTGTATAGACAACCAGTAGTTATACCTGGCCTTATTATACTTACCTATATTTTTGCTAAATAGTTTCTTTTTTGTTAAGTAAAATTTTCTCAATTTTATTTATCTACAACATAATTACAGGTGTACCAGACATCAGGGGTTTACTGGTACCGGAACGGCGTTCCGGTACTGCTTTTTATTAAATTTTTTAAAGTTTTGTTTTAACGTTTCACTGGACCATCCACTCCCTCAATCACACTCACTCATTCAACACTCGGTTCAGAATTTTAAGTCCGCCAATCGAAAAACTTCATGATATCTCCACACTAAAGTGCTTTGCGACTATGCGAGCCAACTACAGTTAAGCCAACCACATTGTCCCTCAGCTCGGAATCGAAATGGGAGCACCAGACACCTTTTTTTGCCAGCTTCGCGGCATACCTTTGATGTTCGGTGAACGCTGCGAACGGCTACAAACAGCTGTGCTGTGACACTGGCCGAGACACCGAGGTAGACTGAAAAATGCAGGAAGAAACCGCTTGAAGTAGTGAGAGGCAGGACTGCTCAAAATCGCTCGGTCGAGCCCGCCGTACTATTTGAAAGCTCCCATTGAAATACTGCATAATCAGTCTTCAAGCGATTTTTGCCCGGCCTAGCTTTGGAGTGGAACCCGCCTAAGAGACCGATGATTCAGAGTCGAGAAGGCCGAAAAGTTTAAAAACCAGCAATGTTTAAACTTTTCTATTATTAACTTTTTCGGCATGAAAAAGTTTATAACATATATTGATGAGATTATTGTAATCAAAATAAGACCAAAGATGATATAATTTGGACCACATTTAGTGACTAATACTTATCGAATAATTCATTTCACTTCACGATTAATTAATTAAAAAAATAGATATCCCAAAAGAGAGCACAACATGGAATACAAACAAACAATGGTGTACACTGACAAACGCCGTCACAAATACAAGGTCGAAAGGCGCTCAGAAAGAGGAAAATATTTAAACTTAGGTAAATGAACACCGGCCACACGGTAATTTAGCGCCTGTATTTATGTGTTGTGTTTTCGTTGCATGTAAATGTTCTTGCAAAAGAAAAGTTATTTCTTGCTATAATAAAAGAAAAGTAATTTCTTGCTATAATATGTAAAATTTGTTTAGGTTTAGTCTTTTACCGAGGATTTAAATTTCTGACAAATTCTATTGACTAAATAACAGACATTTTGCCAAGTTTTTGCTTAAAATAGTATGTCTCTAAAACTTGCTATGTGCTACATACAAGTACAAAAATAGTCGCATATAGGTCTACATGTGTACTTTTCTTATAAAAGTAAGTATATTATCTACACCCTTAAACTCGGCAAAGGTACCGGTACGTAAAATAGGAGTTTTAGAAGTGAATTTTTGTTCAGTCCGGCAGCGTTCCGGTACTGGAAAAATTGCGAGTAAACCCCTGCCAGACATATAGAAAAGTCCTATTTAATTATCCTGTGACATAGAACCACTGAATACAAATATTTCAACTTTATTTTAAAGACGAAAACCTGAAGTCTAATAGCCTGGAAAACACATAAATTAAACAGAAACACACACTAACACAACAGTTATTTCCTACTCTCTGCTAAAACTAGTTAGCAAAATACAATAGATTATCTGGACAAAACAAGTATCTCT
>JAGFPH010001426.1:168666-191532 GCA_018207615.1 Philaenus spumarius
TTTTTGTGTACCAAACTATTTTGTATGGTATGGCAAAGTGCCTTTTTGTGTACCAAACTATTTTGTATGATACGACCAGGTGTCTTTTTTGTGAATCAAAGTAAACTATTCTAGTTTTGATTTAGATATGATTCCTACCATAAATATGAAATTTTTTTAATATGAAATTATAATAATAGTTAAATAGATAAGTTACCTACATAATATTATGGGGTAAGTTACCCAAGAAGAAAAACTGAATTATACGTTTAAACTGCAGAAGTTTGTATTTTATGATCACGAGAGCTGTTATTTTAAATTTTTGCGTATTAAATACATAAGTCATTAAATTAGAGAATTTTCATAAGAAAGCTGAGCTATTGCAGTGACCTTTATGGTAAGGTCTAAGGTCGGGAGTAGTAAATGAGCACCGATCATGGTCCCCAGAACGCGTTTTGGGGTGTCATTCAATTTTTATACATATATGTGTTTGCACTCTAGCAACCGCATTTTAAATCTGATTTTGTCCAAAAAATGTGGTTTAAGTCGCCCGGACAAGTTCGTTAGCCAAAAAAATCCAAAATGTAAAATACCATAAAAGTACTCGGTACACGTGGGGGATTTGTGGTGGCATTTCTGTCCGAGGCTAAGTAGTCCATAACCCAAAGCCGCAAGGCCGAGGTGCAAACTTGCAAAGCGAGTTATTCTGCTGCGAGCGGATCAAAGCTGGAGGCCTAAGTGCAAACAAATTCTACTAATATATTTCATACACAGAGGCAGCTATTCAGTGCCTTTGTTAGTAAGCCAATTTCCTAAATTATTGGTTGAAACCCTAAAACATATAAACTTATTTGGGAAATTCGCTAAACTTATGTCAGCGGTTCAGCTGGTGCGGTCAAATTATTTTGAATTATCATCCAGGTTAAATAGAGAAGTAATCAGAATGATCAAAATTCAAAGCGGGCAAATTGAAAGCAGAAAATTGTGACTTTAGAAGGCACGAACGGATGAAGGTTAAAATAGTATTGTCCACAGTAATCAGTGGAAATTTAAGTGATAAAACTATCAAAGCCGTTATTAATGCAACGAGTCCACATTTTTAAAGTTACATTAATGAACAATTAGTGAAATAATGTTAGTGACATTCGTAATAGATATTAACATAAACCATTTCAGAAGTAATGATACTACACAGAGTTTGCAATGTGCGGAGACAATTCAGATGCGGCTCATATGGGTCACAACTCAAAATAAAGAAAAAAGTTTCCTATAACATAGAATGTCCCGAAACGAATAATTCATACTTCTAGAACAGCTCAACTGATTGAGTTGAAATTTTGTGTGTTACTCATCAGTCTTAAGACAAAGTTTGAAAAAAATAATGACCCTGTTCCAATGATCCATTTCAAAATGACAAACATTTAAGCACTTTAAATGAAATAACGAAAAAACAATAAATTTTTATAAAATACATCAAGTTTAAATTTTTTGTAGCCCGTCACATTTCTTACAGAATGGTACAACTGTCAAAACTACTGAACAAAAGGTGACTACTAACAATAAAACAGGCAATAATTAATTTGCAAAACCAATTAATTAGATTTCATGCAGTTTTACTGTTTCATAGTTTTGATAGTTGTACTTTACGATAGCAAATTAAACAGGCTACAAAATTTACTCGCGACGATTTTTATAAAAGTTTACATTTTTTGAGCTATTCACATTTAAAGATTTTAAATGGCCACCATTTTGAAATGGATTACTGGAACAAGTTTATTGTTTCTTCAAACTAGGTCTTCAAATTAACGAGTAACGTGCAAAATTTCAATTCAATCGTTTAAGCCTTTTTAGAGATATACATTATTTAGTAATTAAAACAAAATGGCAGACAGCTGGTAAAAGAAGGGTTTCTATACATATGTTTTTTTAAAGGTACCGTTTTCTTTATTTTCATCCATATGACCACCTTCTGAATTACAAAATCACCCCCTGTACGGATATGTGACTAGAGGGCTTCGCCTCCGCGGCGTCACACAGCGAACCAAACGCAAACAGATTATTATACACCATATTTTCACGGGAATGACGATCGATTAGGACAGGGATTTGTAATTTTTATATAGAAGAGAGACAATCTTCAAGTTATAAAATATGACCGAAATGTGATACCATAAAAAGCAGTATTTCAAACTGGTCAAATAGGCCTAGTAAAGAGTAAAGTTAGCATAATTTTAATAGTGATATAGTAAGTCTTTTTCCGTTGTTTGCGTTTCCTATTACCTAACCTAAAGAACCTGTTGGTTGTGAAGAATAATTACCTGATTCTAAATTTGCCAAGTTGGTTGTTATTGTAATAAATGTAAATGTTTTCACCAAACGTATTTGTTCCAGTACAGGCCTAACCTAAAATTGTGTTAAGCTTTTGATTCATACCAGCTGTTTTACTGATAATATGTAAACATCAGATGTTTGAATTTTAGTACAGTACTTAAGCCTTTTTCATTGATTTTAGATAAAATAAAACCTGAACACAAAATCTCACAATAAATACGTTTACTAACCTCAAACGCGTTTCAACGACAATGTCGCCATCCTCAGTGATGCACGGGCTACAGTAACCAAACTATAACTGATCTAACAGTGTGACAATGCACCGTATAAATACCTAACCAGAAGGGGCGTACCCTACAGGGGGCGTGTCATAACCTATGCTAAGGCGTTAACCACCGCCTACCGTTTATCAAATATCTTAACAATATAACTTAAATAAGATTGCTAAACTAATATTAATATTTAACAAAACATAGCATTATTACATTAATAAAGAATTCTGTAAAGGACCTAATTCATTATTCACAATTATGTTACGGTATTTGTTAATATAAAAAGTTTCCCAAGCGTCCAATGTGTTGGGTTTAGTTACATGTTTTAACAGTTTAGAATTTTCTATTTTAAAATGATGATTTTCATCTAAACAATGCTTAGCCATAGCAGATTTATCAGGCCTATTATATTTTAAATGAGAAAAGTGTTCTTTTCATTGATTTTACCTTTGTGTTTTTTTATTTTGTTAACCTAAGAACCTAAAACAGCTGTTGGTTGTGAACTATAATTAATTAACCAATTCTGAATTTCCTATGTTAGTTGCTACGGTTATGAATGTAAATGCATTCAACAAACAGTATGTTTGTTCAGCATCAGGACTCGCCTAGAATTGTGTTGCTATGTTTTTGATTGAAATCAGCTGTTTTATCTGTTATAGGGCTGGGAGTGAATCCCGTATTTTGATAATTTTCAACCTTTAAAATCAATATTTTGTTAAATCCTTTCTTAGTGCACTTCTACATAATGGTACGAAGGTACTCTGAAAATGTTAAGTTTCTAGCCATCATAGTTTTGGCTGTACATTGATTATGAAACATTCGGTCAGGACTTCTTCTTATATAAATATGTACAGTAAAAGCAATTATATGTGATGTACTTTATGGATATGCAGGACGTGCAATTATATGTGATGTACTGTATGGGATACAACTAAGTGCAATCAAGATACCTGACTCAGTTATAAAACTTAAATAGAACTAGCCTACCTTAAGTAGTTCTAGGTTATAAATCATAGATCATAAGTCATGAAATCACAAGTATGAAGTTTTTATAATTATTTGTTAAACCACCTGAATCATCTATTCAATAATTTTCCTTAACTTTGACCATTAAAAAACAGCATTTAACTTAATGGTTTCTCGTATGATTAAAGCTACAATGACGGGTGAACATCGGAATGAGAAATAAAAGGTTATAAAGACAATTGTCGAAGGTAACTGATTTAAAAAAGGTTAAATTTTGTGTGCTTAAGACCACACGTTGGAAATGATAACTTCTACGACTACGGGGATTTTTAACTCGGTAAATGTGTACAATTATAAGGATTATAAAATCGTAAGCCTATTTGTTAAAATTGTTTATTTATATCCGTTATTATATATTTAAAGAAAGGTAAAAACATTATCTTTTAGGTACTTTTTATTTCATATTGACAGATCAAATGATTTAGAAGTTGTTAATATTATAGTCAAGAAATAAGAAATTAATAATCGAATATGATATACAAATGTTTCCGAAGTTGAACAATAGGTGCCTCTTCTTTAAATTTGTATAAACGAATATATTGGATGAGGTTGTTTTTATATACAGTTTATAACCTCAAAGGAAAACCTATAACGTATAGAAGCCTATATAACGTTTAGTAATAGAAGCCTACATTAGTTATATAACTAATATTTAAAAAAATCAACTTCACAAGAAATTTTAATGATTGAAGTTGTAAACATAACCCCAAAATATAATCTACGCTGGGTTTTGTTTAAGAATTACTGATGATGGGCGAAATCAGCTGTTATATTATATTAACTAATTCTTCCTTCTCCACGCTCTGACTTGTGTCTACGCAAAAAGTTTGCGTAACGTGAGATTTCAGAAACATAATCAAGCGAAAGTGCCCAACGGGCCAATAGAAGTTATCACTTCAAAATATACATGTTATTGACGAGATTTATAAAAAAAAACAGCAGCTACTCGTAAAAAGGGAAATATAGAATGTATTCCCTACACGTACCTGGATGAAAACTCCTATGAAATACAAAAAAAATCTTTAGGGGAGCAGGGCTTTTAACCGGCATTTACGACCACCATCAACCTAAATCGTCACCTTTAAACAAAAGTCCACACAATCACATATCCGACTTGAAGAAACACAGGATTTACAAGATGTCTTGCGACAGTTGCAAATGCATACGTACAGCGCAATATGATCCAACTTTTGAGAAAGGCTATTAAAAAATTAATGCATTGAAGTTATTGTCAATAGATTCACGTTATGCAGAACATATAGCTTTTAACAAAACAGATTCATAGCGACACAAACACAAACTTTGAGATAATATATATAGCGAATAAGGGTAGTCGCTTGGATACGCTTGAAGACCTAGAAATATAGGCTACAGAGAAACCATATCAAATAGAAATGTTGTCTTGAATAAGATATCTATACTGTCCAATCCATTAACCGACTTATTGATTAATTTCAAACAGGTATACTGGTTTATCAGTTTAAGAAACGACCAGGCTCAGTACTGCCAAGGAGCTCGTAGTAACCATTAGTTATAATATTAGTACAGGTAAAATCACATTTCCATTGGAATTAATTCACATAGGTGAGATCTCTTGCACACAGGTTATTTTGATCATAAACATTGTATGTAGAATAAAGTCACCAATTTCCCATCTCCGGAAGGGATGGGGGGATTTTAAAGAATACAGAAAACTTTTTTTTTCTTTGCTTTAGCGGGTAAATGGTGAAGTTTTAGGAAAGTTGTAGCTTAAGAAAATATAATTTCTTTAAGATCTTTCCATAAAAAAAATGCCAAAAATTTTAATTCATGATAGAAACTTAAAATTTGATACAATTAGAATAAAAAAACATTAGAATAGAAAAAATCGTACACAAAATTTTCGAAAGTTTCAGTTTTTAACATGACCTATATTTTGAGACTTTTGAGCACCTTTTTTGTTACCCGGAAGGGGGGGGGGGGAGTATGGTGGTTAAAAGGCAGAAAATACGTTTTTAGAAGAAAAAAAACATTTATAACGTGGAACTGGGCAACATTACTAACAGACAATAAGTGTAAAAGTTCTAGCTTATATCAATCCTTTAACCCTCAAAGTGGCAGACTACAGTCTCTCGGGTGCAAATGCAACCCGTTTGAACCTTAGCGAGAATTTGCATAGTCGATAATTTAACCCACTTACAATAATCCAATCGTAATAAAACTGGCACCATTGGAAAGGAAATGAATTAAACTTTAATTTTTGAATTTACAACTTTTTCGTAAAACGTATATTTACATGCGTAATCATCGTTTTAAAATATGCATATCGTGTTACAGCTATTTCTGCGGGCGAATCTGCATACAATTGTACTGCTATTTTCCACTTCTTCAAGGTTGAAATCCCCCTACTGAAGTATTTATATCGAGATTATAAAGCTACCATTGGAGACTTCAAGATTTTATCTTTCTAATGGCGCCTTCCAATCAGATGTCACTATTTTACTCGATTTATTCCTAGAATGTCTGTAAACCCTTGCGATTGGACAGGTTTTCAACCAATGAAACAGCCCATTTGTCAACCGATAATACGCCCACTCTATCAAATGTTTTTACACCATTTTGTAGAGAAAAGATTGACCTTTTTAACGGTGGGGAATTAAACTAGAATAAACCAGTTTTTTTGTTTGTCTAGACAGAGAGAAAAGTACATGATTAGAGCGATCTGTTGTGACCGATTGCTCGGTCTCGTTCTCACGTAATGCAAAGCACCCTTCTTGTAAGACGGCAAAATGTCATTTGATTCATGTAATTTTGTTATTCAAATAAAGATAACTCAAACACTTTTGTGAACTAAGGAAAAACAATTATACCGTTCTTTTCTTTGATTTATCCTCTACAATTTGTTATAATAATATTTCATTTTTGGGCAAAGCATATATTAGTAAATTACGTTTCAATCTAAGCCTAGGTTTGTTAGCAGTCGTGTACTTGGAACATAAAAACAGTTTTTTCAAAATTGAAATTGATAAATGTTTTTATACAGTTCTATTTAGAACCAAATTACTAAACTTTTTTACTCACGAAAAAAATACAAAAAATTTTTATTACTTGTTATGTAGGCCTAAAGTTGAACCTTTTCCTTTCGTTATTGAACATTTTTTGTTTCTTGAGCTAATAACTTTTACAATTTTAAAAGAAACTAATTTTTAGTGGCATATTCAAATTCTTTGAAGTTTCTTCTACAAAAAAGCTAGTGAACACTTTTGGATTTTTGTTCATTTACTATTTTTGGCGAATTTTTAAAAATATGCTTGCAAAACACTATAAATGGGCTGACCAATTTTAGCTTTAACGATGCCAAGTTCTAGGGTTAATTTAAGACCACGAACTTCCTTCTGTGCTATGGTACCAAGTAATGTTAAGAAATGTCACTATTTACCTCATCCGCTATATCATAGCTTCAGGTCTAATAAGAGTTAATAGTTTTATTTAAATTATTAGTTAGTACCTGCTGATTTGCTTGCAGATGTGATTAAATAAAAGGAATATCGGGTAAATATTGTGCCTTACCATTACACGTAATTAAAAAAAAAAAACGATTTTAGATCCGAGCTCCATGGCCCAAAAACGCAGAGGGATTTTCGCCCAAATGATCTATGTATCCCTTTTAAGCATACGTAAATTGTTAGCTATGCACCAATAAATGCTAAAAATCCCGTTTTCCGCCAGTTTGTTGTTACTCATAACTCATGCGAACGAACGAACATAAACGTTATAAATCAGGTTTTGAGGTGTATTTATTTAACATCTATGAGTAGGCCTACATTTCACATTATTGCATAATTTGTTGATATATATTTTATGGTTAAACCAGCATATACAGTTAATTAAAACACAGACGATCCTGTCAAAGTGTTAAGCTTTTGATCCGAACCTGTTGTTTTATTAAAATGGTCACGTCCGTTCGCAAAACCCCTAATTTTGTCCACAATTTTTACATTTATGCAATTCTTAAATAGGAAACCAAATATTTCAGGGATAAAAGTAGCCTAGACTAATCTCTGAAAATTATTCTACACGCAAATGAAAGTTTTGTCAAAATTGGTTTAGCCATTCCGGAGATTAGCCCGGACAGACAAAAAATAAAAAAAAGCATGTTTAGGTTTTGGTAATGTGTGAATAACCAAATGAGCTCAGAAAAAAGTATATATTTTGAAATCACAGACAGACACATCAATTTTATTTATATGTATAGATAAATTTTATGCTTGGATGTGTATACACATTATGTGAATGCACACTTTTACATACCCATCAACACGCATCCACCAAACACATACACACGCATGCAGATTTATATAATTATATTATATACCCAGTGTATAGTATACAATATACACATGCTAATGCGTCTACCTTTTCATGAACAATTTTGTACATGAGTACAAATACTGATTTGTTTTGTGTAATCCATAGCTTTTTATACCCCCCCCCCCCCCCCCATTAAATCTTTTAAATATTTAGCCAGGCGACAATTTGATACATTGTATTGGCTTTGTCATTATTATTTTAACATCTAAAAAACTCACAATAATTTGTATGGAAGTAAATGAAATCTTTCTTTATTCAATAGACTCCAATCCCATGAAAACTTTTGTAGAATAAAAATTGTTTGGCTTTAAGTAGCTTGATATTTAAAAAAATCTTTTCTACTGATATTATTAGCGAATTTCCATAGGAAAAATGAGCTATTGCAGTGGCCCTTATGGTGAGACCCAAGGTCGGGAGTAGCAAATGAGCACCGATCATGGTCCCCAGAACAAGTTTTGGGGTGTCATTAAAATTCATGTATATATTATATATATATGTGTGTTCGCACTCTAGCGGCTGCATTTTAAGTCCGATTTGGTTCAAATTTGGTACACATGTTGGTCGTCTACGTCGCTCGGGCGAGTTCGTTAGCCAAAAATTCCATCAACCGGAAGTACGTTTTTTGACCGGAAGTAACTATTTTTTGAGATTTTTACTACGAGAATGAAATTTTTTAAAAGTTTTTTCTAAAAATATAAATGTAGGATGTTATTCTGCACATTTTGTTTTTTTACGCAACCTTATAGCTCGCTTGGTTCCCCCAAAATCGACCAAAACGTAAATTACCATACAAGTACCCGATTCGAAGCCAAGTGGTGCAAACTCGCGAGGCCACTAGGCGCAAACAAATTCTACTAATATATTACGTACACACAGACAGCTGTTCAAAGCCTTCGTGAGTAGACCTATTTTCCAAATTGTTGGTTGAAACTCTAAAACATAGGCCTATAAACTTAATTTTGGAAATTTGCTGAACTCACGTCAGCGGTCCAGCTGCGTGGTCGAATTATTTAAATTTTATGTGAGACAGTAGAGGCCTACAGCTGTGAATGATGGCCCCAGAAATTGTTGGTTATTTAGAAGTTTGAGAAAACCTAGATGTTTTGGTATGGTTAAATTATGTTGTTTTTCTGTTGTTTGTTTCTACGTACAGACTGTTTCTGCGTGAAACTTGGAATACACGATGACACTCAAAATATAAATAGAGGGAAAAGTTAAAAGATCAAGCTTTTTAAAAACAGGGCGCCCAGAATTTCTATGCTTATTACCAAAAATAGTTCGAATGAAAGTTTTAGAATTTTTAAGATCTCTAAAGTAAAATACCTTTGAAACTTTTCCCTGTATAGCAACACCATATTTAAGATGACAGTTACAGACTATTATCCCATTCTAATAACAGTTATAGAGCAATAATTTGATATTTTTCTTAACGTAAATTGAAGAGTTCTATTTTGTGGACAATGAGTTAAATGATTCGGCTACTCCAATTTAATTATGAATCTTTTATCAGACCAAAATATTTCATATTTTCTGCTTCAGTTAATTAATAATTAGGCCTACCTACGAAGACATTTTGAGCTGACTTTTCTATAAGTACAAGGATATATTTCTGAAAGAAAACAAAATTTCTAACTGCAGACAGAAATGTGTTTGGATTACACAGACGATGAGACTAATAATGTTTGGTAGAGCGAATCCGCAATTTCCTTACTTTTTTAATATTTGGTTGGCCAATAGCCTACTTAAATCAGTTTTATCTAAAAAAAAAAATTGATTGGTAGGTTATGAAGTACATTTTTTGTAACTCTCGTTTGTTACCAAAATGTTAAAACATAAAAAAATAATTAGCAATCTTAGGACTAGGCATCATTATTGATTCACTTGATAAAAAGAGCTGATCAGGGTGCCTACCAGATCAAAAAAAAATAATTTCTTGACTTTTTGGAGGCCTCAAATAGAAATTGGGAGACCTTATTTTCAAGCAAATCAATATATAAATCATCGTCTTACGGAAATGTACAGATATAAAAACGAAAATCTTTGAATCATACTGGCTAGATATTTAATAAGAAATTAATGGTTTTATAACACAGTTCCTAAAAAAAAATATATAACTAATATATTTAAATATTAGTAAATTAATAAAGAACAAACATGGCTGAATTTGCTTTCTTGCAATTATAACGAGCCGTGTTTCAAAAGCTTTGCTTTTTCCCTCTCCGTTACTAGAAAAGCTTGTTTGCTAGCTAACAGTTTAAGAACTGGTTTATTACGATTTGCAGAACCCTTACTATTTATTATATGTATCTATCAAATTAATGGCTCTTGCAAATGAACTAGATGAGTTGAACCAAATTTTTAAATAGATTTGAACTTTGAGTCGGAGTTGCCACACGTTTTGATTTCTCCCTGAAAAACTCATTGGCTAGGTAACAGTTTAAGAACTGGTTTATTACAATTTGCAGAAACCCTACTATTTATTATATGTATCGATCAAATTAATGGCTCTTCCAAGTGAAGTAAATGAGGTGAACCAAATCTTTAAATAGATTTGAATTCGAATCGAATTTACACGGGTGATTCATACGATACGGTACAAACCGTTCCCAGGGTGCGGGAAATTAAATTTCAGGAACAAAATGGTGACTTTGGATAACAAATCTTGACTTTTATCCAATTTGTGAATTATGGGGCCAGCAGACACCCTGTCGATACATATTTTCCGTACGTCTTGTTTGATAATTCATTTTTTAAGGGGCGTTGATTGGCTCTATATAGTCAATGTTAAAATATTCATTTTCAAAACCAGTTTCTTGGTAAACTTTGTGAAAGTCTCATTCAGCTATTTTAAATACTTTCTGAGAAAACCGGTCGTTTGTATGAAAAATATGAAATTTCCGGAAAACAATGAGAGTAGAAGAGGCGAGATAGGCAATTTTGCAACATTATGAATGTTCCCTTTATTTTTAATAATAAACCAGTATAACAATTTGTAGAGATTTTGTTTTAGGTAAAAACCAAGCAAACTTGTTATAACCAATCCTAGATGATGCTGATGTTTTCATTTTTACTTGTACATTGATCATTAGTTATCCTTGGTCAAACTACCATCTTATCATACCGATGTGCCCTAGCCAGAGAGCAATATGTTGGTTTGATGACTGAATTTATTTATTTCCTTAGATTTATAACATATTATGAAAAGGCTAATTAGAAACTTCCAATCAGCTAATAGATTCAACTGTCAAACCAGCACAAACTATTTATTGTTGTTACCCAAAACTATTAACATTAATCTACACTAATTTTCAATCCTTTTGGTTTGTTTTTATGTTAGTTGTGAGCGAATTTAAATTGGTGCCTTTACATAAAAATTTTCTAATTTATTTTAGTTCGCCTGTAAGTTAGTTCCTAGTCCATAATACGTCTTAAAAAACGAGGGTGGGTTGAAAAGTAATGCACACATTCTTGTAGAACACGAACAAAAAGAAATAGCAAGATCGGGCAAGAAGTACATTAAGGCACACTTATTAAGCTTCAAAATCGTATATTTATTTTTCAACATAGTCATTGTTAAGACTAACACATTTCTCCCAACATGTAACAAGTTTTTTTCATTCCGTCACTGAAAAATTCTTCCGACTTCTCTCGAATCCAGGACTTGGTAGCTGCTTTCCCCTCATCGTCCGAGGTGTATTGATTACCCTTGAGGTTTCTCTTGAGTAGAGGAAAAAATCCCAAGGTCCAAGATCGGGGGAGTAAGGAGGGTGCGGAATCGGTTCAAACTTCAGGTCTCGCAGAGCCTCTTCAGTTGCGCTAGCTTGATGTCATCGCAAACACGATGTCACAGGTGTTTTAGAGTCTCTATGTACCAAGAAGGATTTACTGTTGCGCCTCGTTCCAGATAATCGGTCACATAAACTTGGTGAGCATCCCAAAACACAGTTAAAAGAAGTTTCTTTGCGGATGGTTGTGTTTTGAACTTTTTCACCTAAGGAGAAAACGGATGTCAATATTCAGAGCTATCTTTTCTCTTCCGTGTCGTAATGATGGACCGTGACTTGTTCTCCATCACAATATTTAAAAGAAAGTCATCTCCTTCGTCACGGTAGTGATCCGTCCAAAAGTTGATCGTAGAATTCCAATCAACGCTGTTTGTTTCGTCTGTATCCATCGTGCACAGATTTTACAGTATCCCAATTGTTCACTAATGAAGCCAACACGTTCTTTGGATATTCCAATATAGTATGCAATACACTTTTGAGTGATTCGCTGGTCATTTTCGATCAATTCGTCAATGATTTTGCAATGTTTATCGTCTGTGGCAGTGATCGGACGTCCACTGCGTGTTTCATCAACAATTATGGCTTTTCGAGGGTCACAAAAACAAAATTTTACTACCTATCAATTTACAGTAGACCCATCAACACCATAAACGATGATGAATTTCAGTAGGAGTCACTTTTTCAGCAGTTAAAAATTTGATAACAGCACGCTGTTTAACTCGTGTTGAAATAACGCTAGAACACATCTCCATACTTCCGCTGCTCAAAATACACTGGATGAACGCAAGGCCTTCAAACTGTGCATGCAGATAGAGAGGGAATGTTACTTATTCATGCCACCCGGCACGCTTCTGAAAGTCATTTCATTCACGTTCTACAAGCATGTGCATGTGCATTACTTTTCAGCCTACCCTCGTATTTGTTAAATGAGGCCTACTTCTTACTTAAGTGCTATTCGATATAATGGACTTTGTAGTCCACCAATTAGCTAATTTAATCGAGGGTCCACTATATTTTAACCAATCCACTAATGTTATATAATAAGAGTATTCAAGAACTAGTTAAATTTACAAACAAAAATTGTAGTAGTTAAGTTTCACAAGTCTGCCAACTATTACAACTAATAATCATCTCATTAAATAAAATAATCTGGAAGGTTATTTAAATAAGATATTGGCTCTCGATGTTGAACGCCTTCCATTTGGAATAAAAGAACATGTTTTGATCTCTTAACTTTTTATTAAAAACTCTGTGAACTTTGCCCCAGAACATGTATCCAACGAGTATCACCTTGTGTGCACGTAGCAATATAATGTACGAGTATACAAGGTAATATTTACATAAATGCAATCAATTAATGTTTAATGCCTTACAGTGTAACTACCATTAAATGAAAGTAATACTTACTTCTTCCTTGGAGGACATCTTTTCTCAATAAAGAACTAAAAATTAATACAGTTTGTTTTATAGATCCACTGGATTGAATACTGTTCCAATATTCCTTTCAAATTGCATTCAGAGGAAGCAATGCACCTACAAAGCATACAAAGTATTTTACAATAAAATTCGTATTCTGTTCAAATTTAATGTTCTGCTAAAAATTTGGTTCATAATATTTAGCAAATATTCTTAAAATGTAATAGGCCTAATGATTACAAATAACAGATATTGTTTAAAATCTTGAAATCCGATGTCTAAAAATGTTTTACTTTTGTATGCTATTTACTTAAACGAGACTGTATAAAGTTAGTTTTTCTCTCTTCATATTCTGAAAGTATACTGGACTGATTCCAAAAACGCAAACCATAACGTGCGCAAACAATTACTATAGAAATTATAAGAGAAATAAAACAGAAATGAAAGTTAAAGTTCAGCTCTTTTGGTTGTTTGGACCAAACACTCCACTGGCACCAAAAAGATAAAAAATAACTATCGCAAACAAATTATAAATGTCATAATTATAGGAAATAACCGTGCAAAATGTAAAGTTATCTTAATAAACCGGGGATAATTTACATTCAGCACTGAAACCAGTTAGCCTAAACAACATTTGAAGAAATGTAACAAAATCAGCGAAGTGACAAATAACGATGTTGCTAAATTTAATCAAGAACAACTTTATGCTAGCATGTTAGTTACATGCACAAGTTATCAGGTGTATCGGTATTTTAAAGGAGACTTAGTTTAGGTTAGGTTTTGTAAATATTATTCTAACAGAATTACAACTTTAAAAAAACCTTAACTTAAACTTACAGTCTCCAGTGACAGAATTTTTCAGTTTGTATATGTATATAAGTTGGTAGCACTTCTTACTTTCCTAAAAAGGCCTTCAACTAATGCTAATTTGTCAACACTGACATATTGATAAAATTAGCAAGATGGCTGAATGTTCGCTGTGTTAATTCGCCTATTCAAATTTGATTTGGTTCTTGCTTCTTTTATACTCGTTTTGGATTATTTAAAAATAATAATAACAATACACTAATTCTCACACACGTACGTTTAATGATCAAACGTGTTTCAACGACAAAGCCGTCATCCTCAGTGATACATGAGCTACAACTAAAAACTTATAACTCTAGGTTTATAAGCCTATAAACTAAGTTATAAGTTTTTAGTTGTAGCTCATGTATCACTGAGGATGACGACTTTGTCGTTGAAACGCATTTCATCATTAAACGTATGTGTGTAAGAGTTGGTGTTTGTTATTATTTTAAAATAATTCCTTCTCACTCGTCAAGCTCAAAGTTTATTAAATCGTTTTGGATTGTTCATATTTGATCTTTTATTTAAATATATATTTTTTTTATGTCAGTGGAATATTTAGTTCCATTTGTTTTTGTTTAGTCCAATCATAACCAAAGTGGCTGAACTATAAATAGCATTTTTTGTGCCATATTTATGGTTTGCGTTTTAGACTCAGTTTGTTCTTTTGATTTCTGCCTAAATTGAAATAAAATATTATGAAGAAAAATGCTTAATCGTTTCATACACTCAATATACTGAAACTACTATTTTCCAACATCTCGGAGGGGATTACTGGAGACTAATGAAAGAAAATGTCTACCTTTTTTAAGAAATTTTTCGATTCGCTACAGCTTCCTGTTCAGTGTATAAGTTACTGTAACAAAACGGAGGTTTTCAAAGTGTTACCTGCATTACTTCCCTTTAAAAAAATTGTTTTGATATGCTTTAATAAAGCACTTGAGTTCTGATTATTGATATGATATTAATTAAATATCATCATTGTTAGTCCTTCGCCTGACTATTCGTAGTTTTTAAGACGATATGTTTCGGGGCTATAACTCTATCATCAGGAGTGATCATTGTTCACATGTGCAACAATCTTTTCTGAGTGATTATGATATGATGATGGAGTTATGGCTCCGAAACATGTAGTTGTTCTGAAAACTACAAGTCACGCAACGGACCAACAAAGGTCCGTAATCTCCATAATCTACTTTTCAGAAAATCATTAACTTAAACAAAAGTAGATACTTAAACTTTCTTTTACAATTTTGTGCACAATGACACGGTAGCTCTAAGGCGACACCTTCTAACCTAGGTTTTTGTATACGCCTATGGATTTTTGTCTACTAGACTTTGTTAAGAAACCCGTGATGGATAAAACATTTTAGTACATATTTTTACTGCCAACATTTCTTTCAGCTCTTTGTTAGCCTATAGTATAATTTATAGGATTAGCCAATGTATACAATAAAAGGTGACGTTTTCCTCACTTCTTTAATTTAAACTGTTATAGTTTCGCCATAAAAAGCCAACCACATTGGAGTTTTTAAGAATTTTAACTTTTCACTCATTCACTACCCAGCCTCATATTGCAAAAGCATGATGAAATGTAACCAATGATGTTACTGAGTCCATAACACTCTAGTTATAAAAAGCTCCATAAAAATTGGATAATTTTCGAGTTAACTTTTAAATAAATGAATACACACAAACTTTAGTCTTAATAAGGGATTTTGTATTTGATAATTTACTTCCTAACACATTTAGTGGTCAACCACTTATACAGATAAGTTTTTATATAAAAAGCAAACATTTTTAGAAACCACAATTCACGGGAATAAGCTGATCAGTCCTTTATAGCTTGGTCGTACGGTTTATACTCTTTTAGTATGTTTGAAATGTCTCCACAGTTTACATAAAGTATGAGGAATGAAGCAAATACTACTTTCTGTCCTTCATTTCATAGCTTCCTTTCACAACAGCTCATCATTTTATCCCAATGAATTAATTACGTATTCCTGAATATATAGTGCAATTTCTCCTCTATAACAATATTCGTTACAATATTAAACAAATTGGTCGATTGTAACAACGATGTAAGTAATAACTTCACAATATCCATGTTTCAAGAAAAACTAAGTCTTTCGTATTCAGGTTTAAAACAGTATTGAAATTAAACTTTTTTGTTTTTTAATCTCTCAGATTGTATGTATGTATAGTGATTACTCTCATGTTCATAAAAATTCCATGAATTGTATCATCTTAAAATGCAACATCTAAGGAGACAGTGAACATTTCATTGTTGTAAGAAGCTTCACATAATAGGCCTATTTTATTCATGGTAAAATGGAAATTACTCCTTGCACTTCACTTTATACTTTTTCCTCTGTCTCTTCTAGATCAATATGCCTCAGTTACGCTCCTCATAATTTCTGCAGTTCAGTAGTATTTATGTTTGCAGTTCTAAATCATTTATTTGTTTAGGTACTCGCTGTTAGCAAACAAAACAAAAATCCCCATTTTTTTAATAGCCTATTGCCAAATATTACTTTACTTAATATTCCATCCACATTTCAAGAAGACAACAATTTTCTATAATGTCGTCTTAAGAATAAATGTAGGCCTACTATTTAACCAGATTCCAAGCAAGCAGTTGATTCTATTAAAATGATTATTCTGGACTCAAGACCTGTTCATCTTAATTACCTCAAGAAGTAGAATAGTAGGTGTAGATTGGAGTTCTCAAAGGAAAAAAAAAGAAGAGTACAAATTGGTTAGCTTGTGTGAAGGTGATTGCTTGCATAACTCCCACATGAGAAATCTCTGGAGGTTTTTAAAGTAAACAACAAATTCATACATCTTAACTAGATCTCCCATGATGGTTATGTATAATTTTGTGGAGTCAATTTTAGGATTTGATGCTACAAAATTGCATAACCTCTATATTTATTTTAATGAAATTAATAGCAGTTTTTGTCTACTAAATTTGAAATTAGTATTTAAAAAAAGTTAATAACTTAGACAAAAGAACTTATGATTCCATAGTCACAAAGATATTCCACACAGTATTTGTTGGCCAACTTCAACAGTTCTAAAGTAATTGCAAGATAAACCAAACATCCGGCAAGATGAAGAAAGCTGCCTATAGTTTGCAAACAAAATTATAAATCATTCGTAAAGGGAAAATATGATCTGATTAATAACTTCATCAATATTAAATAAGCCTAACTGTAAATGTTCCAGAACCAAGCTAAGTATGTTTACAAATATAATTTTTCAGTAATGCGGTATAGATAGAATCAATTAGAATGGCGTGTAGGGAGGGTAGTGTGAGAGAGACGGAGTACAACCTATCCCACCACATTTCCCCTACCGAGGCTAGGCAGCGCAGCGTACAGTCAAATTTATAGACGATGGCACATATACAACACAGCCACACAAGACTGTGCAGATTTGATACTGACTGTACTTTTTTTACTATTTGACTGAGACTGAAGTTGGCGGGAGGCGGCCTTTCCTGTGCATGCACAGCCCGATCGCCATTCCAAATGTGTTGTACCGGTACTATAATTATGTTGTTAAAGAGGACCAGTGCACATTGACAGTGAAAAGCAGGGAAATTTGTGTATCTGAGATACGAGTAGCTACTGAAGAACACAGTCAAGAAGGCAAATCTCACTAGGTGTGATAGTGCTAATGGAGAAACAGGGGAATTGTTATCCATGTATAGAATTCAGAAGGGTATGGTCATAAGATTAATTAATTATATATAGTAGCATCACATTTCCTCTCATAGAGGCAATGGTCTGAAAAGTTAAGTGGGAATGAACAAATAGTGGCCAACAATAATTAAAGACTTAATAAAATTCAGGAGAAACAAATGGATTCAAACGTGTCAACAACACACTTTGCTGCCATTTTAATGCTGGGAATATATTCAACTAAAATGTTTGCATATCTGCTTGGCTTGTGGAACAGATGGGAAATACATTCTCCTTTTATCCAAACCGATCTATGAAACGCGAGAGTTTATTTGCTGTTAGTGCTGGCAACTTCTTCCTCAGTATCCATACATCTCACACTGACCATAGTTCATGCCGTATTGTTGGTGTTACAAATATGCAGAGAATATTCTACACTCCAAAAAGAAATACTGGACATAAATGAATGCGGGTAGGTACTTTACTGGATGGAAGCTTGATCCAAGAAGTAGGCCAAGTAAATCTATGGTATTCAAACCAATAACGTAGGCCCATGATGTTCATTTTGCTAGAAATTGTTCTGTAATATTTTCTGCCATGTAAGCTTTCTGCCAAATTCTAAATCATTTTCTAATCTCCTTTAGTACATATTTTTTACAAAAAAATTATCTATTTTGCCACAAATGCTTCATATGAAAGCTGTAGATTCTTCTTAATAATTCTCCAAATTTTGTTTACAAAAACGTGAACTTTGATTTAGCCATGGCATCAAAACTAATATAACAAGCAGGTCATCCATGACATTATTTTGAGCACATTATTTGCAGTTGTAAAGATAGAAATTATAAAGAAAGCCTTCCATTATTATTGAAGGAATAGGCTTTATATAGCCTACATTAAATATCTATATCCACTGGCTTTCTACTCCTTTACTCGAATTATTATCCATTTGATTTAAAGGTTCTATAAAACTATTCACCAAACTTAGTTCCAAATTAATCCAATAAGTGAACTAAAACTGGTTTCATCAGCATCACTTTTTACAGAAAGAAAATCAAATAATTGCATTAATATATAATTCGAAACAGCCAGTATAAGACGTGTGCAACTCTTTGTATCAAACCAGATTTATCTTTTCAATTATTGATGAATAACAGTGTCACATAGGCTACTCGAATTAAAGCTGCTGATGTGTCGCTTTTTATCAAACTATTATCTTTTCTATTATAACTTGATTTGCTCAGTTATCAGAAATGTTTGAGTGTATCCATAAATTTTTCATAGATGTCCTATCTTGTCCTTTATTCGTTATCAACTTTAGAATTAGATAGGCCTTAGCCTAAAGTTGACTAGGTATTTCTGAGTCTTCTTACTATTCAGTTCTTTCACTTTATTTGTGATAGTTCACTAAAGTATTTTACTTTCTATTTTATTCATTAAGATATCACTTGAACTGAACCGTTATAATCCTGCTATCTTATCTCCTTTTAGTTGCTTATCTACTACATTCCACTAATTTGATAAGACTTGTTAAAGATGTTAATAACGATATATTTAAATATATTTTCATTAAAATTATAGCTTTCCTAAAACTAATTTGTCAACATGTTTCAGGTTTGTAGATGACATCTTCAAAGGCTCAACTTTAACATTTTCAGGCCTATGTTTATCAGAGCTACGGTATTCTATGCTGTGAGCTTCTTTAATTTCGAATTATAATTCTGGCTCAGTTTATTTATCCCAATCTCAAATTTGAAGCATGTGACAAATCAGCAACATTTTCTGCCATTTCGTAGAAATTTTAATCAATTTCGAAATAATGACCTTAGAATAATCTCGGTAGCCTATTACACCAAATTTTTCAAAACATCAGTCATTTTGTAACTGCGCCCATCACAGCTGATAGTGCCTGTATTGGTAGCATTGCTTGAAAAACAACTAAGCATAGACACGATAGTCCAAGTTTTTGTCATCCAACACTTTAATACCATAGGAACAGGCTCGCTTAGGTTTAATCTATGTTACAGGATTTAAATTGACTCACCTTGATTCTGTTGTAAATTGCTCTATAAGCTTTATAATGTGTTGGCAATGTTGGACCTACTTTATCTTCTTTACACTGCTTTAAACCTGAAATGATTTATGCCTCACAATTAAATTATCCTTCTATTAAATGTCTGACCATTAACAATGTGGATGTCTTCAAAAGTTCTTGCAACAACCTTTCAATGTAGGACTAAGTAGACCACTTGCTAATTGATTCCTTCCTTCATTTAAGTTAGGCCTAAACCACATTTCATTAGCTAGTTTGAACCAGTTATTTTTAGCCTAACTCCAGTATTTTCAGTAGCATAGAATAAGTAGTGGAGTTTATATCCCATCGTTCCTTATGCATTTACTAGATCAAGTACTTAATGATTAATTCCTTGCACTAATCAAACAATAAAAATAATCAACTTCTTATTTTGATTCACCTAACCTAGCTTCCGAGGCTATTTAGCCTAACAGTAATTTATACTTTTCTACACTTCATTTGAAGTGAAATCAAGTCCTTGAACTATTTTGAGTCTATACTAGGCTGATGTTCCAGAAATAGATTATTGACCTTAACTGCAATAATTAACACTAACACTTTTAAAATTTGTCAACACCCAAAATATTTAATATCACAATTAAACTTGAAAGGAATTCTTAAGACGAGAATAATAACCAGGTTTAAATTCCAAATGTGTAAAAACGTGAAAATACTAAAATGTTTTAAACATATGCCTAGTTCCGTTAACGTCCATTTACGATAAAAAAAATGGCGCAGAAACGAGTTTCACTAATTCTATACTAAGTGAAGTGAACTTTCATTAAAAAAAATAACTCGCTAAACCCACGAAGTCGAGCTCAAATTAAACGAATTACGTACAATTGAGGTAGTAAAAAGGCTTTAAAACATAAACTCACGGCAAAAATGGGTAAATTATCTTTTAATTGCAAACAAAGTCCTAAATTGAATACAACTTTGACTATAGAGACTTTATAAGTTAACACTCTCACCATTATTATACAAATTATAAAGCATCCCCTTCAGAGTTTGTTTTGTTCAAATAATCCACTCAATTATGATTTTAAAATGATGCTGAAATATCAGAAAACGAATAAATTAAACAGACTATGCTATAGACTAAGTTGTACGAATTCAGAATCAGATATAAACGTCAACCATCACTGAGAAGAAAAGCGGTAAATGAAGAGAGAATGGCTGGGCTGGGAAAAGACTCCGACTTATCACAGATAAAACCATATTCTGTAGCTACCCTACCTTTCTCAAAAGTCAAAACATAGATGAGTATAACAGCGTCTTATGGATTTCTTTGTATTGTAATTTACACACGCGCTCATAATATATGTAATAATCGTTATGTATTATATTGACATTGGCAAATTTATCAATATCCTGACCCTGCTGTTTTTTTTTAACATTTAATATCTTTTATGTAATATACATAATCATAAAACCAATTATTACATGAATGTATACATTACTTACAGAAAAAAAAATATACTACTGAATTTTTACATTTTGTAACAACAAAAAATGTATCTGGTACCGGTAGCTTGAAAATGATAAAATAATAATCGGGACATTAGGTGAAATTTTAAAGGAAACATTAAAAAAGAATACCCGTATAATATTTACAACATAATTTGGTAGTCAACAACTTGAACAACTATTTTCTTTTTTTATTTGGGATGTATATATTTGCTATAAATATAATATTATCATATTTTATAACTTACCATATAATTGAATTTTTACATGGTAAAACATTGTATTGTTTAATAATTTTAGTATTATCCGAATTGGCATTAAATCTGTCCATAAAAATTTACAATTTTGTTCATCGTATTAATGCGTTGTTTAATTTATTATTTGAGGAAATATTTTTATAATATTTTGTTATTTTAGTTACGATTGAAAATACTTTATTCTTCTTTAGAATTCAATTTTGTTTAAGTATGATAGTTATATTTACAAGATTCACTAAATTTATAACGAGATTTACAAAATCAGACTCACAAATGAAATGACAATGGTCACTGACAGACTGACACTGATATCAATATCTTGATGGTAAATATAATGTTAAAGTTTGGTTAGGTTTTGTTCAGATCCAACTTGGAATACATTTTTTTAATATCTAAAGGAATATCAACCAGCATAACTAGGCCTACATTAATTTTTCAATGGCATCTTCAGAAAGTGGCAAAGACTCAGAAGAAGATAATCAGGAGAACCTCAATAACAGGGTAGGGGACAGTGTTGATGGTGAGGTTAGGTTTAGAAGTGATTATTATTGAAGTATATAGGCCTACAATGTGTTTTAGATATAGAAATAGTAGCAAAACTTAAATATTTTGGGGTAAAATTTACACTTTTCCTGGCTGGCAAGGGAGGTATTCTTGATATTCGTATAGCAGGCACAAGTTTACTATTCGACCCTAGGCTAACCTATGGCAACAGAAATACAAGAATAATAAAAAATAGAAAAATGGCAGAAAGGTTCTAACCTATAGTATTTAGTCACAGTATGTTTACCTGTATTCAACATTTAACAGTAGAATGTAAAACAACATCATTGTCTGCAAAAATGTCAGCCTAGGATTGAATAGTAGGCCTAAACTTACGCCCGTCCAGCGTATGAGCATGAAAATGCTCTAGAATGTAATCATAATTTTAGTTGTATTATTAAACGCATTAAATCAGTGTAAACAGCAAATATAAGTCAAAAAAATTGCCTGGAACAAATTTTAAAAATAAACTGACCTCGTGGCATATACAGCCTAGGCTACTGTATGAATTAGGTCTAAAAGCCTATTTTAATAGAGTTTTTTACTTCCTTATTCTAATCCGTTTAGTGAAGAAACTAAAAGATAATACTAATGATAAATGATCAATATAGTTTCAAAACATAGTGACACCTGATTACATCCCAAATAGGGCCTAACGTGCTAAAGAATGATCCAATTTTGTATTTGGCGCAAGTTTACTATTCGACCTTAGGCTAACCTATGGCAACAGAAATGCAAGAATAATAATAAAAAAACCTAAAAGGTTCTAACCTATAGTATTTAGTCGCAGTATGTTTACCTGTATTCAACATTTAACAGTAGAATTTGTTT
>JAGFPH010001426.1:203201-257632 GCA_018207615.1 Philaenus spumarius
CCGATATTATTGGAACCCTAGTATTGATACCCCTATATTGTAGGAACCCTAATATCGATACCCTTGAATATATAAATACCTTACTTTTGCTTGTTAATACTGCCCGCAGTCCTTTCATTGGTCACCGTTTAAGTGACGACGTGCGTTTCGCCTATTGTTCAGGCATTGTCGAATCACAATTATTTAAGAAAAATGGCATTTATACAATGCTCGTCAATTACTACAAATACTTAACACATTTTTAAAACATATGTACTCAACACAAATAATTCGGTACAGTTCATTAGGTATGGAAATTGTTTAGGAAAGCCGCACACGAGCACGTCAGTCTGTCCTAAGGTATAAATATCATTTCCAGTCCAGTGAGGCAAACACAAACATAGCACCCCTATATTATCGGAACCCTAGTATTGATACACCGATATTATCGGAACCCTAGTATCAATACCCTGATATTATCGGAACCCTGGTATCGATACCCCGATATTATTGGAACCCTAGTACCAATACCCTGATATTATTGGAACCCTGGTATCAATACCCCGATATTATCGGAACCCTAGTTACCAATACCTTGATATTATCGGAACCCTAGTATCAATACTCTGATATTATTGGAACCCTAGTATCGATACCCCGATATTATCGGAACTCTAGTATCGATCCCGATACTTCAAATATCGGAAAGAAAATATTATTACAGAAAATTATCGAAAATATCAGAACATCCCTACCTTCAAGGCCTAAAAAAAGTAAATTTTTTTAAGATATCTCCAAAATTGTTTTTATAACCGTGACCCTTAATGCAAGAGATGGAGAAATTTGTTTAACCGTGAGCTTGTGAGTAAAAATATGAACTTTGTAATCTACCTGTACGCCAAGCTAAAAAGATTTTAAAATTTAAATTTCGTCATTGGAAAAAAAATCATAATAGACAAATGCTGACCCAAATTTTGTCTTCATTGCTTGTGCATGTTTAAAAAAATGTATCTCTACCAGCCTACGCAATAATGCTGGAAATCTATTACACTTAAAATATAATTAAACTCACAAATGTTGCAGCGAATTCTCTCAGAAAGCTCTCGAAGAGTACGACAGGTTTCAAGAGAAGAAAGTAGCCGATCTTAAGGACACACTTGAAAATTATCTACATCTTCAGATCAAAGTTGCGAAAAAGGTAAGACGTCCATGTACTGCAAGGACCATAAAGCATAAAATTTAACGATAAATTGTTTATTTGAATTACGTTGTATAAAGTGCTGAACAATAGTGGTGTGCATGCCAGAAGGATGAGTGGACCATAAATCTACCATTAGATAATAATTCGACCACGCAGCTGACGCTGAACCGCTGACATGAGTTGAGCAAATTTCCAAAATTAAGTTTATAGGCCTATGTTTTAGGGTTTCAACCAACAATTTGGGAAATAGGTCTATTCACGATGGTGCTGAACAGCTGCAAAATGGTTCGCACGCCATTCCGCATATTGGGAGTATCTTCAACACACAATGCATTGTGCGCTCCGCACGCCAACCCCATGGTAGAATCCATCACATGGCTTTGAACCGGGTACTTTTAATGTATTCTACGTTTTAAATAATTTTGGGGGAACGAAGCGAAAAACAAAATGTGCATAATAACATTCTACATTTATATTTTTAGAAAAAACTCAAAAACAAATTCATTCTCGTAGGAAAAATCTCAAAAAATTGTTACTTCCGATCAAAAAACGTGCTTCCGATTGTTGGATTTTTTTTTGCTAACGAACTTGTCCGAGCGACGTATTCAACCGACATGTGTACGAAATTTGAACCAAATCGGACTTAAAATGCGGCCGCTAGAGTGTGAACACATATATACATACTCATTTGCTACTCCCACCTTGGATCTTACCATAAGGGCCACTGCAATAGCTCATTTTTCCTATGGAAATTCACTAAAAATATTGTGTTTTAAGTATGTTATCAGTGAAAACACGTTTTGTATTTTACTTGGTGTTTCAGAGTTGGTACCAATACTTTTAGGTTATGAATTTTATTAATTGTATTACAAACATCTTTTAATAAATCTAATTTTTATTGGTTTGTTTTAGGGTTTGCAAACTTGGACACACATACGAGATTGCATTGAAAGCATACCTTAATCAACGACACTTAATCTTTGTTCTATAACTCAATATCAAAGCACAACAAGATGTAAAGTATCAAGTATTTTATAATGCATTTATAGTAAACTTTCTCCATAAAGAAATAGCCTGACAGGGTGTACTTGTATCACTGTGGCCAAAAATTTTCAGTGGGAAACAATTTGCTCAGATAAATTTATTTTCCTGTATGTCGAGATAATTTAAACGTTGATGCTTTAAATATGTGGTGGTCGAACATTGTACTAACTCTTAAAAAATAAAAGACTTACCCGTCTTCAGTATTCTGTTTTTTCGTCATTGAACGACGGCCATTTCAGCTATTCTCAATTTTCCCTTCATCATATTACATATACACAAAAATACTTACACGCCTTTTTTATTTAAAAAACCTTTTTGACTCATGAGTCGACTACATTGGATGATGCCCTGGTGCGTACTGCTGGTGTGCAGGAGTTAATCGACGGGAAGGAGTGACAAGTTATCTACATGTCAATACAATGTCGTACAAATCGTTGGATTTGAAGTTTTGCTTTTCGTTTAATAACATGCTACAGTACTATAGCCGAAACGACCGTCGTCGAGCGACGAAAAAACTGAATGTTGAACACAGTAAGTCTTATAGTTAATATATCAATATTCAAAATGGCGACTAACAATTAATTGTTATTACAATAACGGGATAAAGAAATCCACTTAATTGGTTCACTTCCGGTTTTAATCTGTCATGGTTATTGACAAGCAGAAATACTCTTTTGTTAACAGCCGAGACTGGTGGAACTCAAGTTTTGGTTGATTACAAAGTCCTCTCTTTATTCTGTTAGCTTACTAATCAATAGTCCAGTTATTTAGTCGGCACAAAGGAACGTTTCTTTATGAAACCAAGAATATCGTTCGGTATTTTCTGTTTGTGAATTGAAAGTTTATGATTCATAGTAAGTGTATTAGTAAAAGTATACGATTTTAATTAGAGCCGAGCCATTGTTTAGTAATACAGTAATCCCTCGACATTCGCGGACTTGGTATTCGTCGCTAAAAAAATAAAAAATACTGTATAAATAGCAATAAAGAACATGCAAAATTTGTATATTACTATAGTGTAGCAATGTAATTATTATTGTACGAATTTATTAACATTGTGTAAATACCACGTCGGCGAAACACTCGTCCATTATACAAGGTGGAATTTCCCTACAATACACTTCTGCGTGAATACAAGTGGACTTGTACAAATGAAGGCCAATGGCATACTGTGATTTATTTGGAGACATCAATTAAGTGTACAGCAAGTAAAATTAATTTTAAAGAATTAATTAAAATTGCAGTAAAATATTTTGAAAGAAATTAAGTTTTTACTACGTTTTATCACTCGTAACAGTCGTAACCAATATTTTCGCTACTGACGGCGAACGATAGTGTGATGCCTTGACATGACTAAGTTCTAAAAATGGACAAACCCAGACAATAAAGGAGCAAGTAGGGATCGGTAAAGGTACAATTATGAGAGCACTGACCTCGAGGGGAGAGTGAGATGACAAACAACGCTCCAATAACTTAATAAAATTACAAACGGTAGTCTACACTCCAAACATCTCAGCTCAAATACTAAACCTTTCAAGGCGTTTTTTTACCGCGTAAAAGCGAAATCGTGTAAAGCGTATAACAATGACTGCCTGTATCTTATGTAAATAAATTAACTATAGGTATTAGTACATAATGTTTTAAAATTTTCTATAAAGATTTAGTTTTCGTTATTCGCGGTTTTGTTATACGTGGCAATTTGTCGGAACCCGCGAATAGCGAGGGGTTACTGTATGTATCATGGGAATGCTATTTTTAAAACAACCAGTGACAGATGACATGCTAATTCCAAATGTAACGGTGACATAGGTGCAATTACTAATTTTTTTTTTAAATATTGGAGACACAGACCAGGATCATTTGGTTACTCATCGTAAGGCTGAGGCCTAAGTGGAGCTAGCGTTTTGCGGGTCATGCTGCGTTTTATCAGCGTCGCTGCGCGCTAGAGCCGATATTGTATTCTTATCCAAAACTTAATTAATTTTCTATATTCTAGTTTTTATTATATTCTGTACGTCATTCATTATTATCATTTGCAAAACGTCACCTGTACAACGTTTTGAGCCGTACCACGCAAAGTTATAGTCTAACATAGTTTTCAAACAGTTGTATTTCAAATTGTTTCCCTTGAAAAACTACACTGTTTTGTATTTCTGTTAAAAATAATTACACTTAAGAGAAATAACCATTTTGGAAATGTAAATAATGTATAATTGCAATGTAATCAAAAACTTCGAACAAATCATGACTGAACGTAGAGTTAAGATAAGTTTATGTTTTTACTGTAAATAATAAGTTGCGTAGATTTAAATTTTAGGTGCAATTTGTTTAGAAAGTAATTTAAAACATTTATTTCCACAATTAGGCTCACATAAAAACAATTGTATAGTTAACGCTGCAGTTATTGAACTTGTGGTGTAAATAAATGTGGAAAATGTTGGGAAAAAATTCTTAATTTTGTTCGCATGAACGAAATTTAGGAATGTATGTTGCAATGTGTGCCATATTAAATGTCAATATCTTCTTGGTCAATATTTAAACTTTGTTGATTGTTGAATTGCTACGTTTTCAGAAAATGCAGTTTAGGATTTACTAATAAAAAGCAAAACATTGCCACTAAACCGGAGTTAAACGGAGTTTGAGCTGTAGGAGAATAACATGGTGTATTGTTAACAAATTCTTTTAAGGCATAAAAAACTCAATTAAAATAATGTACTTTTTATGTTTGCGTAATTTGTAAATTGTTTTGTTTTTTATTTTAATAGTTGAAATAAAAACATATCTTAAAATTCTAGTTTATAAAGAATTACATATCACTCAGATGATGGTTTATTAATTATTGTAATATTTATCTCTTTGTTATAATTTAATATATAAGTATTTAATTATTTTTATGTAGATATGCATTCTTCAAAATACTGTTACAGGTGTATATAATCTGTTTGTCTTTAGTAATTAGAATATTACTTGCCTTATGTGTCCTTCTGATTATGCGATTCTTTTTAGGATTCGGGTGTAATAGAATCCTTATCTTATTCCATTTAGACGGTCTAATCCTATGCACGCCAGCCTCAAGGGCTTATTGTGTTCCTACGTTAAGGATGTTAAACCCCTACACTCGATTTCACCGTGCACTAAGGAGCGCCCATAAAGCCATGTTATCCAAACGGCAGTCTCAGTGATACTAACCGTCCAAAAAACATCAACTACCACGTAACACTCGGACAGTTGACGCAACCAGCATGACAAGAAACGTGATGTTCCCAGTAATGGTAGTAGCACGACTATCTCCCGTAAGACCTACGTGCATTGAGTCTAGTTATCCCTGTGAAGGTCCATAAAATCAGTGAACCTAAGGATCCTTTTGATAAGGTTATTGTGGGGGATATTCTCTCCTTAGTTTAGGTTTCCAAAGGTTTCATAACACACCTGTTTGAGCCTCTCACAATTATAGGTTAGGTGTTTTGCGGTTTCCTAAATAAAATTTGTTTTTTTTTACCATTGTGTTCATTGTAGGGTAATTTAAATCAGGTATTTATAAAATGCATTGAAAGTACAGAAAACTCTCAATTATCAGAATCTTGAACTAGATAAAACAAAATAAGCCTTTGGTTAGATGGGCCATCTATCCATTAGTCAATCAGCTCTTTGTTACTGGTGACAGAGTATAGTAGACGTGCAACACAGACGTACTATTGTTACGCTGGTAAAAGAAATTGAACCGACTATAGAACGATGTCAATTTAAGTGTTACGAATCATTACATCAATTTTACTGTACTTATCCATATTTTTTAAAAAAAACCTCGAAATTTTCAATAAACCAACCCGTTTGCCCGCATTTAATTCTGATTAGTTCGAGGGTTTACTGTCTATAAAAAACTTGTTTGAATTATGACGTAATGGTTCACATTGTATATGAATGATTGTTTTCAGTGTATTATGTGTATTGGTATGAAACAGATCTCTAATGTCAAAAGCAGTAATTCATTGTGTTCATTGTTGTTAATTTTGTTTATATTTTATTTACTTATTAATAAAAGATGTATTAAATGAAATATTTTACATGGGATTTTATTTACCGCATTTCTTTAAAATATTTTATTTAGTCACGAATTTAAAGGTGACTACATTGGTTTACACTGAAATAACTGCAAGTGTGTGACAACACAAATATAAAACTTTTAGTTCAATTTAAATCTGTCTATATGAAGTGGATAAATTTAAATAACTTTTTTTTTGTATTAATGTTAAATTCTGAATAGTTAAAGAAACAAATATCAATTTACCTTAGAAATGCAAAAACAAAGTTCAAACGCTGATAAACTAGCAAAGATACAGTTTGAATCACGAACAACCAGTATCACATGAAAGCAAAGCTCTTTCTGAGGGCGAGACAGCAACAATACCTGTTTGACAAGTCTACAGCTTCTCCCACACATAAAGCTGTTCACGCTACCAATGATTTATCATTATTTATGGGGGGCATAATAGCTTGGGGGGAGGGGGGGTGTCTTTAAATCAACTCTTGAACCTTTTACATAATTCAAAAATCTATACTTAAAGCTGCATTTCGCAAAGGTTGTTGTTTTTCTACTGAGACACTTTTTGACGAATTTAAGGTTATGAATCTGAAACAACTTTATGTCAAAACTATAGCAATTTATAGTTTTAAAAACTACCGAGATATTTTCGAAATGACCGAACATCAACGTTTGACACGCAGCTCAAAATCGCTTGGAGTTTTAATTAAAAAATTAAGTAAGACAACTTCGGGAAATATAACTTTAAAAGGATGTTTCAACTATTAATTTTGATGGAGAACTAAGGGAGATATGGCGTTGCCACAAAAAAAAAAAAAACTCCTTTGAGATATAATATAATATGATAAGTAAATAAATAATTCAACCACACAGCTGAACCGCTGATGTGAGTTGAGCAAAATTCCAAAATTAAGTTTATAGGCCTATGTTTTAGGGTTTCAACCAACAATTTGGGAAAAAGGTCTACTCATGACAAGCTGAATAGCTGCCAGTTTGTAAGAAATATATTACAGTAGTAGAATTTGTTTGCGCCTAAGCCTCCAGCTTCGACTCACGAGCTCCTTCGTTACACTCGCAGTGGAAAAACTCATTTTGCGAGTTTGCACCTCGATCTTGCGGCCTTGGGTTATGAGCTTCGCTTCGCTCAAAGCGTAAAAACTCGTCCGTCGGCCTCGGATGAGAAGATAAAATCCACCACGTGGCTTTGAACCGGGTACTTTTATGGTATTTAACGTTTTGATCGATTTTTGGGGAACCAAGCGAGCTATAAGGTCGTGAAAAAAACAAAATGTGCAGAATAACATTTTACATTTATATCTTTAGAAAAAAACTCTTAAAAAAATTCACTTTCGTAGGAAAATCTAAAAAAATAGTTACTTCCGATTGTTGGATTTTTTTGGCTAACGAACTCGTCCGAGCGATGTACACAACCAAATGTGTACCAAATTTGGACCAAATCGGACTTAAAATGCGGTTGCTATAGTGCGAACACATATATACATAAATATATATGAATTTTAAAGATAACCGAAAACGTGTTCTGGAGAACATGATCGGTGCTCATTTGCTACTCCCGACCTTAGGTCTTACCGTAAGGGTCACGGCAATAGCTCATTTTTCCTATGGAAATTCGCTAACAAGATTAAGAAAGATGCTATGTATGGTACAATAGTATGTATGGTGCTATGTATGGTAAGAGCTTAAGTAGAAGGACACAACCTATCACTGCCCTGGTGTGTATATACCCTTGTTTTGAAGATCATCATAAAAAAAAAAAAAATCATTTGTGAATTGATTTATGTTTTTTGTTAAAATTTCCCCATTTTATTTTGTATCATAATTAACTACTATGTGGTACTTTTTGAGGTCTCATGGATTCAGAGAAAATTTAGTTTGACTCCTCTAGCACTCTCAGGTTTCAGAAATTACTCCTCTGCAAGCGGTAATCGTACGTCTGAAAGGGTTAAGTCAAAACACATGTTTCTACGAATATTTTCTTTATTTTGTCAAAAACATAACAGTCCAATTCACAAATTTTAAAATGTGAAAGTCTTAATTCTAACAGAAACTGTTTGGCTTGTAGGCGGTCAAATTTTATTTAAAATCTTTTCTAAAAACAACCTCTGTCTTATTGTCACAGCAACCAATGTCACAGTAACCAATGTGGGTGAAAGGCCGAGTGTACAAAATCTCCAACCTTAAAACTGCCAGTAAAATTTTGTTTGTATTGCGACAGCATTTTTGTTGTTTGACGTTTTTTCTTTATGTCAGTTTGTGTAATTGGAACCTACATAATCGAGGGTTCCAATTACAACAGACAAGCGCCATAAACCTGTCGCACACTCTCTTCTCCAAAAAACTAACAATAAAACTGTATTACACCAACTTAACCAATTTATTAAACTACTTTAGTATATTCTACAAATACAATACATTGTATAACTATGCCACTTAAACATTCTTGTTTGACCCCCTACAAGCCAACACATTGTCACGATACTTTTAACATTTTGTTAGTCCTTATCTATCTTAACAGCTAATGCTATACATTTTGTGTTTCTAAAATACTGTAACAATAATAGGGCTAAACTCAACACATACCAACAACATAAAATTTGCACTGTAAAACAGAACATTTCAAACTGATACAGAAAGCATAGATGACGTTAAAATAGTAATTAATAAAACTAACAAATAATGTTTTGGCTGCAGAAGGGTTACGTTTAAAGTGAAAAATGGATCAAATAAACTACAGTGAAACTAAACCGTTTCATGCACTAACTCCACCCTGTTCAATTCTTAGTATATATAATATTTAAGTCCTAAAAATCACACGTTTGATATGATAAAAAAACAATACTAGAGACGAAGTTGAGCGTTCTAAGGGTATAGTAATCTATATAAGACAGATTTAAATCACAAAATTTGTGTGCTTGCAATAGGCCTACACCGCCTTAATTAATCATGGTGGATTCACAAAAGAAAAGTCATGATTTAATTTTAAACATAAACTTTCAATATTACAGTGTGTCGGCAAATTACCAAAAATGAGTCACCCTAATGAGGCAGCGCTGTTAACACTTTTGCACCCACTTTTATGTAAAATTTTAAAAAATCGTGATGGCATCGAATCTGCTCGGAAAGGAAATGCCAAATTGTAAGAGAAAACGTACTGGAAAAGCGAGTCAGGTTGAACTCGCATTAAAATTTTGGTTTTAAAATGTTTGTGAACAGAATGCGTGCATAAGGTGGTCCGTTAAAACGACAAAAAGCAGAAGGACTCGCTCTATTGTGAGTAATAAAAGTTCCGTGCTATTAAGCTCCAATTTTTGTTACTTCTATGTTTATATTTCAGAGTTTATGAAACAAACACTCCTAACCATTTTAGAACTTATTAGAAAGCAATATTACTAGTATAGCTAGTTAGATTTAGCAAGGACTTTACGATGCGCTGGAGGGAGGGAAGAATACAGGCAAGTGGGGATGCCGTCCGCTGTAGGGGAAGGGACACTACGTTCTTCTTATAAAATTAATCAAGATATGGGACTTTTTATATCTATATATAAATAGAATAAGAGTTTTTTTGTAGACTGTTGAGAATAGTGTGATTTTTCGTTTATTTACGTTTCATACACCAAATAATCCGAAACAAGCCTTATCTCAGTTTTTGTCTGTCTGATGTCGGTAACACCTGTTTCTTGTTCATGATTAACGTTAAAACAACTTATAACGATAGATAAATAACTATTTTAACAAAGAAATAAACATGAGTAACAATAAAACTACATTTTGATACTATTTAAAGTATTAAGTAAACTAAATAAACTTATAAGTTACTATTTAAAAAAGTACATAAGTAGGCGTACGTTTATTCATGTAAAAGTATCGGTAGTAGTGTATTAAAATTGTGTCTATTATTAATATTACGCGATTTGATATCAGCTGTTCCAATTAATTTAGTGGATATGAAAATCAGGTGACCTCAATAATTTAGTAGTGCTGCAAACGAAAACTAGGCCTATGTTGTCATTTTTACTTCAGGAATGTTACTGAGAAAAATAGGTTAGTTTGAAAATAAATAAATAAAATTTATTATTAATATTATTAATCACAGTATGATGAAAAGTATCGTTTCGAAAAGCATAACTTTCGGTCCTAGTGATGAAATATACTAAGTTATAAAACTAGCATACCAACATAAAATAAAGCTTGAACTTGGTATTTTTTGGATCATTTGTTTCCGATTCTCTTTTCATAAAGTGGTAAACATTAGCAATATCTCACGGGTTTGGCTGTGAATAACTTTTCTATCCCCTAACTTTGATATGACACTGCCTTCCATTAAATCTAATTATACAAATATAAACAATAAAAAATAAACAACGCTAAATAACAATAATAAACAGCGATAGTTAAATTAAAAATTGATTTGTGCACGGACAATAATGTTATTGGAAACGCGTACAATTGACCGAGGTGTTCCGTTCAAAGCTCGGTAATCGACTGAGCTTCTCTGATCCCCCACCACTCGAATGAACTCCGAGTTTACTGCGCATCTCAAGGTCAGAGTCCTTGCTACAAATTCCGAGCTATACTAGAAATAATTTAGACATTGTAGAACGTAAGAATAGTCAAAGTCAATGTTGTTTGACTGTTCTGACATTTTTGCATAAAAATAAAATGATATTGATACACGGTTATTGTTTTCAATTGGATAATATTATCAGTTTAGATTTGTTTCGTTGCCATCACAATATCACAATATCATCACTACTACTGTACCTGTAATCTAATATTATAACGTTGCATTATTATTTAAGACTCAACTAATTACAGAAAAAAAAACATAAGTGTTAAATATAGAATCTCCTTCTTTTTGAGGTTAAAAATTAAGCTATTTATTTTTCCTTTTAATTTTAATTGTACATTAAGGCTCAGCAGATCCAGCCGCCATTTTCAATTTCAACTCCCATAAGAGCAATGTTAAATGCGTAACAAGATTACTGGAGTAATAATGATCAGACAATTATTCTAAATATGTCATTTTAAACTTCAGGACAGTCCGAATGTGGATATAATTTGTTTTTAACTAATTTTGTTCTTTGACTTAACTCACAAAGTGATTTTTTTCTTATTCAATAATTCAAATATCAACAATGTAAAAAAACTCACCACATTCAAAGTTTAATTACCTTTCAATACATTTGGATAATTTATGAAAAAATCTGCTTTATTGTATTTGCATGTACACGCCGAATTTGTATTCCTACTTGAGTGTTTGGCCTGCACTCTGGTGGTTATCACATCAACTTGTTGCACGCGGAGGAATACTAGAAAAATAACATCCATTAATTTTGAATGTGTGAGCAAAAGCTGTATTTAATAACACACGCTCGCATACGTCGTCACGCATGCACATTTCAGTACGTCTACAGTCAGGGTTACGTCTGTAACCCTCTAGTTCCCGCCTTTATGAAACTGCCCTATATTTGCTAGCGGAAGAATGAAACGCACACAAACTCAATGCTAGTAGTGTATAGTTCTGCCACTTGGAGAGCTGCGGTAAACTCAGAAATGTTTATTCACTTCTGTCGAGCTTTAAGAGTCTGCTGTAGTGGCGGCCATCTTGGCTTTTTATCCCATAAGAGCAATGTTAAATTTCAAACCATTTATTTAGTTTATTTTTTATCATAAAATTGTTTGCAAGGTCTCATTTTAAGCACAATTACAATACGCATCCGTTTTGCATTTTCAATTTAAAAAAAATGCTTTTATTTTGTTATGTAACTGACATTTTGTAAGTACAAAGTTTGAATTTTTTTCCTAACACAATACAAAATTAATAATGAAAAGTAATTTGCAAGCCGGATCCGAAATTTTATAAAGAATATTCAATTTTTTTTCAGCACTCAATTACAAAAGATAGATTTATAAAATGGTTTGAAATTAGGCAATGTCAAAGCGCTCAGCTGCAAGAAATTGCACTGTTTAGATACGATTATAGAGAGAAGAGCTTGCGTTTCCAGTTGCTTTCTCGTTTACTGGAGCAGACCCTTAAGCTAAATTTATGTTTAATTCTTATTTGTTGTCTTTTTTATTTTACTTTTTCGTTCACATAACCATATTATTGTCTAAAAGCTGTTGCATTTTTACATCACTATTAATATCTAACAGCTGATATTGAATACCTCAAATCACTTCCATCCATTAAACTTATGTATTATACAAAAAATAAATGAAAGACAATAATTTTTAAACTAAAAAGGTATCAATATGAAAATTGATACCATGAGCGTATTTCATAATCCATTACGCTTTATTTGTCAAAAATCGGCGAAATAGTTTTTGACTAGAACTCTTCTAAAATTTGATTATCAATTGTGCATAGAGGATAAGAAGGCTACGCTCCGCACAGTGAGAAATTAAAAAATATATGATATTTAAAACAAAATATTTGTGATTCTACAGAAGAATATTCATGTCACTGTTATTTATCGTATGATGAAAAGTTGGGTACTTTTAATTTGAATAAATATGTGTGAAAGTGAAATTTTGTATATGAACAACAATGTACTAAACTGTCTCTTGGTAGCAAAATAAAATTTAGGCTACAACTAACTTATTTCACAGTAATTGGTAATCCTGTTTTTCTTTTTGTGAGTTGCCAACTTCAATACAGAACACAACGATATAAAACTTGTCAAACGTAAAAAACATATGTAAGAGAAACTATACCATTGTCTCAATAAACAATAATTTTTCTTTGTGTGTTGAGATTGACAGTCAAAATAACGATGATTACAGTTAATTGTGAAACAAAATGTTACTAGCTAATAGAATTTTACAATGGAGTGTTTTATCTTATGCCAACCCCTCTGCAACCAAACAAATCACCTTTATTAAAAAAAAAAAAATTATCCTGTATGTTATATAAAACTAAATAGAAAATGACATAAGTAACAGATTGTACTTAAAACTATAAAGCAAATTGTATAGGCACTGCAGTGTTGGTTTAAGGAACTAACGAGCGGGGAAATGTTAGGTGTTAGGTATCACATCTAGGTTTAGGTTTAATAAGGAATGGAAGTTTGGAATGTGTGGCTATAACTACTGGAAAAAAAGTACAAAGGCGAATGTATATTAAAACACAAAACATGGCTTATTTACAGTGTCATTTGTAAAGTTTTGCAGGTCAGTCTGTAACCAATATAAGTTTATCCAAATAAAAAGGACTTGCGTTTCAAGAAGAAAGTGTCTTTCAATCATACGACAGTAATAAGTCAATGTCGATTCTCCAGTCTAACATACACATCACTCAAACAATTTTCCATAAAATGTATTTGTTTGTCCAAATGAAGTTAAGAATGTGATTAGCGGGCTGATGGCCAACAAGAATTACTTTGAGTGTTAAGACCACGTTTTTGTAATGGAAGCAATATAATTTAAATCGCTTGCGGCATGGTTGCCTTTTCTGTTTGAAAACGACGTGTTAAGGGATGCTGTTGAAGAATAGGTAACCCTGGAGCAGACCCCAGACCACACAAGGTGGACTCGTTTGCTTTTACCTTCAGTTACTTTCCGGGCCAGCAAAGGAAAGGTTTTGCTTTAAATAAACGTTTTGTAATGAAACAATCGTTTCATCACCTTTTGAAGAACCTTCCTACATCACAACCATCTACTGCCTATACATCCGCAAGAGGACTGATGGCTCACCCTGAAATGGAGACGCACATCGCCAGGGCACCGCAGTGGAGTGAACTAGACGAGGACCACGCCACAAGGGTAAAATGTATGGTATACTAAGGTCTTGACTTTATGTAGGCAGTAAGTAATATATATTTTTTATTTTGTACATGTTCCAAATGTACAAAAAAAAAAAAAAAAAAAAATACAGATTGAGAAATTTCTTTACATATGATCTTTACATTTCATATATTGTAGGCCTGTAAATCAATAAATGACACTGTAAAAATAAAACTCATCAAAAAATGGAGGACATGGAATGGAAGGGTAAAAGATGACTTAATCTAACATTTATAAATACCTAAAAACTACATTACAGGTTATACTTAAATAAACAAAAGTTTATGAAATAAAATAATAATTATCTAAACAAAAACAAAATGCAAAATAATTGGTCACACTGTTTTTAATTTAACATATTTTTTTTTTTTTGTAGTAATAATATTTTATAGTTTCCTCAAAACTAAACTGGTTTTTAAGTCAATGGGCTGTCGATTATCCGGCATGTCAGTTATTCTTAAATAGATTTTTTTGATACTATTTTATCTTTTTCCCTTAATGTCTTGACAAGTATAGTATATATTTTGTGAACAGCATTTTAAACTAACAAGATCATCTATCTGCTGTTGGTTTTTTTTAATAGAAAAAAAAAAAAAACTTTGAGCACTTTATTGCTATTCTTTACTTACCCTTATTCTATTCAATGATATTTTTTAGCTTTGACATTGTTACTGACCAATTAATATCCTTTCAATACCAAACTTCCTAATAACACCACCTCTATTCCTTGACTTGTAACAATGTAAACAATTCTTGTTTAACTGAACTACTACGGTTACATAATTCTAATGACAATAAATGTAAAAACTTAAAGATGGCGGTGGCAATATGGTGGATGAGTGTTGGAATAAAGGCATCGACTAGGCGTAAATTGTTTGTGTATGGAACAGTCAAGTTATTTGTAACATAAGCTTGTTTTTCTAGTTTTTAAATAGTGCATTTTTATTTTTATTTTATTGCCATTCATGCCGGATAACCTTGTCCTACTGTACTTAAAAAAATATAAAGAAAAAATGCTGACCATTATGGGGCAATAAATTAACGTATAAAAAGTAAGTACTTAAAGAATAATTAAAGTATGAGGAAATAAGCTGACATTATTATTTTTTTTAAAGTTTACGCTTTATGGAAATTTTATTATCTTTAAAACATTTTCAAAACATTTTTAGGTTATAGGCCATTTGGAACATATAGCCAATGAAATGAACAGAGTTTACCCATACTTAACATCTTAAGAACTCTTGAAATCATTTTGATTACTAAGACTTGTAAAAAAAATATTTATAATTCTGCAATAAATTTAATATTTATTATTAAGACACAGTGATACAGTGATACAGGACACTTATTGATGTCAACCTGTGAGAAATTAAAATAAAACATTAAGGAAAAGTGTTTGTTTAATCCAGATTGGAACGTTTTCTATTTTCGGTTGTTTTTGTCATTAAAAATAAGAGAACATAGTTTTATTGACTTTTGTTTATTAGTTTCCGAGAAAGAGTCACAAAGTAGAGGTGAACTCAATACAATGACCGGGTGTCTACCAGATCATACAAATTTACTTCCTTGACTTTTGGGGACTTTTACATATCTTAGTAGAAATTTGGTGATCTCATTTTCAAGCAAATCAAAATACTGCGTGTTCCGAAAGTCTGGAAACGGTTTAATATTTCGTATATAATGAAAATTTGAAGGTAGATGTGATTGAGGAATCTACTCTGTGTAAAAATACTATTTTATTAAGATTTTTTTTAAATATCCGCCATCTTGAATTTAACTTTGTTTTTTCAAATGGGACGGTGGTCATGTGATACATGATTTCGATGTAGAATTTCAAGAGAAAACTAACGGTGAAATTTGCACACCCATATCTTTAACCGATTAAAAATGGCGGCCAAAAAACAACGAAATCGTGTTTTCCGATTTTGCCCCATCTTGCTGTACTATATATTTTTTAATATTAATTTTATTATTATTTTCTTTTCATTCAGAATTAAATAAGCTTTCAAACGATATGCCACACATCGATATTTCGTTGAACCACTCGAAATCAATTTTGAAAAAAATCAAAGTGGCTGTAACTCAACATTTTTAAATACTCCCAATTATTGTTATTACCCAAAAGAATGAATAAAAAAGTCTATAGAAAGCGATATATTTTGATATACTGGTGTTAAACTAATTTTATCTAGCAGTAATTTACCATACTAGATGATCTTATAACTTTGCTAGAAATGAATTAAATCTGGTCGAAAAGCTCAGTAACAAATAGTAAACAGGAATAAGTTTTATTATGGCTTTAATTTCCGTCTGATTCCGTCCCAATTCATACAAAAACCGAGTTGGGTTTTTAATTTCAAAGTTGACACAATTTAAAAATCGATTTGTACTGAAAGTAAGGGAAGCTCCCTCATTTAAACTTTGTTTTAAAACAGTTTTTAAAATCCCAAAAGTGGCCAGGTTAAAAGTAATATACTTAAAAGTATATTTTACAAGTAATGAAGTCTTAGTAAAAAAAACATGATTTAACTTACATTTATACAACTTTTTCACGACTTAAGATCATAATCTTTAAAGTGAATACGTCTACAGAACCTAGTTACTATTTTCACAACGAAATTAAACATATCAGCAAATACAACTAAAGTACAACTATGCCTATACTATCTACCGTATACAATCTGCAACTACAAACAAAACAACATGTTTACTATTTAATAATGCAGGTGTTAATGAACCGCACGAAATGTATAAAATATTCTCAAGATATGAGGGTTGAAAATAAACATCTATAAAAATATACTACTCTAAATTACAAACTTCAACAACAACTATCTTTTACGAACATTCCTCATGTATTGTCTACGTCAGATCAACAAAAGTGAAAACTTTGAGATTCAATTTTAAAATCCGGACGACTTCTGACACAGGGCTGCTAAAGTATTGTATGGTAAAACATTATCAAATACGATTTACCGAGAGGCGTCGTCGTGTCACGAGTTGTAACCACAATGTTGCGATTTCAACACAAATGGTGCCGTACCAGTACAATCCTACTTTTAAATATGGTGTTTATTTAAATATGATTTAATAAGACAAATCAGTCAATCATTTTCTTACGGCCAATACTGAATGTTGTCACATGACGTTTATCAGAAGCCAGAAACTAATAAGAAGCACACTTTAAAGTAACTAAGAAGCTGGTTTCAGTATCACTTAATTTTACTATACATTGTAAAAAAAAAATTAAAAAGCATAAGCAGCACTTCCATATTAGTGTAGCCAAATTTCCTTATTTTGGAATAACTAATTAATGGATAGTGAAAAAATCATTTATAGGGAGTTTCCATTGAATTTTGTTGCTTGTTTCGAGAACTGTACGAAAAATATCTTTGGACAGAATTATAGTAAATTTAATTGCTTTTCGAATGATATAACTCACAAATTGTACTCGGACTTATAAGTGGGAGAAATTGCGTAATCATCCAATTGCGCAATTGTTTACATGGGTAGTAAAAAAATCATTTATCGGGAACTTCCTATGAATTTTGTTCCTTGTTACGGGAACTGTACCAAAATACCTTTGCACAGTAAGTTTGCCTTTCGAATGATAAACTCACAAATTGTACTCGGGCTTATGAGTGGAAGAAATCATGCAATTTCCTCGCTCCAACTTTGCCATTTTGGGTTGAACCAAATAGGCCACTATTTTACGTCGAATAAAAAATTAAAAAAATCAGTATCTGAGAAATCCTACACCAGTGCCCTTTTATTGTTTGACTACTACTTTGATAATACTTTGGATTGTTTGACAGAGGTAAAAGTAATGTGACTCAGTTCAGTTTTTTTATATCTTAAGATATAAATTCTGTTTCATTCTAAAATCTTTGGTACAATACTATAATTTTGTACTACAGTAGAGTCCCGGTTATTCGCCAATCGGTTATCCGCCATTCCGTGTTATCCGCCACACCAGCGGCACTTATTTAATTTAATTGTAGGCGTCAGTGATTGTAGCGGTACGTGTCTGCGATAACTTGCAAGCGTCAGTGAGCGTACGTGACTGCGATAGCTTGCGGGTGTTATAGTGTACGTGCTCTGTGTCTGACCATGAGAATTCCCCCTCTACCACTGGCCCGACCCGCTTACTGTCAGCTCGTACGAACTCGTTTTGTAAACAACTGTGTATCTCTAAGTGTTTAGTGCGTGCAGTAAGGTTATTCGTTAACATTAAGTTTTTGAGTTGATATGGTGAAAGTACAGTAGTTTATGTTGTGTTATTTAATCTTGATCTGAATTTTCTGTTTGTACAGATAATTCTGCATTAAATTTATTCGAACTGTAATTAGTTTCGGGACTTTTTATGTACAGTATTATATTGTGCCTTTACTGTATTTATCCTAACAATCTTGTCATTCAATTTCGTAATTTCATTGAAAATAACTGTATTCCATTATTTTTCTTTTCTATTATATAGTATTACTGCAAAATATCGTATTTACTCATTAAATTTACAATAAAAAGTATTAATGGTGTAAAACGTCTATTATTTGTTCAACCCTCCCTATTATCCGCCATTTTAGCTTATCCGCCCTTCCACCGGCCCGTTTATGGCGGATAACCGGGACTCTACTGTAATTTTATTAGATATAGTTCACAGTGGAAGGAAAGTGAAAGTACATTTAAAAAGATATGATTGCGGGGAGTATATATTACTAGAAGATACACATCTGTACACCTGCATTCGGCTTGTCTTATCAGTTAGTACAAATTCGGCTGATGATTTATGGACGTGATAGATATCTGGATTTTTCATATTCAAATCAACTGGCATATTACGTCGATCAGAGATTATTCCGTATGTGCAAATTATGTATACTAACATGTAAGTCAGCTACATGCATGTTTTACAGTGATTGCCTGATTATTCGTTAAGCAAAAGGCCCATAGAATTTCAGCTCGTATGGCACGCCAAATCTCTTAATGATTGAATTTAAATGAAATACCAGAGTCTCAACTCTTTATCCGTAAAACTCACCACATTTTTATGCTGAAGAAAAGTACACGATTGTAAAAATAGGCTAGGCTTGCCGTACAAAAAATCCTGATTTGGATTTCAAAGTTTTGTAGCAAAAAGCACCAACAATTTTCGTTTTGTGTTCCATAATTTAAAAGAGAAAGAAAAAAACAGAAAGTAATGGGATCTCTCGATTTGTCCATCTACAATGTTTTCCCCAAACCCGAATAGATATTGCACTCTAATTTAACATTTCAAAATATATATTCTAATAATCAAAACTCGTAAAATGTGTTTCTATACTCAAATCTTTAGCAACCCTGAGTGAAATTGTCAGCACAGATTAAACTCCAGAAGTCGTCAAAGAGTTAATTTAACTAAAACCACAGATGATTACATTTATCTTTGAACAATCCATTATTGAATGCCTTAAACCAATTATGATTATATATATACTAATGTTCACAATATTGTGCATTTTACAAACATAAATGTGCAAGCTATAATAAACTAAATCACTTAGGCATGTCTTATTTATTACATACATTTTAGTTAACTGTGTTAGTTTAATTTAAATAATCTTTTATCATGCTATATTTTTTGTGAAGTGGTCCCAACCATTTCAAGAGATTATTTCGAAAGTAAACGCAATCAAAAAATATTTACCAGGTCCAGATTACGAAAGGAAATTAAACCTAACTTGTCTAAATTGCTTTCAGACTTTTTTTTTGCGATTGGCGTATTTTTTCGGTATTTAAAATATGCGATGGGTTAACTTAAATTTGAACAAAGTGCTGCAAAATAAGGAGTTTGAATTATAAATGTATTCTGCGGTAAAACGTGTCCGCTGTAGGCCTAATTTTTATTTTAAGTACTCCGTAAACATTATTTCCATGATTTTGACGTCTAGACACAATTTGTTAAGAAACCGCTTGTATGTGATTTTAGGTGACTTAAACACGAAGCGATTAATTTGTTTTCCCTGAAAAAAAGCACTTGAAACGGCAAGTGAATAAAAATAACTTGCATAAACATTTTGGACTAATTGCTAAAGAAAATCAAACACACATGGGCGCACAATTAATTTTTCCCGATGATGAGCGAGCGTCCACATAGGTAAATCATTGCAAGTACGTAGTGACAGTGTTCACAGGGATGGTTGCATTCCGAAAGTGAGAGTGTGGAATTTTGGTTATGTGAGTTTTTACCTGAAAGTGCGAAAAGAAGAGGTGGCAGATTTGTTGGAGATCCACTGTTTCAAAACGGCATTGCAGAAGACATGGGTGTTCACCGAACAACTGCAAGTCCATGAAACTAAATTATGGACAAATATAGTATCATTTTCCTTTGACAGGTGGAGAGATGAATAAATTAAAGCTTACTGTTTCCACCTACCTACTGTTAGTGCAGCTCTCGATTGCACATATATTGAAGCCAAGAAACTGACTTACGAGGGTCGTTCAATAAGTCATTAGAACATTCCAATAGGTGGCGTGCGGATCACTGGAAATCGTTTGTTTTTTAGAAGCATCATTACTAAGTAGACAGCTGTTAAATCTTTAGCTTTATAAAACATGTGGTTTCATTGTTGTCGTCGATTGAAGCAGAGAACTTTTGTTTATTTAAAAATATGGAAAAAGGTGAGTTCCGAGCGGTGATAAAACATTTATATTTGAAAGGCTTAACACCGAAATTAATCAAAGCCGAGTTGGGTGAAGTTCATGGCACATCTGCCCCTGCGTTTGCCACTGTTTATAATTGGGTAAATGAATTTAGATATGGCCGTACATTAACAAAAGATGAACATCGTTCAGGACGTCCAGTAGAGGTGATTACACTCGAAACAATCAATAAAATCAAAGATATGGTGTTAAGCAATCAGCTATTTAAAAAGGGCGAGATAGTTTAGGTCACAGGCATATCACAAGGTACTGTGTTTTCAATTTTACGCAAAAAATTGGGTGTGAAAAAAGTTTCAGCAAGATGGGTGCTACTTTTGCTCACAGAGGAGAATAAACACAATCGTGTGGTTGATTCTGAGGCTAATTTGGCACTTTTTCGTTGCAATCCGGATGAGTTTCTGCATCGATACATAACTGTGGACGAAACATGGATTCACTACTACACGCCAGAGAAAAAGGAACAGTCAAAACAGTGGGTTTTTGAAGGCGATCGGGCTACGAAGAAGGCGAAGACGGTGAAATCGACTGAGTGAAGAAATCAAAACTAAACGCCCTAATTTGAAAAAGTAAAAAGTCCTCTTTCATCAAGGCAATGCACAGCCTCATACCTGTACAGTTTCAATGGCTAAAATCGTTGAATTGAAGTTTGAATTGTTACAACATCCACCGTATTCGCCAGATTCGGCCCCCAGCGACTTTTTGTCATTTCCAAACTTGAAAAAATATCTCAGCGGACAACGGTTCGGGACGAACGAAGAAGTCATCTCCCAAACAGATGCTTATTTTGAGGACCTTCCGAAATCCTACTTTTCGGACGGATTAAGAAAGTTGGAAAAATGCTTAGAAAAGTGTATAGAGTTACAAGGAAACTATGCTCAAAATGTTTTTAAAAATTACCCAAAATAATTTGTTTTTGTGTCTTTTTTTTAAGGATTTATTGAACGACCCTCGTATCTTGAAGTTGAATACATAAACAGGAAAGGTTTTTGGCAGCATTAACGTACAAGCAACTTTGTACATAACGGTGCACAATTATTACATTGAATGACCTGGAAGTGTGCATGATTCAAGAATCTGGAGAATCCTAACAAGAGATGTGATTTCAAACCATGTTACTGCCTTTTTTTTGAGATTAGGGTTGTAGAGTGTCAACATGGATCGTATCACCTTTTAAATCAGCTGTAGGTGGAGTGCAAGTGAATTTCAACGGGGCACAAGCCCGAGAGAGTTATTGTAGAGACGTATCGGTCGGTTAAAAGAAAGAATTATTTTAAGGATACTGCTCAAACAGATACTGTACAACCTGTGACATCTGGCTGAACTGTTACCAGTTAAAAGTATAATTTTTTTGATATTTTGGACAGCAATTTCAACTTATTAAGTTTTACAGTAGTGTGATAGTGAGTGAATGAGTCACCCCATAACAACAGACCGTCTGTGCTATTTCAGTTCAGTTGTGGTCTTAGTTCCATCTCCTACCGTTTGTATAGTGATTTGTAAGCTCATAAATTTATTAAAAATACAGTACGTTACCTAATGAAAAATAATAGGCTATTTAATCCGTTAATTTTCGTACGTCTTCCGATGAAAACATTGTCCAGTTTCATATTGAAATTTGCAGTATCGTACTGTAATGGTTTTGGCCGTGTTTGATAACATGCACTTCCTGATACTTTAAAAAAATGCCAGAATAAAGTCGCATTGAGACTGCATAAATCTCACGCCGATGTTTTTACAGCACATCTGTCAGTGGCGGGTAAAATGGCGACACATTACTCAATATTTGCGTATATTTTGGAGTTAAAAAAATTCAGGGTTGTGAAACATTTTGCTCACACTGTACGAGAGTTCCGGTACATAAAGGACCCGAATCAAATTTAATACAACTACCGAAACACATTCGGATTAAATATTTTAAAAACTTCAAAGGATACGTCTTTTTAATTTTCACTTACTAGAAATACACGGAGGAGATACTTGTTTTTCTAATTGGATCAACATTTTCATCCAGATGTTTTCATTTGGCACTAACTTTTACTTCTATTGCGTAATTATTTAAAACATACAAACCTGTTAGTGTGCACATAATTTGTTTACGTTTCTAATCTCCTAAAAAATTTCATTAAAATATTTCCCCTGGCAACGGTAACATTCAACTTATTTAGTAAAAAAGACAAATTTAAAATAAATTAATACATACATGTATAGATATTAAACAGGACCCATATTTGCTTGCTGCACACCATAATATATATACAATATTTATTCTAAAAACCTACTCTTAATTTTATTTTTATTTTTGGCATTTTATTTAATACTGACTTAGTTGTTTGAAAATAATTTGCTCCAAGTTTACAAAAAAAATGTAATTGGCAGCGAAATTTTATTTATTGCTTTATTTAGACTTAAAATGAAATTATTGTACGTTGAAACTTTGGTTTGGTTACTGTTAAAGCTAAATTAAAACTAGTCATTATTGTAGGTGCATTGTTAAAACTATATATATGGCAAGAAATTAGTTAGTTGGTTTCTGCTCCCCTTCAACTAATAATAAAACATATAACTTGATTAAAAATATATAAACTATATAGATTACATGAAAGTAAACGTAACAAAAATAAACTATATTAAACAAAATCTATGAAAACATACTTAAAATCCTGTATGTCCCACGTAACAGCAGCCCCCATGCATTGCGTGATAAAAATCAAAACTAAATGAACCCACAAAACATTTTTATTATTCGGACATCTGCCATCATTTGTGTGTTAAAATCAGGAAGTTTTGGGAATATGAAACAACTCCTGTCATCAAGTGGCTAAAAAAACTAAGTGAATATAAACCAGGTCTTTTTCAAAAGAGGACCGCCATGAATGTTGAATGCAGGTAAACCTACTGTGACTAAAGACTAAACGTTAGAACTTCATGCTATTTTTTTAAATGCTTGCATTTCTGTTATATAATATAACTTTTTTTCTAGTTAACAGTTTTGTATACAATTATTTAAAAGTGGTGGTCCTAAAAAAAGACCTCATAAACCTAGAGATCTAGGCCTATGTTAAATAAAACAATGTAAAACTAAAATATACCACTAACCTTAACCATCTACATAGTACATCTCAGAGCTGAAACTGAGAAGTCAAAAAAAATACAGAATGACAAACACACAGCTGATGGCAAACGTGTTGACGGACCGGAGTCGGAATAACAACTGGCCGGATGTAACACAAAACATACTACACTCAACTGAAGTTGTGCGTTAAGTAACAGTCACTCTACCACAAAATGCATCATAATCAACGGAAAGTGTTGACTACTTATTGGCAGGCTGCTCTTACGAAGATCATATTATATGAATTAACAATATATGAAGCAAATGCTTACTGATAGACAATGCTACAAAAAACTTAAAAATATAAGGTGTCGATTTTTATTTAAATAGAGTACAATTCGGGGAAGATGGAGTAGAAATTAAAATTGTACGTTTAGATTGTAGGACACAAGACGTTCTTGTTTCTTTAAAAAAAATATTTAAACTATAAAATGAAATTAAAAGATGTCTGTAAAATAAAGTAGTTTGATTTTGGAAGACTCAAGAAAGTAAAAAAAAAAATTAACTGAACTAAATTTTTCAAAAATATTATGTATGCTACAGCGCAATTATATTGAAAATTGTATTGAAATTATAGTGTTAATTCATTTCAGAAATAGATAACAGACGGAAATTCTCATGACTGATTAGCAAAAAAAAAAAAAAAAAAAAAAAAAATTAAACAGTTGTATAAAGCGTAATCGATTAACATTTTCTCAAATACGATTAACTTTCCTGTGGATAGTTTAGCGCTGCTTTTTGAATCTGATCAAAACATAACTTATAAAATTAAATTCAAAGCATACAGCAGATCAGTAACCCTAAGGTAACAATAGAAAGTAATATAAGGCATTCTTTACGTAAATTTGACCGAGGAAAGGAATCCATCTGCAACGGCAAACTACGACGATTTCTTCTCAGCAAGAAGAACGGAATCAAAATATGAAGTAAATCTGGTATCATGAAGTTTACATCTCTGACGATCTAGAATTAGTTATCAAATAAATTAAATACAATTCTCACAAAAATACGTTTAGTTGTCAAACACGTTTCAACGACAAAGTCGTCATCCTCAGTGACATTTGAGGTACAACTAAATTATAACTCTTATGTAGTAGATTCAGCTCATTTGACTTGATTGTCTTATTTATAAATATAATCGTGATTGACTAGTGAGAAAAAGTTATTTCTAAAAATAAAAACACAGAAGACAATTTTTACGAAAAAAATTTAAAGTCAAGTTTAATCAAACTCAATTATATTTATGGAGATTATTCAGTTAGGCTAAAGGTGCGTAGGTCAAAAGTGAACAAGCGAATGTAGGAAAATGGAGATAGCAGGGAAGGACTGGGAAATGTTAAAGAAAGTATAAATAACTAGTGGACTTTCATTTCATTACTTTGACTTAAGTAATCGAATTGCAAATGGGTTTTTATGTCACTTAAGAACAATAATACACAAATTTAGCTTTATAGCTTGTAGGAAGTTCGTGCAATTTAATTTTATTGTATAGGGGTAGCTAACCCCATTTTAATCTCTTTGATTGTAGTGACCATACTCTCTAAACAATCCTGGTACCAATCATGTGTAAATTGTGAAATTTTAATGAAACTAGCAATCAGAAAAAGTAAGTATATAACTGTTATTCAAACAATGTATAAATATTCCGAACATACCTGATGCCAATGTCCTTCCCCTTTTAGTACATTCAGGATGAACTGATCCCAACTACCGGCGACCACATGCACTATCGCTATACCAATGATAGGCAGAGCTTTGATAGGACTGAACGTGTTACGATTGTCTGCCAAGTATAATACTAATATAGACGATAGCACTTCTGTACTAGTGAAAAACAGCTGATGATTCCATTGTGAGTAGTACTCATCATTCCAGTAGTTGAAGTAAACCCACCTGTAGAAAATCAAATTAATCACTTTAAACCATTCCTGTGTGAATTAATATTCGTAAACTTCTAAGATTATTAACATACATTTTTTATTCAAATATATGAATTCTGAACTTTATCCAACCTAAAACATTTAGTTAAAAAGCAAAAAAAAAAAAGCAGTTCATGTACGGAAAATCACTTCTGAAAAATGGCGTCCTTCTTCATGTAAGCACATCAAAATTCTTTCTTTACAGTACTGTAGTACTAAAATATGAATTTGAAATTTCAAAAATATGCCACCATTTTCCAATATGGCGGCCAACTTTAGAATTTCTTATGGAACACCCTATATTTTATGGTTGTTTTGGATTCTAAAGGTAATTTTAAGACTTTTTAGTCTTTGCATTTTTTTCATAAAACCAACCGTTTAGGAGCTAAAGCACTAAAAAGTATAAAAAATCTATGTTTTGTTTGTGTTCAAAGGCTAGTTTAAAACTATTTCAATCTAAATTTAACTTTTTGATTTTATGGTTGTCTTAGTATTTAGAGAATAAAACATAAATTGTAAAATGTACATATTTTATTAGCCTCCTACCTAATGAAAATAAATATTTTAAATTATGGTATAATAACACCCAAACTTTAGTGAAACTAATGAAAATAAATAATTTAAAATTATAGTAACATTACTCAAAAATCCTAGTGGATCTAACATACTTATTCTTAAAGCAAGTTTTGGAAATGAGCCACATCGTTATAAATACACGCATGGTGAATAGAGTGCAATATTTCTGTTACTTTAGCTTGCTTTTCATCTACTGTAGTGTAACGGGTTTCGTAAAGCTTGTTTTTTAGGTGGGCCCACGGAAAGAAATCCATCGGCGTAAGATCGGGGGGTCGGTGAGGTTAACTCTAGTGTTCAGAGGTATATCTTCCATGGCTTAGCTGCAATCAGTATGTCTTCTAAGAATTGACGATACCAGACAGCTGTCAAAGAACCTTGATAAAAGTGTACAGCTAGTATCCTGTTGTTCAGGAACGCACACCAACAGTTTATTGAGAACATAATTTGATCGTGACCCCCTAAGAGGATAGTGATTCTCTAACCCTAAGAGGATTTTCATTTGCCCAAATGTGGTGGTTTTTTCTGTTCATCATGCCTTTGTTGGAAAATTCTTTTTCTTCTGTCCAAATTGTATGTGACAAGAAGTGCGGATTATGTACAGCCATATTCACAAACCAACTGCAAAACTCCAACCTCCTTTCCTTGTCTCCAGGAAGCATAGCTTGAAGAATTGTAGATTTGTAGGGATGATATCTGTGAGTTTTAAGTACTTTACTCAATGAACTTTTTGAAATACCACACAAATCTTCTACTTCTCTCGAATACAACACTCGAATATCTGGTACCAACTTGTTGTCAACCAAGAATCAACTGTTATAATAAAATATTAATGAAAACAACAATGAGAAAACTCAGCTATTAATGATTTACCAAATACTTATTAAGCTGATCATACGTAATCATCGTTGCAGTTTATTAGTTTTATACAAATCAATCGGCGCCCGAAAATTCATACAAAACATAACGAAATAACTCAACTTTCGTCAATCTCTAAAGCCCGCCCAGTAGGTTTTCTTAGTTAAACCTATATATCGATGGATTCATCACAATTTCCCCTATCCAAAACTTCCATCCAATCAAAAATCGGACAAATAGTTCTTAAGTTGTGGGGCGTTTTGTAGACCCTTATAATTGGTCAGTTTTCCAACCAATAAACAGCGTTATTTATTTCACGTGATATCTGTGTGACAACAATCGGTTTTTAGAGATATTTTGGTATCTTTGTAAATATAATGCTTCAAGCTAACTTTCCCTGTAAACCAAATATGCTATATTTGAACAGTTTATTGTGTAGGATCGTGGGAAAGTGACTGCTAATACGGTCTCATCTAACGTTTGAATCTGAAGCCTAACGAACTTTTACAACATGGCTAGACATAGGAGTTTGCGCGCGCATCGTGTACAGCGGGAACGGGCGGGAGATTTCTACATTTTTTCTCTCTTTTGTTATTTAAATAATTGTAAGTCAAACACTTTTAGGAAAAGATAATTTACAAGTATACAGTTCAATTCTTTGATTTATTCTCTACACTTTGTTATAATAATATTTCATTTTTGGGCAAAGCATATATTAGTAAATTATGTTTCAAACTTAGCATACGTTTGATAGCAGTCTTGTAGTAGGAACATAAAAACTCGTGTTTTCAAAATAAGAAATTTGAAAATGTTAAAGGTTTTTATACAGTTCTATTTAGAACTAAATTACAAAACTTTTTTACATTTATGGAAAAAATGTTTACTACTTTTTATGTAGACTTAAAGTTAAACTTTTATTTTTCGTAACTGAAGATTTTTTGATTCTTGAGCTAATAACTTTGTAAATTTTACATCTATCATTTTTTACTGGCAAATATAAATTCTACAAAAGAGCTATGGAACACTTTTGGCTTGGGGCTCATTTACTATTTTTGGCAAATTTTCGAAAAAATGCTTGTAAATGCCAAAAAGAACATTTTTTTAACTTGCCGGTTCTAGGGTTAAAGACTCAGCATTTTTAAAACGTCTACTAAAATACACAGTTGTAAAGAACAAGTTTTAGAAGAGAATAAATAAGATATACAGACAAAATTATTACAAAAGCCAAATATGTAGGCTAACAGTAGATTGAAAATTAAACTTATGTTGTCTTTCATTAAATTTACAAATCATTATTTCTTCACTTTTTCTCCAAGATAAAACTTTTTCTAGGTAAAAATTAGAAAATTTCCCGACTTTCCAGGTTGTTAGCCACTCTGATTTGCTTTCTGACAGACTTATGGAAAAGGAGTAATAGAGCAACACATGAAAACCAAATTTAGAAACTAAGATTGAATAAGCACAGCTTGTAATAGAGGTCACAACTCTCATCATTTATCTTTTAAACATTATGTGAACAACCACCAGGATTGTTGTTTTAACTAAAATTACGTAACTATTCTAATTAATTACCTTATTCTCTCTGTTCAAATTATCCTTATTATTTCGGTGAAACTAAGTCACCATCATCAGGTCTTAACAAAAATGTGTTTCAACTTATTCACACATTAGACATAGACATAGACATTCTTTATTTGCACAATACATTTTTTTATGTTTATGTACATACAAAACAGGTGCATCGTCACTTATACAAACATAGAATCAGATACATGAAACTAGTACAGTCAAAAATAGTAGAACACAATACAAGTTAGACATAGTAAAAATGAACAATTACCATCAAGAAGAGGAAAATCAGTTCCAAACAAACTGGTCTTACAAATAAGGGACTGTCAAAATATTCCTTTAATGAATAGAAAGCTCTGTTAATAAGCTCACTCTTTAGTTTTTCCTTAAATAATTTTACGCCCATGGACTTATAAGAACTAGGTAATGCATTGTACAATTTCAATCCTGCATATAAAGGGCTTTTTTCATACAGAGTTAAACGATGGTTAGGTAATCTAAAACCATATCCATTCCGTGTACTATAATTGTGTTGGAATCTGTATAAGTCCGGTAATTCATTCTTTATAGAGTGTACATAACTCAAAGTTTCATAAATATATATTCCTATCAGTGTTAAAATTTTTAAGTTTTTAAAATGTGTTTTACAAGAGCTTTGTGGGTGGGAATTGGTCATGATACGTAAAACCCTTTTTTGCAATCTGAAAACCGCACCAATGTTAGTAGCCTGTCCCCACAAAACAATGCTATATCTCAGAATTGATTCTACATACGCATAATACACTACTTTAATAGTTTCCAAAGGAACACAATCTCTCAAGTGCAAAAATACAAAAGATATTGATCTAATCTTTTTTTGGATGTTGTCCAAATGTCCCTTCCAGCTGAAATTTGCATCAAACTGAACTCCCAGAAATTTGTGTGAGTATACCAAATTTGGGAAGTTACTTTCTACCACTGTGTTTCTGACCGAAAATTTGATGACTTGAGTTTTGTCAAGATTCAGTTTTAGACCGTTTTTCTTAAACCAATCTTCTATAAGCTTTGTCACCTCAGAAAGAGATGTAAGTAACTCTGTACTGGAATCATTTTTTACTATAGCGGTCGTATCATCAGCAAACAAAATCAATTCTTTATTTATTGCTTTGGGAAGATCGTTAATGTAAATCAAAAAGAAAAGAGGACCCAAAATTGACCCTTGAGGTACTCCAATGGTAATATCTTTCCATTCAGACATATGTTTCTTACTGTTAGATAATATTATAGTTCTCTGTTTCCTGTTCAAAAAGTATGACTCTACCAAAGAAAGACAACTTCCTCCCATTCCATAATCCTTCAATTTAGACAGTAACAAAGAATGATCAACGCAGTCGAATGCCTTGGACAAGTCACAGAATATCCCGGCTGAGGCCCGCGACCCATCCAGCGCCTCCAAGACCTCATTTGTGAACTGTATGAGAGCTGAAGCCGTGCTCACACCCCTCCGAAACCCAAATTGTTTATCATAAAATAAGTTATTAGTTTCAAAGAAGTTCACTATCCTAAAATTTACAATTTTTTCAAAAATTTTTGAAAAGTTGCTTAACACAGAAATAGGACGATAATTATTTATATTTGTCCTTAAGCCTTTCTTAAAAACTGGCGAAATTTGCGCATATTTAAGTTTATCCGGAAAAATACCTTCTTTCAAACACTGGTTGATAATTAATGCTAGAGGCTCAGAAATTATATCTACAGAGGATTTGATCAACTTTATAGGTATTTCATCCCATCCAACCGAATTCTTGTTTTTCAGAGACCCGATAATTTTTTTTATTTCCTTTCCAGTTGTAAGTTCAAAATTACAGAGTGATACACTATTCTTAGCACAAATATCTTTTACAGACCAATGAACTCCTATAGCGGTGGCTTTTTCTACCTTAGTGTTATGTGCTATGTTTGAAAAAAATTCATTTAGTGTTTTAGCTACATCAACCGGGTGAGTTATTTTGGTATCATTTTTATCTTTCAAAATAATTCCGTTATTTATTTTAAAACTATTTTGATGGAGTTCTTTATTAACAACATTCCAAGCGGCCTTCGATTTGTTTACTGATTGATCAATGTATACACTGTTCGCCATTTTTTTAGCAGTTATAACTACCCTCTTAAAAATACTTTTATATAATTTCACATAGCTTAAAAAATGTATATTATTATTTGATTTCGTTTCCCAATGCAATTCACGCTTTCTTTTACTTGAAATCTTTATACCTTGTGTGACCCAGTTCAAAACAACTGGTTTTGTTTTAGGCATATGTCTGAAAGTCTTTGGAGGGAAAACACTATTTAACGTCATTAAAAATTTTTTTAAAAAGTCATCATAGTTTGCATTTACACTCACACTTGGATCAAAAATAAAATTATTATCTTGATTCAAACAATTAACGAACTCCTTCATTCCCACCTCAGAAAATATTCTAACATTAGTTAAGGTACACTTTTTTCTTATAGGTTCAATTCCCCCTTGAAACGGGAGATTTAAGAAGACAGCAGTATGGTCTGACAGTCCCAGATCAGTATTCAACCTAAACTTAACACTATACTTCCTCCCGGTAACAATGTTGTCCAGACAAGACCCAGAATGCCGAGTCGGTCTGGTCGGCTCATTAAACTGCAATAGGAATCCACTACATTCAATTATTTCTTTAAATTTATAGGAAAATATACTACTTTCTAGGACATCTACATTGAAGTCTCCAGCAATAAAGACTGATTTACTTTTTAAACTTTTTTGCAAAATATAAAGAAGTTTCTCAAATTTAGAGAGAAACATTTTTTTTGTATTATAGTCAGGAATTGTATAAATAGATACAACAATTGAGTTGTAATCTAAGAGCTCCACAGCTGAACTCTCAAATACTAGATCTTCATTTAGACCCGAAAAATCATGTACAACCTTATATCTACAACTCCGCTCCACCAACAGACAAGAACCCCCTCTCAGAAAGTTTTTTCTGGCATAGAAGGCTGCCAGATTAAAGTTATTAATTGTATTCAGAATATTAATACCACTGTTGTCAAGCCAGTGCTCATTTACTGAAATTACTTTGATTATTAAATTAGATTGAGACAGATATAGATTTAGCTCAGAGATTTTGTGTGAATTTAGACCCTGTATATTATAATGCATTATCAAGCTTAGATTTTTAAATAACCTGAATCTACCTAGCTCACTTTTAATATTCTTTTCGTCAAATACACTCTTGTTTATTGCTTGCTGCATTCGTCTTTCCTGTTATTAGCCATTTTTCAAGCAGTGTTTTTTGTCTATTATTCTTCTGCCATACACTATTTGCACTTTGTATATTTAATTGTTTCTTTGCTTCCTGCTCCTTTGCTGATTCCAACCACATCTCTAGGGCTGTCTTCTTCCTGAACTTGTTTACTTTTTTTTCCAGCAATTCCATCAGTCTACTGCACACCACCGCCTTGCCATGCCTGTTTAGATGGCCACTCAATGTAAAGTCATAAGATGACACTCTATCATCTATAAAGTTAATGCAAACATTATGCACATTCTTGTTAGTGCTTGAATTAATGTGCTTGTGCATAATTTTATTTGCATTGTTTACTAGATGACTTCTCAACAAAGCATTCGGTGGGCTTGGGATAGTGTTAATGATAACTTTTGATTGAAAAGAAATTGGAAGGACTTTCTCCAAAGCATCCTTAATATTATAACCGTAATTACTACCCAGTGCAACATCATTTGATCCTCCGAAAAAAATCAAAACATCATCCTTTGTAAGTTTTCCTCCAATGCTTTGTGCCTTCTCAGCTACTTGTGCTATATTAGCACCTGAATACACATATCCCAAAACTTCATAATTTTTATCAACCATGTTTCCTAGCTCCTTAGCAATATTCCTAGCATGGCTGTCGCCCACAATTATTATTTTCTTTAGTTTCTTTCCTTTGTTTTGAATTACATTTCTTAAGTTTTGGTTTACTTTAACTGGATTCACATGCCGATTGCAATTTCTCTTTACAGAAGGCATAGGTTTTAATTTAGTTGTATAACTACTATTCAAACTTTTTCTACTTTCTTGCGGAAGACTGCTTATAACTCTGGTATTACACTGTACTTCAAATCTATTTTTTGATATAAAACTTGGGGCTTTTATTTCAGCTGGCAAAGTGTTCCTCCTATTTTTTACCATTTGAAAATCTTCCACAATGAGTTTAGGTTGCAATTCAAGATGAATTATCTTTTCCTTTAAACCATGTATTATCGTTTCCTTATTTAGACAGTCATTTAACACAGTAACTAGTCTGTTTTGTAAGTCATGTACTTCATAAACTGAATTGCTTAACTGCAGTGACATATTTTCAAAACTAAGTTCTAAACTGTCTTTCTCTTTCTTTAATTTATTGTACTCTTCTACAAGCAAGTTTGGGTTAAGTATGTTGCCTGTTACTATACAATTATTTTCATTACTGAGGCAGCTCTTGCACCACCATTTTACATCTTTTTTTGAGCACAAAAAATCATAGTCCTTGTTCAACATTTCTATGCAGTTAATGTGAAACCATTTCTCACATGGTCCTTCACATCCAATAGCTTTATCATTTTCTCTCACCTTTATTACACAAACACCACAATTGGAATTACTATTGTCCATTCCAATTTATCAACAATCCTACGTTAATGAAATAATATACTACACATGAAATACAATAAACGCTTTTAAATATTCTCAATAGAAGATGTCAGATCCTAAATAAATAAATAAAATGTCACAATTTACAAGTAAATAAAAGCTTGACAACTCAATGAGTAGGCCTACATCTATTAACACAGTTGTTTGTCATAATGTTTAAAGTGTCTCATCAATTTAATATATTAAATTGAAGTCAATTCCTTAATCTCAAGGACAAAGTCCACGTTTGTATAGGTCAGCCTTATCAAGTCTAATCAAACAGTCTGTTTAATCTGATCCCCACACAGATAATTTCTTCCAAAATGCAAAAGTCATTCAATTTTTATACTTTGTGAATATAGTTAAAACTCGCGTAACTGTCCCAAAACTTCACCAAACTCTAATGTTGATGCACCAGTTTACTCTCTTGAAAGAACACTATAATTCTATGCAAAATTTCTGAAATAAAACTTCAGATAAACCACATTTATACAGCAAATGCTGGGAGCTCAGAAAATCACAAGACTTATCTGATACTGATCCAAGTTACAACATTGCAAGCATAAAACTTATTTACTTGTCAAAACATAAAACAGTAGGCTACACAACATTTAAAACTTTACATGCGTACATATTAAAAATGTTAAAACACAAAGCAAAAGTATCGAAATTGACCAGCTAAATTTTTAGGTCTCTCATCTGTATATTTGGATTCACAACTGACGAGAATTACAACTTAATTACAATAATTTATATAACTTTAGTCATATATTAGATTTAGGTTTTAGTCATAATCGGTGCAAATTTACTACACGACCCTACGCCAACAGAAATGCAAGAATAAAATAAAGAAGAAAAATAGCCTCAAGTTCTAACTTATTATAGGCTTCAGTCACAGTGTGTACTACCTACCTGTATTAAAAGTAGAATGTAAAGGTGCTCGTACACGAGCAATATTTTACGACAATGTGTGGACAGCAATGATTGCCGGGCAATATTGCTCAACATCAAGAATCACTTCCTGCAATACATTCCTATGGCCTAGCAATATATCCATATATGGCCCGGCCATATTGCCTGTATGGCAACTACTGGCCGAGGTGTCGCCGGTGATATTGTTCTCTAAGTGAAAATACGTAAATATTTCCTTGCCATGTTTAATTGTCTGCCCATACTTTGAAACTTCAACAGTCAAATTGTTGAACTTTGTGTAGTTTATTGTGTAGCATTGAGGTCATTTTATTTGTTTTAGTAAAAATTGAATGTTCATAATGAATAATTGGCCAAACGATAAAGTTATCGATTTTATAAATGAAGTTCATGTATATGGGTTCCACATACATGAGGCCTATAAAAAAATCAGAAGCCTGCGATCATAAGCATAAAATGAAAACAAGAAAAAGAAAAGCGGTAGTGCAAGAGGAAAACTAACAACTTGGTTTGCGATGATGCAATTTCATGTATACTCTCTCAAGACATACCAGATCTAGGAATTGACAGCAGAAACAGATACAACTGTAGTAAATTTTTCTTCTCGTAATTGTTAATTACTGTGTACGCTGCACTAACGAGCACTTCTTCACTTTTAGTCATTATTGCCACGTATACGCGACAAATTCTTGGGCAATACTATAGCCGATATGTAGATGGGCCATATCTGGCTACACATTGGCTACATTGTTCGGCCATGTTGCGGCAATACATTTCCGGAAATGTTGCTGGGCCATAGTTTTCAGAACTATTGCCGGCAATGTAGCATTTTTGTTGCTTGTTTACGAGGGCCATAAAACAATGTTGTTTGCAAAATTTCAGCCGAGGGTTGTATAGTAAATTTACGCCGTCATAATCATAAATATCTAGTTCTTTCAAGAGCATAATAATAAAGGAACTAAATACATACCACGAGTAATAGTGAGAGAATACTGCTGATGAAAATAAGACAAGCATTGAATACCGAAGACGGCGCTGAATTAATAACAAAATTAACCATCTGACAGCTTCGTAGAATCCAACAATGCAGAATACAGTTAATACCCATATTTTCACAGTGTTGGCTGTAGCGTTGAAATAGATGTGTTTATATGATGCTATACCTGACTCGTAGGTGCCTGGAAAATAAAAGTTCTTTAGGATTCATAAAATATAAGTACAAAATAGCTCTTTATTTAATTATCTAGTTAAAATTTTGATTTAGCGAAGAAAGGAGACACTCTTTACTATTACAAACATGGTAAAATGTTTTCTTCTTTCACTTAATAGGCCTGATAAATCTGCTTTGAATAAGCATTGTTTAGATGAAAATCATAATTTTAAAATAGAAAACTCTATAGGCCTAGACCTATTGAACAATTATTGTTATTGAAAATTTTTTAGATAAACAAATACTATAGCATAATTGTAAATAATGAATTAGGAATATTAGGATCCATACAAAATTCTATATTAAAAAGAATGTAAACAAATTTATTGTTAGAAATTATTATGAGTTAGTAATTTTGATTGAGTTATAGCCTATAGTTAATTTTAGGCTAGTCAGGCTAACAACGCTAGGGAGTTGTTAACACTTTATTTCCAAATTTGATAGTGGCTCACATTTTGATTGCGATGACGATAATTTTATAACTATTGTAAAGTAGGTTTAGACTTTGCCCCTTATAGTTTTGTATAAATACAGGACATGACACGCTGTTAAGTTAGTTTTTGTTTAATTATTGTAGCTCGTGCATCACTGAAGACAGCAAAATTGCAATTGAAACACATTTTTGACATATTGATGTATGAATACGTATTAACATAGCCTATTAGATGTTTAAGTTTCATTCTATATTGACTAGCACAGGTTAGGTTTTACTTGTTTGAATAATATGTTACGATTATAATTAGGCCTACTTTAAATTATATCATAAATATAATACACAATCATTGGATATTAGATTATTTATATGTATATCTATGTAAAATCTATCAGAATTTTGCTCAAATCTCCCAATTATATTACATTCCACCACATAAATGCTAGGCTACTTAATATTTAGTTTAATAAAGCTTTAGTAGCATAAATTTAGTAAAGCTGTTATTAGTTAAACTATTACAATTTTCATAAACAATAAATTTTATTTACTTCTGTGATACAACATAACATTTGGCTGCAAAAACTGAGAATATTTTTATTTTGAAAAATGAAAAATGTGTTATTTGTTTTTACCAATATTGGTAGATAGATAAATGCCCATCTTGTAGGCAGATTTAAAAACTAGCAAACCTTTTACTAAACTACAAGTTCTTCCTACCCGGAACTAAGTCGTAGTACCACAATAATATTGACTTTGAAAATACTGAAAGAGTTGTCACTTACAGTACATAAAATTAACTTGGGTTAAAGCTTTGGTTTTGAAATGATATGGATGCAATAATGTACTGTGAAAGGTTAGGTGACTTTTATCAAGTATGATAACCAGATTCACATAAGGTAATAGTTAGCCAACTAGGCCCATAAAAGTTCTCCAATTTAAAATGAATACAGTGGATAAAGAAACAGGTAAGCCTATCATACAAGTTACTTTATTCGGCTTATTTTGTTAGCTTACTGGGTATGAGAATGAAATTAGTCTAACTGTAGAAATCAGATTGGCAACAAAAAGTGCTATTAGTAACATATTAAAAAAACAAATCCTTACCTTTAAAAACAGTATCCCAACATGAACATGAACAGTATCGCTTATCAACTCGTCGAGAGAATTCATGCCAAAAGTAATATAAAGTTGCTATATGTAATGGAGGAATAATTGCTGGTGCCAAACAACCTATCAACTTTGCAATACAGATTTCAAACATATGAGAAGTTGATATGTGTAGTTGAGATTTTAAATATTGCTGAATAAATTTGGGGTTTTTCATTGAATGAAAAACTTGTTTTACATTTGACTTGTAAAATATAATAAAAAGATAAAAATCAAATAGAATACAAAAAGTACACTAAGATTCTTCTAATTTAGTAAATAAACTGCTGAGTATTTAAACTAACTTAAAACAAAGATGTTTGTGAATAAAATCTAAATTTAAACTGAAATGTTAAAACTATAAATAAATAGATTGGAAGCTAACAATCTAGGACTGCTAAATACAATTTTGGGTCCTAAACATAGAGAAAATATATACAAAAATAGTTTTTCATTAAAAAAAAACTGTTGTCTATTTTTAAACTGTAATAACAAACGTACAAAAATATAATGTGCTTTATAATTTTAGATCTTATTACAATAAAATTAAGTTATGCTAAAAACCATAAAATAGTCCACTAAACATTGTTTACTTGTATCATAGCAACCCCCCACCCTTCATAAATATATGACACCATAAACCAACTAAAACTAAACCATAATATTTATGAGTTACAGACGTTACAGTTGCGAAGTCACATGATTATTTTCTTTTGTAGTGTTGCCAACACTAATCTTATCAACAGCTGATTAAATAAATATTGTAAAACAAAAAATACAAACATTACAAATCGTAATTCGTATATGAGATAATAAATAAAGTTCAGTTTTTATTTTGAGTTAGATTAGTTTTGCATTATTTTCTAAAATTATCCATTTTAATTGATTTAACTTGACATATTAATTTGTTTTTACTGTACTTTGTTCCTGTTTCGTGAAATGAAAACATTGGAAACAGCTGTTCGTTTGGTCCATTGTTCTTTCTATTCGTGATTGTGGTTGCAGTGGAATAAAGAATACACAGCTGTTTATGAAATTTGATGTAGGGAATGACATTAGTTAGTACCAACAACAAAGCGTAGTAAAGTTACATGACTAAAATCTAAACAGATAAAAGAAATAAACCAAGTTTATTACGTGGTAGTTAACAACACAGACATGGAGGCTATGCAAAAACACAAAAATAGTCAGGTAAAAAAATTTGCTTTTCGAATAATAAGCTACCTATTAATTTGGTAAATAGAATGTATTTCTTATCACGATTTATGCAACTCAGGATGTTTTTGTGAAAATAGTTGATGACTAATTTGGTATTGTTGACTATTTTTTGTTTGTATAACATTAATAAAACCGTAAATAAAAATATTTTAGTCACAACAAACATGTTAAGTCATTATTAATGTTAAGTGAAATAATTAATTTTATTCAATTTCAATTATCAAGACTCAGTAATAGGTTGTAGCACAACTATTATGATCACAATATTTTAATGTTGGCAATTAGGTTTAACTAATTATATATTTTAGGCCTTACATATTTTTTGCAATCGAAAGACGTAAATCTTTAGGCTAGTCTTCATAATTAAGCTTAATGATTTACAAAGCAGGTGTAGGGTACAGTAGGCCTATTCCAAGGATGTTCCTTAGGATAAGATGAAAACTTATTAAAAACCTGTACTATAAATATATGATGTCACATTTTGTATATCTTTTTATTGCCAATATTTCTTCCACAATTGGTTATAATATATCTTTAACATTAGTGAGCGTCTGGCTAAAATATTAATTTTTCGCTGTAATAAATAGTCGCAGTAAGCCTATATGCTAATGAGGATGTTTTTTTTTTATAACTTCTTATTGCCAAATTTTCTTTTGCTCACGGTTTTGGGAAACCTTTAATGGTTTAATCTGCATAGACTACTATAAAAGACACCTATTTTGCAGCTTATATTGCCTTTATCCAAGTTCAAACTTTAAACTACCTTAATGGCTTTAATGTTTGAAATTTTCAGACTACAGAACAGTTTTGCTAATCCGGTCTCCGATTATCCGGACGTTCGGCTAATCCGGACGGTCCTTAAAAAACAAAAATAGAAATTGCAGTATTTTACTGGGTACAGTACATGCAATTGAAGTTTGCCGAGAACGAAAATAGTTAAGGGTTTATTTGTCCTTGGCTATTTTTAGTGTGAAGAGAAAGCTCAGCCGAGGATAGAACGGATCGGCCACCTGCCCTCCCGCCCATTATCTTTTGTCCCACAGTATTTCAAGGAAGTGACTCACTTCACCAGCTCGCACTATACCTGACTGCAGACTGTCTGTCTAACTATCTGTCGAATCAACAGTCCCTTTTTGTTTTGTTTCTCGCTAGACGTCTGGAGTGAAATTTTCAGTGCGCCCTATTCATTTACACCGTGGTTTCTACAGCTGAAAATACTCGAAAATCTTAGAAATTTGACAAACACAGTTTAATAGTGTGGGACGCTAATGGTGTGTTCACAATTTGAAAATAAAAATGGTTTGACACTTTAAAAATCGAAAGTCCAAACTTTTGTACACTTTTTAATTCGAAACATCAAAAAGTTGCATTGCGAGAAAATTTTTTGTTTTTAGGGTAGGTGCGTCATGTAAGCGAGAGAAATTTAGCTGAAAAGCTACATTTTCTGAAAAGTATTTTTTTTTTTAAATTAGCTATTGTAGTTTTTATCATACAACAGATAGAACACGAGCTTAGTTTCGCGGGTAATGTGGCAACATGTACGGGCAGCCGGCCGGCGGCTCGCGACTTGCATCCGCCATATTGTGTGAGTATTTTACTCTAAAACTGGCTTGATTCTTGCGTTCGACTTTACCAGTCTATTTAATTCTGTGCTCGCTGATATTTACTGTTTACTATATTACCAAAACACAAATTTTAATTCGTTTTCTCACTGAAAGCACAAACGGTACACATTTTATGCATTTTGTAGGCTTTTTCCATCTAATCCGGACTTTCACTAGTCTCCGGACAGGGTCCGGTCCCTTCAAGTCCAGATTAGCGAGACTGTACTGTACTTGATAATGCTAGACACTCACATTTCATTTCAACATATTTAGGCCTAGTGCATTGTTTGCTTCTTACAGCCTAAATTAGTCCTCACGTAGGCCTAACTTTTAGATCATAATTTAATTTGTTTTGGTTCCAGGGTAGAAAGAAAAGTAAGAAAACAAAAAGCAAGTCTGAGGAACCAGAAGAAGAAGTATTGATAGAAGACAAGATTGAAAGTGTATCAAAAGAATTAAATAATATAAATGTTTCAAGTGACAGTGAACCGTATTCTTGTGAATCAAAAATCGAAAAAGACTTGCAGGAGGCACTTAAAGATTCTGCAGATGAGACTGTTGGTTTGCTTGATGATGAAAGTAAAGATAATTTAGAAGATTCAGAAGTTAAGTGGCTCGACTCAGGTCAGTTACGAAAAGAAATAATCGAAAGCCAAGTTAAAAGTTACCTTCAGAGGTCAAACAAACTATCTGATTCAGGCTTATCAACATCTGATACTGAATTAGATGATATCAAGTCATTACCTAGTCATTCTACATTATCTGATTATCAGGTTGATACGAAATTTGAATCACCACAACGAGTAGCGAAAAGTTTTTCGGTAGAACATGTTGAAGAACTGACAGATGTATTAGAACCGGAAACCATTGGAAGTATTGACGACATTATGTTTGAAATCGCTTCCGAAGTATCTCCGTCGGCTCCGATTTTAGATACGGTTTTCTCTCAGAACGTAGAACTAAAGGCTGAAGAAGGTGTCGAAGAAGCGAAACCAATTGAAGAAAATTATTTTACTCCTTTAAGTTTTTTGACAAAAGAAGAAGAACTTATGAAACCTTATACGCTTTCACATTTAACGAATTTATATCACAATTTTGAATTGGAAGAAAATGGCGAGTTCATTAACTATTTTGTAGAAAGCGAACTACGCGGCGGTGCAGTTACAAGACATCCTTTGTATGAGATTTTGGTCGGTTATTTGCGAGCTCGAGGAAAATTGACAGCAAATGTTATGGAACTTGAAGCTTTGAAAAATGATTGCCGAGATCACCAATCCAAGCTATGGACTTTGCAAAAACAATACATTACAAGGAATGGAGAGTGTCAGGTAAGTTTTAGCACTTATTTTTACAATTATAGAGAAGATCTGTCCTATATAAATATACAGTACAGCCTGCCTATATAATGATATAATACCACTTTTCGTTTGTAATGAAACTGATCTTGAATAACTTGTTACACAAAGCACAGTTCTAGTATTATGTTTATGATTTTTAATGTCTGTTGAGTTTTATTATTTCTGTGACTATTATAAATTTGTAATTGTGTGATAATAATTGTGCTTGACTCAGTAGACGTGATTTTTTTAAAGTATATAATAATACCGAACTTAAATTTTAAAAAAAGAAAAAATATAGACCTAATTCTAGAATTAAATACCCAATTCTAAAGTCACCATGATTGGTAGTTTCTTATGTTTATGTGGTTCACTTTTATAAGAATTCTATTGTTTTTCAGAAGCGAGTTATAACATATATTATTTAGACTTTGTAGTTTTGAATAAAGGAAATGAATTGAAAGTTTCATAAAAGGATATAGAAAAATATAAAACAATAAATAATAATTCATTTTGCAATTTTATTTGTTTTTATTCACATATGTTTGCATTAGGCTACTTCATTAAAAAATAGAGAAAATCAATAGTTTTTTACTCCACTTTGTTATTTGGAATGAAATAACATTGGTTTTAACATTAGCCTACGTAATTTATTTGGCAAAAACAATCAGAAGTTTTTTTATTTGAGAGGCAAATTTACTCTAACACAAATTTAGGTTAGGCCTACTTTTAAATCATTCCTCAAAAGAAATGCGTGAACCTCTTGCAGTTTACAAAGAACTATATTTTACTCCGTCCAGGGAGAGTCTGCGGTAACGCTCCGCCTGCAGTCTCTGTGGGGCTGGCAAAAGGTTAATTCACTCGAGTGCCCATGTTCTCTTTAATGGTGTTTACAAAACTAATTATGTAAACAAAATATTGGACAAACTCCCTCAAATACACTAAATATTAATATTGTCAATATAAGTACAATAGGCTACTATTATTTTGTACGCTTGAGTCATACGAAATATGTACGGTACAAAAAAGTAACTCAGAGTGGCAGCTCGACACTGACTGAGGTACAGCATCTCATGACTGAATATGAATCAGGGTGGTCGGACCGCAATAAATCCGTTAATCAGGAGGCGCCTATTGTCTGGGGTAAAGTCACAAGTCCGACTTCCACTGCAGACGTTCCCTGGACGGAGTACAGGCAAACATTTTATAAAATTATTGTAATTGGTTATCTATTGTAAAACAGTTGAGTCATAGCAGGCGTATAAATTTTTCTGACAATTTCCTTTAGGCCTATTTGTTTTTGTCTTTGATTTTAAAATCCTTATTTATGATGCCCTAAAATTGTGAATATAAATTAACATTTTTTTTAAATTTCAACACTACTACACCTTTGATTTTTTCCCATGTTTAGCACAATTACAGTCAGAAGTAATGACTCTTAAAGTTTTGTGTTGCCAAAGTTGAAACTAAATAGTTTCACAACTGTCCTTTGTGCATGCACAGTTAAAAAATATATTTGTGATACTTAGTGTTGCCATGTGAAGCTGCTTTCAATTTGTGGTAAGGGAACAAGGATATTTGTTAATTTCACCCCAGTGCTAATAGAATATCCGTTACCAAATGTGTTTAACAGGTATTATTTTGTTTGCAGGATGGAAATCCGGTGGAAGCAAGCCATGAATACCAAATATCTCACTTTGACAAAGCAGCTGCGACAAAGCTGTCTCGTAGTTTGTCAGCTATTAAAGATTTAGTGAATGAATCACACGCGCTCAACGCTTACACGTGTGAAGTACTTAAGTTACAGGTAAACGTTTAGTTGTCAATATTAACCATAGGAATAGGGTAATTTAGTTATACGACGCTCCAAATACACTGTACTATCATACACGGCAAGAATGCAAATAATATTTTTTCTATCTACTATAGTTTTCCTGTAACGAATATCTCTAGCACCAATAGTTTTTAAAAATTTTGACTAGAGTACTTTCGGAAATAGAGGGAGTAGGGTTTTTAGCAACATTGCCTATCCTGTTGCCTTGCATGGATGATGATCGTATAGGGTTATCACTTAAAAATAAGTTGGCAACATTGTTGAAAATGGTACTCAGGGCCGTCCAAATGGGAGGGGGCAAGTGAGTCAGCTGCCCCGGGCGCTGCATCAAGGGGGGGGGGGCGCTACGAGCTTCCGATAAATTTTGTTTACATTTTGGGCGTTCATCATTGACGCAAGAATGATTATCCTCGCTCGCAATATATTTACCATCTAGAATGATGTAACAAAACAACTCGACATGGATGAAATTATTACCAATTTTGCGAAATAAAAGCAAGAAAAATTCCATTTAAAGTATATAATACTAGCAAATACCAAAGGCAGACCTGTCAAAATTTGATGTTATTATTCAATCTCTATTTTGAATGTAATCTTATTTTAAAATGTAATTTTCATGTGATACAATATTATTTATCTCTTAAGTTCTTTTTGCATAAATTTATGCGTACTCAATAATCACATATATTATTTCTCAAGGCCATTTTTTTGTCGGTACGCCATAACTTCCTTAATACATCATCAAATTACATGAATGAGGCATCATTTTAAAGATTTCCTTAACCGCTACCCCGGAAAAATATACAAAATACAATTGTACGAAAAAAAAAAAATAATCCGAAAGTAACAGTGATGTAAGATCAAGTAAGTTGTAGGGATATTTTCCTGGCGTTGGCAACACTGATGATAACAATTTACCCAGCTGGAGAGCTGCTGTTACGCCTCTACATTGCTATTTTTAATTAATTGTATATTTAGTATCGTATAGTATACGCACTATACGATACTAAATATACGTTGTGTACTTTAATTAAGTGGAGTTTAAGTAAGTTAGAATGCGAATGCTTCGCATGGGTCAGCTAGTTAGAAGTTATTAAAAAATCCAATTATTTACTGTTTCTATTCTTATTTACCAAACATTCATGACTACTATAGTTTTTATAAAAACGAGTCCGTTTGGGGCCTTCCAATGTAAGCTTGCCCCGGGTGCCTGGTGGTACTAATGCAGATGACGGTAACCATAAATTGGAATGGAAAGAAACTACATTTGTCCTTTATAATTAATACATAATTTTATTTGTGTGTAATAAAACTATACACTTCAGTGACTGCAGCAAAGCAAATAATAAAACAATTTAAAACAAGTGTAAAAGAGAACAAACCACAAAACCAAAAGTTAAATTGACAAATTAACATAGAAAACTTTCAGTCATCTACCATTCTTGTTGAACAGCGTTGCAGATTTCTCGGAAAGCTAGAAGTTCAATACTAACTCATTTTTTTTTCATCATGTTAGCTCACGGATTGGAAAATTTTATCAATAAATTAAATTAAATAGGTACAATACCTACTTTTTTGTCTTATCCAATCCTAAAATCACTATGTAATTACCCTGGTTTCGGGTGACCTATGTACCCATCTTCAGATCTCAGAAATAAACTAAAAGTAATTCCCTTCATTAGGTCATCAAAACATTAAAGTTTATATACAAAACAAAAATCACAATTTTTCGAAGTTATTTCTGTTGTATCTTTAACTTTACTTACATAAATTTTCTCAGAATAAAATTTTCTACAATTTATGTTTAACATTTGTATGTATTTATTACCTATTTAACGACGTTATTGTAGCTCAAACGTAAAAAAAAGTGTTTCTCAACCCCTATTTCGGGTGTTTTACAGAGGATATCTTAAAAACTAAGGGAGGTACAGTTTTGGGATCAATTTATTCGATTTTTCAGCTCAAAAACTATAAGAAATCTCTGAATTTGGCCCTTCATTTGCCTTCCCAGAATTTAAGGAAGTCTTCATTTCACCCAAGGTACTAAATTTTGGGCGAAATCTTTCGCTAGCCGTAACTCGCTTACAAAGCAATTCCGGACCTATGTTTATATGAACTTTTTTCATTATTTTACTAGTAGAATGAGCTGTATAAGTGTGGGGATAACTTCGTGAATCACCCTGTATGGTCACCCTCATCTGTGCGGTTACTGAAAATATCTGGAAAAATAGTCATCAGAAATTCTTAAATTATTTTTTTGTGTCCTTAAATAAAGCTGTTTTAAACCTTGCCCCTCACAGCAGTACCATACAATATTTATTTTTTTAGGGTACTAAACTTATGCTTCCCAAAAATTTTAGTATAGCCTAGTAGTTTTTTAATTCCGGTCGTTACAATATATGTGGGTTAGTTTGTTTTATAAGTGTACTACATTTTCATTGTGATACCCTAATTCATTCAGGAGACAATCATCATAGACAGACCAATGAGTGATGATAGGGTTGAGAATTATACCCTTTTGCCCAGGTTCAAACAAGTCAAATCAATAATAACAAATCAGTGGTCCAGTTATAAAACATTTCTTTACACACCTTTATAACTAACTACAGATTATCCCACGTTTAACCTATACACATTTCATTTAACAGATATTAGGTTTGTAAGACAGACTGAATCAAGACAAAGGTAAACAAAGCCATCACATTTACTTTATCAATTCGAAACTTCAACCCCAGTTTGATTCTATTTATAAACTTAGGTACTCTGTTTACTCACTCAACAGTCGTTCTTTGAAAACCGGCTACGTTCGCTGATTTCTGTTGAAGATCATAAAACTCGTGTAGACCTTCCCGTAAGATTGACCCGTCTTATCCTGTTCAACTTACCTACACTTCACAAAACTTGGCCTAATTCTTAGCAAACTGGCCTACTTCCGGCCTCTCTCATAGCAGACTGGCCTAATTGCAGCCTCTCAACCCACTGGTCACTCGACCAACATCCACTCACTGGCCTCGATCGTAGGTCAGGCTCAAGTATATATGTCATCTCTAGCTTCCTTGTTGATATTCTCAAGCTAGACCTTTGCTCCTTTGCGCTAGTTCCGTGTTCCGCGTTGCAACGCAACCTTGTTGGTATTTCCGAATTCATATCTCCATCTCTGTCTTACACAACCCAATACCTTTACATTAAATATATTAACTCTAATAATGAATATAACTAAACCTAGCAATAAATATATATTCATTCCATCCAACAACCCTCCTATTCGTAACAGTGATCATATAAAGGGTTTGTTTTTTTTAAGGCGGAATCCTAAAGTTAACCAATTGGCTGCAAAACTAACAAATTAAATTATAAAAATTGTTAGTCTCCATTCCGTACATTTCGTCGTCGAACGACAGCTGTTTTGGCTATTCAGCCATTCTCCAGTCTCTTTTCAGGTTTCCCTCCGTCATATTTCACAAACACTTACACATAGTACAATTGTGGACAAGTAACTCGGGAAACAAAACAGGAAGTATAAAATTAAAGAATTATCTCAACAAAAGAATGACAAATTTATGGTATTTGATTATTACAAGACGCTTGAACACATACTTGGAAATAAGCTCAACAAACATGGCTACAAGGTCTCTTATAAAACCAAAATAATTTTGAAGGGATACGTAAACAATAAAAACAAATTTGAAGGCACTAGAGTGTACTACCAGTTATCATGTAGTGATTGTCTAAAATTATATTTAGGGCAAACAGGAAGATCTTTTAACAAAAGGTTTAAAGAACACATCCTGTCGGCCTAACAAAGTACGAACCTCACAAGAACCGAGTCAAAATTTGCCGAACACATCTTCCAGAATGACCAAGGTTACTCCAGCATAGACGATACCCTCGAAATACTACACCGTTGTAAAAAGGGAAAGTTTATGAACTCGTTGGAACAGTTTGAAATGTACAAGAATTATAAAATAGATGGTAGAATTTTATTCAGCGAAAAGCTAAACCTTGAATCCAAAGCTTTATTGACACAGTAGATATTTCATCACACCTTCCCATCGATTAACTCCCGCATGCCAGCAGTACTCACCGGGACATCATCCAATGTAATCGACTCATGAGTCAATAGTGTTTTTGTTTATGCGTAATATGACGAAGGGATACCTGAAAAGAAACTTGAGAATGGCTGAACAACCGAAACGGCTGCCTTTAAACGATGAAAAAACAAAATAAAATGGAATATTGAAGAAATAGTGTGTTATATTTAATAATTATTTGCTAGTGTGATGCCATGGTTACGTCATGGGTCACATGACCTTATTGCAGTGGGCAGTGAAGGTCAGACCAGCTCTCCGCGATAATTTATATTGGAGAACTAATCATCCCTTTCATGTCGCATTTTAATAAATAATAATGGCCGGCTAATTCCTGGAATATTTGGCGATCACCATAGATGGCCTAGACAGGTACAAGCGCTGGTAAATAGTGTTTTAGTGCAGTGCAGCGAAAACATGATGGCGTCGTAAGGCTAAGCTTGCCCTAACGTTAAATAACAATCCGGGTCAATATTAAGTTGTGTGTAGTTGTAAGTTTTTCTAAATTAATTAGCAATAATCCAAGCTGGCTCCTAAGGCGACGGTGTGGTGAATAGTGTGTTTGGTGAACGATTAAATCGCTTGAAATTAAGATGCTCCGACATGCTCGTTTTACGTTAAAATAGGCTCAAGGCTAAAATTGAAACGGTGCCCTTTTAATGGAAACGTAGGCGGGTTCCACACGCCACATTAGTGTTTATAATATCTTTCTTCAATTTTTTTTAGGGTTGAATTGTAAAAAAGCAAAATAATTTACAAAAGGATAATTATTCAATCGCTTTACATTATTATGTAGGCCTGTGGTTTGTGTGGTATTGTATTTACTTTTATTATCAGCTGATATAAGCAAATCAGAAACATTTCAACATTAGTGTAGTGCATTTACTGTTTGTTCTGGAGATAAGATACAATGTATAAATGAAAGAGTTTACATATTTGTCAGTTCAAAGTGTAACTAAATTCTAGCTTTAACTGAACTAAAAAGTATTTTAAAAGAATTTGAATAAATATCTCTTTCGGCTCGACCGATAGGCACGGGTAGATTTCAAAGGTCCTGTTTATTCCTATAAGCTAAGGATTGAACATATGTTTTCCCTCAGCGGGTAAGAGCTCTGGTTATAAAAAGTTTTAGACACAAGATTTCGCTAATACGGTAGAGTCCTGCTAATCCAAAAACCCGCCTATTCCAGAAAAAATACTGAATTTTTAAATAGAGACATTGTGACACATACAGTCCATGTAACAGAGATATATATATATATTTTGCAAGTAAATTCCCATAACGTCTAACACATAGAAGGATGGTCTGGTAGATAAAGAGACGCAAGATTCAATAATAAATATTTATAATTCATATATACATGTATAAATTCATTTAAGACGCAAAATAGTTAAAACATAATGATTCAGATAAACATAAAATTAAAAATAAGCAGACTATAGTAAAGAATAAAAAGCAGACTTAAAAACATTAATGAGTAAAAGTATATAATGTATGTAAAGTGTAGAAAAGTTCAGCATAAAACAAAAAACAGTGGTGCGGTTGAAGAGAACAATTAAAAAGGTAAAATAAATAGTCACATAACGAACAATTTTAATAATAATTAGAAGTCTTAAAGTTGAAGAAAACCATATGTAAAAAACCTATAATATATAATTATATAAACGTCTATATCAGTGCACAGAGTAAACCTGGACTGCATTTGAACAACTGTAAAAGCGTTGCAATAATCGAGAAGGTCATGTACCGCATCTTAAGAAGAAATATGGCGTTCAGTTAAGTAGAGTTTGCGTGTCTTGGGAGAGAAATGCCTACAAAAAGGTGGTTTTGTAGTGTAGGATAGAAGAAATGGATGTTTCAAAGTGAAATATTGATAGTGCAGCGTTGGTGTACGCTTCGGCGTCAAAGTTCATCGAGTGGTTACTGAGTAAATTGAATTTGCCTATTTACGACCATGTGGTTTTCATACTTAGTGCGTTAAGACCTTCTAGTGAAAAAAAGAGTATATGAATTAATATCCTAAAAAATCCTAGGTATAAACTGAGTTTTTTCAAAGATTCTATAGACTTAAATGGCCATATAATATGATATTTTCTGTCTGCATTTAAAATTTTAAACCTTTTTACATATAATTACATTTTGACTTGAAATTGCGTCTTGGCCTGTTTAACATAATTGTAACTTATATCTTATGTTAATTTCTGATAGTTTGTTGTACTTTATTTTCATGATAATGATTAATTTGTCTCTGTATAATTGCTTGATTAATATGAGTGAGTAAAAACACAGTTGTTTCGCCACGATGTCTTAAATTTCATTTGTTAACCGTGACTTTCCATCTAGCGTGTACTTTCACAGTCAAGGATTCACAACCTGAGAAATTAAATTAGTAAATAAGAATTTTTATAAGTAATGATATGCATAATAGAGTCAAGAAAGCATAAAGATATGTTATATGTGGAATATATTTTTTTTTTAAGAGTCAAAGTGAAGGAGGTGTTTAAGGTGAAATGTGGATTTATAAGTTGAAGCTAAGGTGAGTGGAGAAATGTTTTTGTTTTTTTTTTTTGTATTGGAGGTTAAGATATGAGATGAATATTTTGTAGTTGAAGTTGAGTAATAATAGAGGAGCATTGAAGGTAATTAAGAATAATGAAGTGAAGTTGAGTAATAATCCACATATAACGTTTTTTATCAATTTAAACATTTTTGTAATTTATTTCAAGTTTTTCGACGATCAAATTTTTTTTTAACAATTATAATCTATCATATTTCATTTTTTGTAACGCTTTACGTTACAACATACATAGAGCCTAATCTTGATGAAAACGCCTGAAACAAAATAGGAATGAAACCTGGTTACTTACAGTACATGTCGGTTCTATACAATTTGCAGAATAATTTTTAATCACTGCTAAACACAAAGCATTACTAATTTACACAAACTTTTAAAAAGTAATGTCAGTGGTTTTTTCTGTCAAAGAGTTCTGAATCGACTTGAGGATGCAATGTTCTGCCATCGCCGCATGAACATAACATCATTTTTGGTGTTGATGAAGCGTGTTGTTTGATGTAGCGTAGGTCAAGAGCATTTGCCACGTCTGTGTGTGATATGATTTCAGTTTGAGCATTCCCCTATTCCTCGCTTTCCTCCAAGTCGGTCAGTTTGCATCGATAAATTTGTAATAAGCGCACACAGTTTATCAAACTTCCCTGGAGTAAACACTGAACTAGATACGACTAGACTAGTGCTCAGTGCAGTGATTCATAAATATGTTTGAAACAGGGAAGGGAGAGGGGTAGGTAATGTCTCGTCGGCGCTATGAGTCATCGAAGGAAATGCATTTCCTTTCCGACTTTCACTGAACCTGTTCACAAGCCTATCAACGCTGTATAGATCTGCCATCAGCAGATGTCCCCGCACATTATTTACCCATTAACATGTCAATACGTTCATATTATTTATGAAATCCGTCTATTCCGAATTCCCGCTAATCCGAACAGTGTTCGGTCCCAATTAGTTTGGACTAGCGGGGCTCTACTGTATTTAGAAGAATTTTGAATAGGTTCATTTTGGTCATTCCTTGCATTAAGGGTTGGTTGAGTTAAAAATTGTTTCAGACAAAACTTTCAAATAATATTTAGAACGTTAGTTTCTAAAACTTTTAATGAATTTTATACTGAGCCTAATAAGGTACTTATGTGCTTATTTGTTCTTCAACACCTATTTTTTCGTGGTTGGTGCAACGAAAAACAGTTTTTATTTTGGTACTACTCTTAGGAGGTGTAATAACTTCAATTGGATGCAACATTTTTAACTTTATTGAGTTGTAGTGATTATTCTGTGTTTTTTTTAATATCTTTAGTAATTTCTACCCCTTTTATATATAAACACCAAAACCTACTCACTAACTTACTCTGATCACTGTTTGTCAGAATATGTGGTCTTATGAGCAGAAATAAAAAATAAAATGGTGTGTTATTACTTATAGATGTTAAATACAACTTAAAACCTAATTTGTATTTTTTATGTTCGTTCGTGAGTTATGAAGTAACAAACTGGCGGAAAAGCGGGACTTTTAGCATTTATTGGTTAATAGCTAATAATTTACGTAGGCGAAAAAGGAATGAATACAAAGGGGATAAAAGACCTGAGCCAGACAAATAACTGATTTGGCTTTGTATTGATTTTTAACACACAAATGATGGCAAATGTCCGAATAACTAATAATAAAATTGAACATCCATCATTAATAAATGATAACTTCAAACAGAGAAATATGTTGTCAGTTTTTTGCCGTTAATAATTCGGTTATACTTTGACTTACAAAAGGAAAAATTGAAAAACTGTAGTAATTGAAAATCAGGTGTGAAAAAGTACCGTTCTTTACTTATGCATTTCAGGTAGAGCATTACATCCAGAATATGTCCGCAGAGTTCTCCTTCCTGCCGCACAATGCACCCGTCAGTCTAGTCACAGAAAGTTTGCCCGCATTTAGTAACCAAACTGGTCGGGATTTACGGGTCGTCATTTCAGATCTCCGTGTGGCTATATCAGTCCTGTTCACGTTTCAACGTCGCCCTATCAAAGACGTAGGTTTCATTGTGGACACTCGTCAGTGGCTTAGTAAATTAGTGGCTGTTATGCTTCGAGTCGCAACTTGGAGGGATCATATGTTTATTTTAAACCATGTCCTCAGGTAAATATATTGGTATCAAGATAATCGTATTTGTTATTATTTATTTAATAATGTATTAAAGGTCAGTAAACAATAATGTATCACTTGGTAAGAAAGAGGTGTCAAATATAAATATATTTTTAAAAGTTATTATCTAACGATATGTGATTCAAATTATAGATATAATTTCTTACCGTCAAAATTTATCCTCGTGTGACAGCTGTTTCGCGACTCAGCATATTATCAAACACTGTACAACTAACTAGAAACACATATTAACTTTTTTTTAACTCAAACGTGTCACATATACATCTACGTCCATTGGGACGACGTCAAATTAAATTAAAATTTTATTTTATGTTAAAACATACATTGTTTACCGTTTTGACGGTAAGAAAATATATTTATAATATAAAGTAGCTGACCCGGCAATGCTTTGCTATTGCTTAATTTGAAACTTTGAAAGCCTGTAATTCGTATCCCTGAGGGCCGATGTAAATTATAATGGGATTCTGCTCATTGCTTGATTTACCTAACCTAAAATTATATTCATTTTTTGATCCAAATCAGTTGTAGATCAAAATCAGCTGTTGATCAAAATCAGCTGTTTTAAGTTTTTCATACGAACAGCTGTTTCTGATAAAATCAAAAGAAATATTTCTTCTTCTTCCTTAATATTGACCTTCCATAAGATTAACATTGAAACTTTGAGGGCCACTGGGGCGTAGCCCTAATGTCCTAGGACTTCGGTAAATGGCCTAAAACCTTCCCAGGGTTAACCTGTGTTACTATGCAAAATTTCAAAGCAATCGGATGGACGGTTTGGTAACGCATAAAGGACAAACAGACATACATTGAATTTTATATATATATAGAAGAAGATATATGTGTAAAGTTTGGCCAGCTATTAAAGTGGAATGAAAATACTTGATTTATCATAAAAAAGGTTTGGAAATCAACTTGTGTGTTTAACCAGTTAATATTCAGTTAGTAATTGCTAAACTAACTTACGGGTTAATTAAATTTTGTGTTCTATTTTTAGTAAATACTGAATAAAAGTTTACCTATCTCTAATTTAGCTCTTACTAACTTCAAATTGTGTGGAGAAAAGATGGTGGTATTGCAACCATACTAATTATGGATTTTGAGGTTAATATTTTATTTTTTAGCTAACATTTGGCTAAAATTTATGTATCTTTGAAGTGGAACAATTGAGTTAATCTACAATATTTAAGTGGCCATATATTGGGACATTAAATTAATAGTAGATTAGTAGGCCTTTCAGTAGTCGAATGTTTTGGAACTGAAATTAAAGATTAAGTTGAAATAATTTAATGGTTATTTTAGAAACTTGCCCTTAGGATTGAATAAACTTGCCCTTAAGTTTTGTGTTTAATTATATTGATCCCAGAGAACGTTTACAGGTGCCCATCAGGAGTGAGCCATTGGGCGACAAACTTTATCCAACCTCCTCCGTGTCCGCACAACTCTCCATTCAGTAATGAGCATTTGAATCATCTAGTGACTACGCTGGCTACGATATTGTTACCAATAAAACAGAGGGATCAGTTTCTGTCAAACGTAAGTGTTTCGAAACCTAACTATAAATATTTGTAAACAACGTTTTTGTACGGTTAAACAAATAAAAGAGCACTGTGGCGACAAAATCGCACTGATTTAAATGAAAACCCGAACCACAAAACAAGGAACAAAAACAATAACTAAATTGTAAGTTATGTTCAATACGTCACCCTTATGTACATTTCAATGACATGGTCATCATCCTCAGAGGGTTTTAACACTACTAAAAGTAGTAGGGTAACGTATTAAACATGACTTAGTTGTTTAGTTATTGTTTTTGTTCCTTGTTTTATGGTTTGGGTTTTTATTTAAATCAGTGTGATTTTTATACGGGTTGAAGGAACATTTTTTTTAAAGAAAGGATAAAAAAATCTATATAATTGGTTTTTAAATTTTGTTTTTGATAATTTTTACCTCTTGTTATTATTTTACAAAGCAATTAAATCAAGTCAAGAAGGTATGTTTTTATCTCCTTTTTCAAAATGTTACATTTTATATTATTTTTCTGAGTAATAACTATCTAAAATATAATATAAGCAGCTTTGTCTCGACTGACTGACGTGGAATTAAGGTAGATCTGAAAGTACTGAAAATAAAGGTACAAAAATTTGAAGTTAAATTGTTATGGGTTCAGAGACTCACTAAGAAAGGACTTTGCAAAATTTGGATTTAAGTGTTAAAAATCATGATAATTCGGTGTTCACTCCTGCCGTATAACCATGCCCTACGAGAGGAAGGGTCGGGGTCAAAATCTCGACTTGTATATCTGTTGACTTATTAATGGCTGTTTCAAAACAGGGGCCTGTTTCATCACATAAGCTGCAATTCTTTCAGCTCACGTGTAATGTTTTCCGCGTGTGGAATGAACTTTGAGGGATGTCAAACCTAC
>JAGFPH010001426.1:258679-286370 GCA_018207615.1 Philaenus spumarius
CAGCTTTTTAGGTTAGGTTAACAAGATGGAAGCAATTAATAAACTTTGAGTTTGACGAGTGAGAAGGAATTATTTGAAAAAATAATAACAGAACACTAATTCTCTTGCACACATACGTTTAATAATCAAACACGTTTGAACGGTAACGTCGTCATCCTCAGTGATACATGAGCTACAGCTAAAAACTTATAACTCGATAGCCAAAAGCTCGATGAAATGTTCTGGGAAACACTTTAGTACCCACCATACAGTACGGTATAGATTTGTCACTGTAACTTTCACTTGTTTGGACCATTGAAAGAGGCTTTAAGAGTTCAGTGTTTCACCGATGATGCGGGGGTTGAGATTTTTGTCCGCAACTGGCTCAAGAACAGCACCCTTCTTTTTACAGTAAAGGCGTAAAAAGACTTCCGATTTGGTGGGAAAAATATGTGTCAATACAGAGGATGGTTATAGAAAAATTATATATTTTTGTTTAACCATTTAATTATGTTAATACATTTTTTTAAACTCGTTTGTATTTGAATGACCCTCTTTTGTAATAACTATAATCCTTTTGGTGGACAATTTCAGTACGGAAGCACCGTTCTTGCTACGGACTGCAGAGTTCCTGTTGGCATGGAGTGTACCGTTACGTTGACTTCTGAAACGGACGCTCTGTGGGTAATGGTCGATTCTGAAGGTGAAGATGAAGTCGAAGAAGGCGATGAATATAACTTCAAGGAAAATGACATTGTGGCGTTGTTGAATCAAGTACCTTTTGATGCTATTTATAGGCAGGTTAGTTTTTTTAGCAATAGTTGTTGTTTGTAGATTTATTCAATATTTTTATTCATAAACTCATTAAATTACATTTTTGTTGCTGTTTAACGTCTTTACTTTACGCCAGCCGGACTAATGAAGAAGGACACATATTTCTGTTCACCTTTTGACTGTACGTGGTTTTATCAATCGCCTAGACGTTCTATAGGGAATATATTTGTAATGGATAAATATATACAGGGTGGAACAAAGTTAGTGTTAAAAACTTCCGGAAATGGTTCTATGGGTCAAAATAAATAGAAAATGAAGAATAATATTTTTTCGAAAAATGCTTCTTTTTCCCGATATCTGCCATGTTGTTTTTTTTACTAAATAATTCATATCTAGAGAACGGTTTAACCGATTGAGTTCAAACTTGGCATGAAGTTTAATCGAACAATGATCTATCTTAAGAAAAATAAGCGATTATATCCAATAGTGCGCTTTAAAATGGCGGCTGTTTGAAAATGTCAGACCTAAATTACTCAAAAGCCGTACATTTTAACAAAAAATGTCAGGGTACCTTTTTTGTAGCCCTTTTAATTCCCGGATGATTTAACTTTCAAAACAATCGGATGAAGAAAAATAGTTAAGTTAAAGATAATGACAGCAAATGTACATACAATATTGTAGTATTTACTGTGTTGGTATAGGATGCCGGGTTGAATAAACCAATTATTACACATAACTTAGCTTTATCCTTCATTCAATCGTTTTAACAGTTACACCAACCGATAGGGAATCAAAAGATTCTACTATATTACTATATTGTAGTAGAACTTTGACAATGCCTATTGCATTATTTAATGTTAAATGGCTGTATGTAAAAAAAAAAAATAAATAAATAAAAAAAAGGGCTAGGCCTACAAAAAAAGTGTCTTGACATTTTTTGTTAAAATGTACGGGTTTTGAGTAATTTAGGTTTGAAATATTCAAACAGCCGCCATTTTGAATTGCATGATTGGATATAATCGCATAATTTTCTTAAAATAGATCATTGTTAGGTTAAACTTCATGCCAAGTTTGAACTCAATCGGTTTAACCGTTCTCTGGATATGAATTATTTAGTAAAAAAAACAAAATGGCGAATATTTGGAAAATGAAGCGTTTTTCGAAAAAATATTATTATTGATTTTCTATGTATTTGGACCCTTAGAACCATTTTCCGAAGTTTTTAACACTAACTTTGTTTCACCCTGTATTTAAAGTAAAACAGGATCGGAGAAAATTAATAAACAATTAATGTGGATACCTTGTAAAGTTCTTACTGAACACTTGAAAGAAACATATACTGTACCTTTAAATCCTGACATATTGTTGAGTGAATAAAAGCAGAAAATATGGTGGATAATTATTGTATTACAAATAAAGTAAGAATTTGAATTAATCTCCTACAAAAAGTACTGCTCTTGGCTAGCGATGCACTTGCCCCAATGTTGAATCCATGATTGGGAGCGTTTTTATAAGAGCTTCTTTCGGAAGGGCTTTCAGCTGCTGGATCGTGGCCATCCCATTATCGGGAATGGTGGCGAAACGTTTTCCTTTTAGTACGTTTTTCATTTTTGGGAAGAGCCAGAAGTTGTATGATGAGTAGGACGGATGTGGACAGACAGGAACACTTTTTCTGGCCAAAATCCAAATAGTCTTGTGGCATGGCGCATTGTTGTGATGAAGAAGGAAGGCATTGGCTCATTGTTCCGGTTTCTTTCTTCGCACATCGTTTCGCAAACGTTCTAGTACCCCTTGAAATATTTGGAGTTTACAGTTTTTCCCTTTAGAACGAACTCTGATCGCACTATACCCTCACTATCGAAAAAAAAACAATGAACATGTTCTTGATGTACCACTTTGACTGACGTGTTTCTTTAGGGCGAGGGGAGTTACTAGTTTTACATTGAGAACTCTGAATTTTCGTCTCAGAGTCACAGCCATAGCCCAGCTTTCATCTCCAGTTACAATTTTCGCCTTGAACTCCGGATTTGCATGAACACGATCCCGACCATTCCGTGGTTCTTCAACCGACTCATTTCCGCTTTTAAGTCGCTCATACCACTTGTAAACAGTCTTCAAAGTTACCACACTATCGCCATACATGTAACATTTCATGGGCTTCTTTGCCACTTTTTTGCAACTTGAAACAAAACTCAATGTTAATGCGCTGTCCGAAATCCATGATGCTCGACAGATACGGTACACACGACCTTACTCTGGAAAAATAAAATAGTTATAGTTTGACTATTGTAGCTCGTGCATCACTGAAGATGGCGACTTTGTCGTTCAAACGCGTTTGAGTTAATAAACGTATTAGTTGTGAGATTTTGTGTTCTAAGTTTATTCTATCAAACTCACTCTGGAAGCTGACTGACGAGTCAGAACGTGTCCAAACTTGACACTGCCTGTCTCAACAGATCAGGCTATCATACATATTAGATCAAATGGATATAGCATCGGCAGTTGCTGCTATAAAAATTAATTCACCATATCTTTTAATCATCCCTCGTATCTAGTAGTGTTTGCAATTGATTTACTTTAATTTTTACCGCAAATTATATTTGATCAAACGACTTCTTTTCCAGGTGTTGCAAATAACCCGCAGAGATGAGCAAGATCTCTACGACGCAAATGTAATCAGCGACCATCACGTGTTACGTTTGATGGCGTTTTGTAGTATTTTAATAGACTTATTCGAGAAGGGCTTATCAAATCATAGTTCTACCCGTTACAAGCAGTTTGCTAAAAGACTGGGGCGTTTGGTTCGACATACGACACAGTACGCCACCGACCAATGGCAGGCTTTCAGGTTAGTTGCTTATTTAAAAATTAATTTTGTCTAGCTAACCCTATATTAGTTTGTGTTGTTAACCCTATATTAGTTGTAGTTATGAAATAAGGCAACGTTTGCCCCATGGATGTAATAGGTAAATTTTCCTTTAACTTCATTTAATATAATATAATTTATATTAAATCTATAAATAATATCTGGCCTTTATAGAATGAAATTTTATGTTTTTGTACTGGTTTATATACAAAAATTGGCAATTATCTTTGCTGTTTCCTGAAATCCAGCTCACATCTCTGTAATATAAATAGATAGAGCTGCAATACAAATGCAAAAGTTGAATGGGGGATTTAGAAGGTTAAACGCTGGGATGAAATTTAATTTAGGACAGGAAGTCCTTGTTTTGGTTTTACTTGAGATGTGGGTCAGAATACTAATGACACCTGGGAATGTTATAAGTAGCGTACTAAACCTGAGAACCAAGCTAAATTATCAGATAGGGAGAGTTTCTGAATAAAAGTTAAATAATTCTAGTTGTACTATATTTTCTGTGATATATGGTTTTAAAATCAGAAATAGTTGGAGATGGATTATTCGCTTTGAAGATTATTTAAGTTTCTTTAACCCTGAGTTTGTTGCTTGGGATCTACCAGATCAAATTGTGACAATTTTTAACATAGTGGAAGGGATGTAAGTAACTTTCTGAACCGTCTCTATCTCATTATGGTTTCAGCACTAGTTCAGTTAGTAGACGTTAATCTGGAGCTTGGAATAGGTTTATACATCTCAAAAACTGTATCATATAAATAAAGTATATATTATATAAACAAAAAAAAAAAATATTTTAAGTTCTTAAAAAAAGTCTCCATTAATGTAGGTATAGCCATAACCTATTGCTATGTTATATACTAAAAAACTTTTGCAAAAATAATGACATCGAGCCTGACCGTTTTACTGGACCGATTTACATGCAAGTTGTACCAAAACAAAGGTTAGCGGTCCTATATGTGCAGGTTTTGTTTGTATTTTGAAAATATTTATGTTAATTGGGTCAAAAATGGAAAATAAACTTTTCTTATGGAGATTTAACATAGGGAAAAAATTTAAAGCTTCAGACAGCGAGCCTGACCGTTCTACTAGACCAATTTACATGCGGGTTGTACCAAAACAAAGGTTAGAAGTCCTGTAAGTGCAGGTTTTATTTGCATTTTGAAAATATTTATGTTAATTGGATCAAAAATGGAAAATAAACTTTTCTTATCGAGATTTAACATGGGGTAAAATTTCAACTTTGCACTTCTTTGAAGAGTTCACTTGAGGTTTCCACTGAACCGTTTTACACGCTGTTTGTTTTAAATGAAAGATCAATCATTCTATATTTGTACAATTTACTTACATTTTTTAAATAATTTTATTTAGAATGTAATAAAAGAACTTTTTAAAACGTATTTTATCATCAATTTAAGTTTCCCTATCCAGCTGATTATTAAAACACGTGATTGTGCATCTAAGAATAAACAATTGTAGTAAAAGGAATCAGCTGGCTTAGAGAAAATCATTAGTGGCCAGTATTTTTCAACGAACAAATTCAAAGAATCAAGTTGAACGTTAAACACATAGTGCCTAACAGCTGTAATACCAATAAATAAGCAACATTATGAAAAACTAAAAAACAACAATTGAAAGATGAAACTTATATCATTCAAAGATGTGCACAAAAACAAAAATCATGTGTGTATGTTGCCGTTAAGTCGGGTAAAATAAATTAAACATAATTTTAGGTTAGGCCTAGACTGCAAAAACAACTTTTTGAATATTGTATTTACATTCATTGCCATAGCAACCAATTGATTAAAATAACAGATAAAACAGTTGATTCGGATGTCCAGCTTTTAGTACAAAATAATATTTTAAGTTAGTCCTAGGCCCAACCAACACATGTTTCAACACACACAATCCAATAAAAACTTGCTTTAAGGAATTTAAAAATAATAAAAAACTATGTTACATCCTAATTAAAAATAAGTAAGACATATTATTATAGTAGGCCTATTTATTGATATATACGGTAATTGATAGTAACTTTTTGGTAAGGCTTTTGATTAAGTGTAGGCCTACACCTGAGCCTTACCGGTTCTTTTAACTTTTATTATAACTGTTGTTATAAAATATACGAAATAATTTGATTTGAACATTTAACATTATTTATCATCTTAGTTTTGAGGTTGTTATTAATCCTACACCTTTATTATAAAACATAACATATTTTTTTTAGAAGGTTCCATCGGGGGTTGGCGTGCGGAGCATGCAGGGGTATCCCCTAGTTAATATATAATATGTTAAATCTATTACTTGCCTTAGCAATCTTTAAAATTGTCAATAGTAGACAGCTGTTTCGCCTATTTATCAGGCATCATCAGAACTTACAAACACTTTAAACATTCAACTGATTAGAAACATAGTTTATAAAAACACATTTAACAAAAAAATAAAACAAACATTTAGAACACTTAATACAATTTAATGTCACAGTGTGTGACCGTCCAGTCGGTTTATAAATAAAACAACGGATTTAGATAAAAAACTTAACATAATTTTAGGTTAGGCCTACAATGAACTAAAGCTTATTTATTTGCAACCTATTTAACTAGTTTAGAATCTGGCAATTCTCATTCACAACTAACAGTTTTTTTAGATTAAGTAAAAGCAAACAAACGCTTACTGCAGGCCCGGATTAACAGCTATTTACACTCTTGGCCAAAGTTTTAAATTACGCCCCCTTCCAAGGGTCTGGGGGTGTGGAATTTTTTTAGCAAATTTAACTGTAAAAGTCATGTTTTAGAGCTGCTCTGGGGGCTATTTGAGCTGTTAACACAGTTTTATTTTTAGCCCTTTTGAATGCATTTTTAACTATTTTAAAAGAAAAAAATGTATATCAATCGTGCAATAACAGCGATTGAAAAGAAAAAATGTATAAAAAGCCGATACTTGTAATTTGTAGTAAGCAGATATTGACTAAAAAGAAAGTATGTTGAGAAATAAAACACACTACTAAATAAACAACACTGTCTATGTATTTACTAATTACAATCAAAATATGTTCATAGTTTTAAAATGTCTTCTTTCTGGCTTTGGAGCAGGCAAATGATTGAATTGTGCTAGTGAAATCCAATGTTTTTGTTAAGTCATTTTCAATGCTAAGAAGAGCGAGAGCGTTGAGCTTCTTTTGGGTAGTGTTTGATCTGTGGTACTACTTGATCCCTTTTAAACAGGAAAATTACCTTAAATAATAATAACTTCAACACCCTGTAATGGTACCAAAATTTGATTGATAGACTAAACATAAGATACATCATATCAGGGATCATTTCATTAACCACCAATCCCTGATAGCACTAATAAAAAATATGCATAGTCCATTACCTTCACATTCCATTTCAACCATTAATATAAAATCATTCACCATGTTTGTAAACCCATATAGTATTAAGTTTATTTAGGACAATATAACAACAAAATAAAAATGATTTACAAGGTTGAGAAATGAGAAGAAGAAAATTGTTAGAGGAAGGAGGAAGAAGAAGGTGATTTTGAATAGTAAGGAGTTTTTTGGCATCAACTTGAGTGTAACATAATCCAGTGTGTGCACAGCTCAAATTGAATTTTAATAAGTGTTTGAATAAACTATACATAAAAGTTACCACCAGAAAAAAATATAAATTGAACAGTTTGAATATTGAGTGCATAATGTATTAAACTTACATCCAGTCAATTTGGTGAGTTTATTCCAGTTCACATCCTTCTTCACACCAGACCTCCATATTTTCCTCACATTGAAGCGTCTAAACTATCAACTAATCGACACCGTTTCTTCAACCATACAACCCATTCAGGAATTTTAATTAAACATCTATTTTAATCTTAAGCTCAAAATTGTAAACCATTTCAATCACGTCACAAGTTAGCATCAATCATCTTTCATTAGCGTAAACCTAGATTAAGTGTTCATATTGTTAATAGTTATTAAATATTTATTTGTTCTTGTTAAATATAACTTAACTAACAACCTCACAACCAGCTAGCCGGCAACCCAATTGTAAACATAAACCCGAGATTTGTTAAAGTCAATAAATAATTTATAAATCCATTCCATAGCGTCTCTGTTTATTTTATATTCGACGATAAACGCGGAAGGATACAACGTACACAACACTTAACACTATAACCCCCCTCTCTTTTTCAAGGCCAATGCAACCTGGACACTCGCTACTCACACTCGACTAGAAGACCAACATTTTTCATTTTCCCCCTCGACCCCTACAATCCTGCGCCCTATATCAAAGCCCACTAAAGAATACCGTTGCGAGGCGGCCTATAGGATGGGCGTGCAGCGTTGCCATATCTACTAGCCTCGAACACTCCTGGTATTTACCGCTCGAGGCTTGATCGCACAGTTTAAAGAATTATAAATGTGTTGAGTCAGCCGCAGTCAGTTAGAAGCATGGGAAGAACGTGACAACGTCGCACTACGGCGATTGGAGCGGTCAAGGTCTCGGTGAACACAAGCCCGTCCCTCGGTGAACGGTATTCTTTAGTGGGCTTTGATATAGGCCATGGCCATGGGTAATCTGGGCCTGGCTTACTGTATTGTAAGTCAAATATCTAGTGTTACATTATGTTGTTTCCTTCAGTTGATAATATCAAAAGTTGTTTGAAATTTGATTATTTGAATACTAATGGTGAAATTACAACACATGTTACAATTTGAATTATTGGGGATTATCGTGACTATTTCAATCTCTGTCTTACCACCGCTCATTCGTTATTTCCATGAAAATATCAGGGTATACAATAATCCGTTTGCATTGGCCGCGGAGCCCCTATTGTTACAATAATCAACTGGTTATTTGAATTGAATAGTTTTTTCTGTAGTTTCACTATGATTCGACACAAGTAATTATAGACTTTATTTTTGCTGTAATGTATTTACTTTACAGGAACGATAGGATTGGAATGGACCCAGCCATGCTGGATAGACTACAAGTAGAGTACGATGCATTGGTAATGAGAGCAGCTAAGTGTTTGTACATTACACCCGGACATACTACGTGGCAGTTCCTGGCCGTGCTTCCTTTCAGCTCTGTCTCGTTATCAAGACTGTGGAAACTGTTCTTTTTGTTGCTGCAGGGAGATGAAGAACCTATAGGTGAATAATTATCTGTTTAGGGTGTTATTGTGTACAAAGTCTGATTAATAAATTAGAGTTGACTTTTTTTAATAATTTTACTGAAAAACATTACAATTTATACAACCTAACAAAATTTGTCTTCACTTGTTAAAAATTTATCTGTGGAAACTTTGTGAACCATGGTGTTGTCAGTGTTTGGTTCACTATCGAGTCTTCTGTTTTTTCCTAAGGTTTTTATAATTTAAGAAGATATGTTCTGGGACTCCGAAGTTGCATAAAATTTTAGCTAGACAATCTGCTTCTTCATTCCCTGAACTGCATGACCTGGTACCTCCATTTTTTTAGTTGTTTTGCCTCCTGGTTAATTACTAGTAGACATTGTCAGACTACACTCGAATCAAAAGTACACAAACTTGGAATTTTCTGAGGTTCCTGAATGTCTTGACATGATGTAAATCTTTGCAGTTTATTGATGTTTTCTTTTAGACCAGGGAAATTATAAAAAAATTGAATTTTGAAATACAGCTCGGATTGACATGAGTTTACTGCATTGTGTTTAAAAATTGTTCAGGAAAAAAGTCTACATATTTATGATGATTGACAGCTCGGACAGAATTGCATCGGAGCTGCATAAAAAATATCCAAAAGTGCATAAATTTTTGAAAGTATCTACACTTGATAAAAAGTGGTGAAAATCGCTTATTGGCGATTTTTGAGGTCGCTGGTTCCGAACCTCACGTCCAAAAATGTCGCCAATGACCCGGGCGGCCACAAATGACCCAGGGGACAAAATTTAAAGGGTGATAAAATGACTTGGAAAATGTTTCCTGGGGGTTTTTGAAGTAGCCGGTTCCAACAAATCTGACATCGAGAAATGTCGCCAATGACCCGGGCGGCCCCAAAGGGCCCAGGGGTCAAAATTTAAAGGGTGAGAAAATGACTTGGAAAACGTTTCCTGGGGGATTTTTAAGTAGCTGGTTCCAACAAATCTGACATCGAGAAATGTCGCCAATGACCCGGGCAGCCCCAAAAGGCTCAGGGGTCAAAATTTAAAAGATGAGAAAATGACTTGGAAAATGTTTCCTGTGGGTTTTTGAAGCAGTTGGTTCCAACAAATCTGACATCGAGAAATGTCGCCAATGACCCGGGCGGCCCCCAAAGGGCCCAGGGGTAAAAATTTAAAAGGTGAGAAAATGACTGGGAAATCGTTTCCCAGGGGTTTTTAAGGTCGCTGATTTCAAATCTGACAATAGAAAATATGACCCATGCTCATGTGGTGCTTTACTAAGGAAAAAAGTCGCTGATAACCCCGGGTGGCTTAAAAGTATAATTTTAATAGCATATTGTTTGTTTTCTTGTAATAGGTTGGAGGGTAAAAAATTACCTGGGGGCATTGGAGACGTTTATCGATGTCATATTCGGAACCAGTGACCTCAAAACACCCGAGAAGTAATTTTCACTACTTTTTATAATTCATTTTTCATTTTTATGTCTCCAGTTGCAATAGTTTAACAACTAAGTAATGTATATGTATAATATTAATATATATATATATATATATATACCTTTTTTCCGTCTTGCAACTTATTTTCTGTAGTGTAAAACTACGCGCGTTTCAGGAACACGTTCCCATCTTCAGGTGTTATACAATTTAAATAAAATTTTACTCACATGTGAGCATGTCATAATTTAGCAAACAAACACATACACACATATCAAACACGAATTATTGCACATATAAAATTAAAAACAAAAAACACAGTTTAAACATTTTTAAAACAGTTTTCTTTAGGTCATGCTACCGTTGCACCGGTCACTGGTCGACTGAAAGATTACATCCGTTATCTCCATCGTCAATACTATTTATAGGCCTACATGTAGCAATTGCAGTGTTATACAGGCTATTCGATTTAAAATGTAATTGTTCATTGAGAACTAAGCTACTCTGGTGCAAATTAGCTTGGTAAATTTCAAATTCTTCCAATGCATTCATTAGGCGACCTTTTCTACATAAATGCAAAGGGATTAAATTTACTGTCAAATTGTCATAGCTGTGATCATTATCAATTAGGTGTGTAGCATATTTTGAATTGTTATTTGCAATGTTATTTTTAAGTATTTATAAGTTTTATAAGTTTTTAGATATTAAAAAAAAATGATGCACTTATGGGAGCGTTTTATGCAGTCCCGATGCAATTCTGTCCGAGCCTTCAATCATCATATGTAGACCTTTTCCTGATCCATTTCTGACCACAATGCAGAAAACCTCAGCTCTAACTCAAAATTTTCCTGTGGAATTTGATCTAATTTCCCTGGTCTGTTTGAGTAGATTTCTGATTGGAATACGGATGGAGTTTTTGCAAGGATTTAATAATTTGCTGTTGACACAACGGAAAACAAATTAAAAAAAAAACACGGACTGAGAAAAGAAAATAAACAGCAAACTATTTACCATAAAGTAGCAAACATTTTATTATTATTATTTCAGATGCAAAGAGATGGCAGGAAAGGTTGGAAGAAAAACTTAGCGAACTGTCTGATGCTGACACATATTATCTGCTGACGACGGTAGCGACAATGGCGTTGAGTCGAACTGAGGAAGATTTTCTTTTCATAAAAGCAGCAACACTTCAGTTGCTGGAGGTAAGTGCTGTAGGTGTTATGAAATGGCTACTCACTTGACTTTAACTTAGTGAGAGGGTTACATATATTGTTTATATAAGAACACATAAATATCTATTTTATTCAGAACATCTGCTACATTTAATTCCACACTAAGTGATAATTAATTACAGTAAACCTCATTCTAAATCTGTTACTTTACTCTACGGGCAAAAACGACTGGAAATTTCTCAATTTGAGATATTCATTGGATTCAGCTCGCTGAATTCGTTCACTTGGCCACTGAGTCGATTCTACAGGTTGCATAGTTTAGGGTTATAGCACAAAAAGTGTGCGTTTTTCTTAAAAGTTTTGGTTTACCGGCTTTTTAAACAGCTGTAGATTAACTTCTATGCTGTTTAAATTAAATTGCACGCTCAAAAAAGTAATGGCAAAAAACAACATCACTGTTACATACAAAACCACCAACAACCTCGAGAAAATTATAAGAACCGAAAACTCTCATAAATTAAGCAAAGAAGAAAAAACAGGGATCTATAAAGTAACCTGCAACGATTGCCCTAGTCATTACATAGGCCAAACTGGATGCCCTTTCTTAAAACGGTTTAAAGAACACCTACTATCCAGACATTTAAATCCCACAAAGTCAAGTTACGCAGAACATCTTATCAGTAACACACACATACACGGATTTTAAAACTAATATGAACATTTTACACGTATTATGAATGCTTTGGAAGAATACGAGATATACAAAGCTAGAAAAAATAAAACACATCTGCTAAATGACCAACTATCATTTCAATCTAACTTAATATTTGACACTATTATTGGCACAGAAAGTACGGATCAATGTCTAACGGCAAAGCATGATAATAACAAGGACACACTGGCTTCAGTAGCGTAGTGACCGGCCTAACGTGAGCATCGCTGTAAAGAAAAATATTTAAACTTTTAACGATCTCCAATACGGAGTAAGATTTTTGTGTTTAGTTACGTGTTAGTGTTATTGTAAATAAGTACCTGAAGATGGGCGAATGACCGAAACCGCGGTCGTAGGAGAAAAACAAAAAAAAACGAAGGATTAGAATGACATACAAAAGAAGGTAAGGAAAAATCACTTAAGCTGTAGGTTTTCAACGGTAGGTTTTAAGAAAAATCTGAGACCACCTCGGGGATTGGAAATTTAATTCACTACAACTTTCATATATGTCGCGGTTTATTGGGTCAAAAATGCAAGAGCTTTTTGTTAGTTTTGCTTCAAGGTATTTTCGGGCGTAACTTTTAAACCGTTTGTCGGAAATAAGTAGCCTGCTGAAAGTCTACAATGTTTGCTCAAAGTATTTTTTCCGCCCATTTTTCATGTGGATAAAGTCGTGGGTACAGCTGTTACAAGTATGTTACGGATTCTGCATAAGTTTATTCTGCGAGTATTTATGCGTGATATATGTTGTTAGTTATGACTCAAAATACTCTGAAGGTTTTTCATTTAAACGCTTTGAAAAACTGATATATTTTTTGTAAGAATTTGTACTTATTATTTTTGGGAAGAATTACTATTTTGTATTAACTGCATCACATGGGTACTTTCTTTGGCCATGGAATGCTTTGCTTATATATGTAAGCAAGGACATAATTTGAAATTATATACATGTTAATGTTAATTTAAATTGTTTATTTCTTTAATTTAAATCATCTTTCATTACGATTCATAAGAAAAAACAAGGAAACAGATTTAGATAGAAAAAGAAAAATACAGTGCCCTTTAACAATTAAACAAAACAATACAACTTGAAATATGAAATTATAATACCTAAGCTAACGACAAAAAAAAGAAAAAGAATATTTTTAAATAATAATTATTTAAGAGAAACAAAACAACAATGAATGAAAAGAAAAAGTGGGAATGAAATAATACAGCCTCCATGAGTCTGTCTGTTTTGAGGTTGTATATTTGGAAAAATTTAAGAAAATAAAAAATGAAGCAGGACTTAAAGTGAAGAAATTGACAATAATTCAAATTATTATTAATTTATTGTAAAAGTAAAAATAAAAATACGGAACACAATTCTCACAAAAATACGTTTAATTTTCAAACGTGTTTCAAGGACAAAGTCGTCTTCTTCGAGTGACAGATGAGCTGCAACTAAATTATAACTTGTGTTTGACAATTAAACTCATTTTTGTAAGAATTTTGTTCTGTGTTTTTATTTTTACTTTTAGAAATAATATTTCTTACAAGTCAAGCTCGATTATATTATTTATTTTGTTTGTTAGATTGGTTTCCTGAATACAGCAACACGTGAACACTGTTCTAAATCAGCTCGTATAATGTTGGCCAACCTGTCGACGAAACACCCAGCTTTGATATCTGTTCTTCTTGAGAAATTGTACAAATCTTCCCAAGTAGGAAAGGTAAGTTATTTATTTTGTTTCATTGTTGCATTGCCGTCCGATCCTGAACATCACCCCCAAAAGGGAAGTGAACTCTCTGGCGAAAATGCCAGAAGCCCGATATTTTCCAACCAATTTCTAAAAAACCAATCAATAAAGAATAAAATTTGCAAAAAAAATTATTCTTGACATTATTTCTAGAAAGCGCAAGTTTTTTTTCGTTATTTCCGTTTGAAAGTTTTAATAGGCCGCCATTTTAAAGATATTGAAGTCAAGTCAACATAAATTTTTTCCCATGTAGGTAATACTGATACAAAGTGTTGATACAAATTTGGTATTATTTCGTTAAGTAATGTTTTCATTAAAAACGCATTTTGGTCACAGCAGGACAACCGAAATAATTTTAGACAAATTAACAGTGATTTGGTGTTCACTTTGGACCCAGGAACGATCCCAGAAAATATGTGACAAGAGTTACAAAACACTCTGTATATTATAGTGTACATTGTATTTATTATCACATATATTATTTCTCAAGGCCATTTTTTTGTTGGTACTCCATAATTTCCTTAATACATCATCAAATTACATGAATGAGGCATCATTTTAAACCTTTCCTTAACCGCTACACCGGAAAAATATACAAAATACAATTATACGAAAAAATACAACAAAAAAAGAAATAAAGAATCCGAAAGTAACAGTGATGTAAGATCAAGTAAGTTGTAGGGATATTTTCCTGGCGTTGGCAACACTGATGATAACAATACCCAGCTGGAGAGCTGTCGTTACGCCACTACATTGCTATTTAGATTGACGCACTAAATACGCACTATACGATACTAAATATACGGTGTGTACTTTAATTAAGTGGGATTTAAGTAAGTTAGAATGCGAATGCTTCGCACGGGTCAGCTAGTGTTATATAATCTTGAGTTGTCATATTTTTATTAGGATTTAAATATATTATTTTTATTATTAGTTATTTTTTGAATTCTCTTTTACTTATGCAATGGAACCTTGATTATCTGAAGTAATTGGGACTAGGCAGTCCTCGGATAATACTGTAGGCCATGAGAAAACCTTTGAAGTATGAGTTCCCGAGTCATTTATGTCGTTATAGGCTTATTTGGAACCAGACTTACTTCAAAATATATTTTATTTTTCTTTAAATAATATAGTTTTAAATAAACAAAGAAAGTTTGATAATGTACTCAAAATGAAAGAAATTAGATACTGAAAGCTACTGTAATAAAAACCACAAAAATAATGCCTCTGAAGTTTTTCATGCTCGCTTTTTTTCATTGATTGTCCATCCTCTTCTTTATTTAAATACTGTTGAGAATTGCACGGAGACTTTTCAATTTCCGATCTATTTTGTGTCCAATCCCCGACAGTCACTTCCCCACACCTAAATCACTTGTCACTTTTCGTATTGAATCGCCTCCATTTAATCGTTTGATTGCTTCCCATTTTTTGTTGAAAGATAAAACAACACGGTTTTGCTTTCCACTCATAACGACACTCTCCACTCATAACGACACTCTCATTTGCAAAATTTAACACCGACACCGACTGAAAACAAAATACAGTAGCAGGGGAAAGAAACAACTCGTGGGAAAGTCCTAAATACGATGCCGCGAGGAGGGGGGTGTAAACAGGCCCAAGACTGCTTTGTCATTCACTACACTATCCGTCCGCCAAAGGTCACCATACTATTGCGTTGGATAAGGAGCAGAAATGTTTTCAGGATGTACAAGGCAAACGACAGTTTTGTTTTCTTTCTGTTCAATCTAGCACACAAGTTTTTACTATAAATTCACTTATTGAGAAACCCTCTCAAGCTATGAATTCTCTATCGAAATCAATTCAGTAAAATACATTTGTTTTGAAGTTAACAGAATAGATTTTGACGAAAGTTTTTTTTTTAATTTGCCTCGGTTAATACGGAAACTTGGATAACGGAGGTTCTACTGTATACAGTAATCCTTCAGGTGTTTTGTCAATGTATTTAATTGGGAATTTCACCAGTCATTAATATAACTACTGTCCAGTCACCTACTGTCATTAATATAACTAACTAGCTGGCCCGATCTGGCTTTGCACGGATAGACAAATCAAAGTTAAATGTATATTAACAAAAGAAAAATATGTATCAATAAATATATTACACTATGTATTTCTTATGAAGATTTTTAGTAACTTCGAACCCCTAAAATTTCAAATTTTGTGAAAACCATTCTTAGCGAGCACCAAGGGCCCTAGAGGAAGCTACGTACCAAATTTCATTCAAATCCGTTCGGGTTTTGGAGATTACGTGATGAGCGAGTGAGGGGGTATTTGGGTTATTAGCGAATTTCCATAGGAAAAATGAGCTATTGCAGTGGCCCTTATGGTAAAACCGAAATTCGGGAGTAGCAAATGAGCACCGATCATGGTCCCCAGAACACGTTTTGGGGTGTCATTAAAAATCATGTAATATGTACATATGTGTTCGCACTCTAGCCCCCGCATTTTAAGTCTGATTTGGTTAAAATTTGGTACACATGTTGGTTGTCTACGTCGCTCAGACGAGTTCTTTAGCCAAAAAATCCAACAATCAAAAGCACGTTTTTTGACCGGAAGTTTTTTTTTGTTGAGATTTTTCCTACGAGAATGAATTTGTTTGTGAGTTTTTTCTACAAATATAAATGTAGGATGTTATTCTGCACGATTTGTTTTCTTACACGACCTTATAGCTCGCTTGGTTCCCCCAAAATCGATCAAAACGTAAAATACCATAGAAGTACCCGGTTCAAAGCCATGTGGTGGATTCTAGCGTGGGAAGATACTCCCAATACGGGGGTTGGCGTGCGAAGCACATATATTTGTGTATTGAAGATACTCCCAGTATACGGAATGGTATGCGAACCATTTTGCAACTATTCAGCACCGTCGTGAATAGACCTATTTCCAAAATTGTTGGTTGAAACCCTGAAACATAGGCCTATAAACTTAATTTTGGAAATTTGTTCAACTCACGTCAGCGGTTCAGCTGCGTGGTCGAATTATTTTTGTATAGATAATTACAATTTATTGTTCAATAAAACAACTGATTAAATAACATCTGATCAAGTTGTAATAAAATATGTACCAATCCTCCACTGCAACTTTGGAATGAAAAATGTATTCTACATGGCATCTCCAAATAACACCATTGTCCATTTTAAGTTTGTAGTGCAACTTAGCTATTACTTTTTCAAAGTTGCAACTAGTATTCCTCTAGTATAATTTCTCATGGTGGTTTAGTAGTACATGTATGAATATCTGTATTTATTTCATTGTTTATACTTTTTGTTCTGTACAGTTGGTACTGTATCTGGTGAAAGAACTACCGCTTGGTACGTGGCATCCTACTGATTCAGATCTGGCCATCTTAGACGACTGGCTAGCGTGTCCTATCATCTCTATTAGAAACAACGTAGCAAGATATCTCATCACCCATTTAAATTGGGGTTTTGTTTCTATCGAAGGGTATGTAATAAAACTTAAGTGATATGAACAGTAACAAAGTATTTGTTTTTTTTTTACAATTCTTGAGGTAAAATTTTACTATATATCTTTATATTTATTTCTTACTTCTTTTCTATTGGGGTGACGACGATAATCATCGAGGTTTTCCCTACAAGATCTTTTATGTTAAAGACCAAGTGCATGCTTTTTGGTTTAAAGCCGGACTTAGAAGAAGGTTAAGGTATATCGTTGGATGAGCAATAAAATTTCTAGGACTCATCCTTGATAGCAAACTGTCTTGGGCAGAGCACATTAATCCTAGAACCGTCAGCTTTAACGAAAAACGAAGAGCCACGATGGCTGTGGTTGTTAAGGCATCAATGCTTTATCAATCGTCATGGCAACCATCAATGGAAAAGTTCCGGGTTCAATTCCCATTGACCCCGAATAATTTTCTAAATGGTTTCTTAACGGACATCATTGGCTGTGGTTCGGATTCCATGTAAAACTGTAGGTCCCGTCTTCATTAGCCTTAAGTGCAAAACAGCAGGACGTTAAACACAAAAAAAAAAAAATTTACGAAAATGAATTTTTTGGCGTGTGCAAGCATTTATTCAAAAATTTGCCAAAAATAGTAAATGAACCCCAATCCAAAAGTGTTCCATAGCTTTTTTGTAGAAAAAGGTTCACAAAATTTATATATGCCAGTAAAAAAATGATAGATGTAAAATTTACAAAGTTATTAGCTCAAGTAACAAAAAATATTCAGTTACGAAAAATAAAAGTTCAACTTTAGGTCTACATAAAAAGTAGTAAACACTTTTTGTAATTTTTTCCATAAATGTAAAAAAGTTTTCTAATTTAGTTCTAAATAGAACTGTATAAAAACATTTTACATTTTCAAATTTCTTATTTTGAAAACACGAGTTTTTATGTTCCTACTACAAGCCTGCTATCAAGTTTGAAACTTAATTTACTAATATATGCTTTGCCCAAAAATGAAATATTATAACAAAGTGTATAGAATAAATTAAGGAATTGAACTGTATACTTGTAAATTATCTTTTCATAAAAGTGTTTGACTTAGAATTATTTGAATAACAAAAATGAGAAAAAATTTAGAAATCTCTCGTCTGTACAATCTATACAAGATGCGAGCGCAATCTCCTATGTCTAGCCATGTTGTAAAAGTCCGTTAGGCTTCAGATTCAAACGTTAGATGAGACCGTATTAGCAGTCACTTTCCCATGCTCCTACACAATAAACTGTTCAAATATAGCATATTTGGTTTACAGGGAAAGTTAGCTTGAAGCATTATCTTTACAAAGATACCAAAGTATCTCTAAAAATAGATTGTGGTCACACAGATATCACGGGTAATAAGTAAGGCTGTTTATTGGTTGGAAAACTGACCAATTACAAGAGTATACAAACATAACTTCCCACATATTTGTCCGATTTTTGTTTGGATGGAAGTTTTGGATAGGGGAAATTGTGATGAATCCATCGATATATAGGTTTAACTAAGAAAACCTACTGGGCGGGCTGTAGAGATTGACGAAAGTTGAGTTATTTCGTTATGTTTTGTATGAATATTCGGGCGCCGATTGATTTGTAGAAAACTAATAAACTGCAACGATGATTACGTATGTAAATATACGTTTTAGAAGGAAATTGTAAATACAAAAATTAAATTTTGAAACATTACCTTTCCAATGGTGTTTGTCTTTTTGAGATTGGAAGATTTTTAATGGGTCAAATATTCAATGCAATCACGCGTTATAAATGTGTTGTCATGATCGCACGTTTCGTTAATGAACCGTTCAAAACACTGAGTTCAATGCTTTTTCTACTCAGTCTCTAGCAAAGTTCTGTTCAGAACACATTCTACAATTAGCATACTTTGGTCTATTCTCTTCTCACCTAAATTATGGAATTGCTCTGTGTGATAGTTCATCAAAGCAAATGACCCAAAGGATTTTCAGTTTACGAAAGTAAGAGTTATAGCTCGTTTGGGCCATCATGATTCCTGTAGAGATACATTTAAAAAGCTAGACCTTCCCTGTGTGAATATTTTTGAAGTAATTTTATATTAAAAGTAAAAACACTGTGACATGAAATACTGATGTGCATACATGCCATAAAAATGACTTATGTGGCAATCAGCACAGAATAAAAGCCTTTGACAAGCTACTGTCTGAGGCTAGATTGCGCTTCTTGAACAAACTGCCTAAAGAGTTCAAAAGAGACGATAGAAGTCAATGTTTTTAAAAACAAATTAAAGGGGTTGCTGAAGTTCAATGCTTTCTACACCTGAGGGAGTTCCTTGATGTGACAGCCTATTATATACAGGGCGTCCCATAAATAAAGAGCCAAACTTTGGAGAATGGTTCTATGGGTAAAGAGAAAATCAAGAATAACATTTTTTCCAAAAACTCTTAGTTTTCCAGATATTTGCCATTTTGTATTTTTAACAAAATAATTCATATTTAGAGAATGGTTTGACTGATTGAGTTCAAAATTGGCATTAAGTTTAACCTAACAATGATCTATCTCAAGAAAAATAATCAATTCTATCTAATCATGTGTTTCAAAGTGGCGTCTGTTTGAAAATTTCAAACCTAAATTACTCAAAAACCGTATATTTTAACAATAAAATGTCAAGACACCTTTTTTGTAGCCATTTTGATTCCCTATCGGATGGTGTAACTGTCAAAACAATTGATGAATAATAATAGCTAAGTTAAAGATAATGCCAGCAAATGTATATACAATATTGTAGAACAGTATTTACTGTGTTGGTGTAGGATGAACCAATTATTACACATAACTTAACTATCACCCTTCATCCGATTGTTTTGACAGGTACACCATCCGACAGGGAATTGAAAGGGCTTCACAAAAGGAGTCTTGACGTTTCTTGTTGAAACGTACGGTTTTTGAGTAATTTAGGTTTGAAATTTTCAAACAACCGCCATTTTGAAACTCATATTTGGATTTGATAGCTTATTTTTCTTGAGATATAGCATTGTTTGGTTAAACTTCTTGCCATGTTTGAACTCAATCAGTCAAACCGTTCTCTAGATAAGAACTATTTTGTACAAAAAACGAAATGGCGGATATGTAGAAAACAAAGCGTTTTGGAGTCTGTGTTTAAATTAACTTCTTATCTTATTTTGACCCATAGAACCATTTCCTGAAGTTTGGCACTTTACTAATGGGACACCCTGTTTATAAATGAATACACATCACATTTTTTATGTTTTTATTCATTGTTCTCCTTGTACACTATCAGAACCATGAAAGTAACAAATTAAAAATTATTATTATTATTACGTAACATTTAAATTAATATTACTGGCAAAGGTCATATAATAGAATAAAAAATGAAGTTTGTAGATATTCCATTTTATGTATGTGTATTTTTTGTTATCATTATTTTATGAATGTAAGTTTTATTGAAATGTTGTAATTTTAATATTTAAAATTAATTTTAAGAACCATAAAGTTGTTAAAAGGGAAAAATGTATGTTTTGTTAAATTATTAATATTATTACTATATGACCTGCCTTATATAAATGTAACATTTTTATGAAAAAAGGATGAATAAAGATTGATTGATTAGATGTTATAAAAATCGAGATAACATTTCATGAAAGTCTAATGCAAAACTAAATTGTTTTGTCGAAATTTATAAAAACCGAAAGAACTTCTGAATCGGAAATGCCCATTAAAACTTAAAAACAATTTTCCGATTTTCATTTTTTTCATCCACATAGAAGGGAATTATAGAAACACATACAGGTATGCATGGAGTTTATACTCTAGATCAGTGTTTCCCAACCCTTTTTCCTGGCGTACCACTTTACAAGACAAAAATATCTTGCGTACTACTTAGTCACGTGGAGGTAGTTGCGGAATGAATATGTTTATAATGTATTATTTTACTAACCTAACTAACCCATTTTCCAACCATAAATATGCAAAATAAAATTCTGTGTAGTGGTATAATATTTTATTAATTGATATGAACAAAAAATTCATACAGTACGTTGAAAATTAAAAAAAAAACATCATACTGTAAGGAAAATACAACAAAAGTATAATACAAAACTTCAATGAGAAGGCTGAGCTTGAAGATAGAAGCCAACTTAAGAATGTATGGTTGGAGGTTGCTCTGTCTTAAACGAAGATCATTTTCCACACTAATAAGTGTATTCTGATATTTGTTCTTAATATACGCAATTGAAGAAAATGCTGCCTCGCACAAGTAAGAAGTTGTGAAGGGAAGTAAAAATTTAACTGCTTCGTTCTGCTACTTCTGCGTAGTCCGCACGCCTTTCAACCCAGAAGTCAACGAGCGACATTTTTTGAAAATTGTGTAGTTTTGAGTCACAATTTAGTTCGTACGACTATTCCTTTTCTTTCGCAGTAAAGTTTTCTGGTGCCACTTCTATATCAGCAAACGGGTTTAGGATCCAGGAATGTTTGCTGAAGTCTTCAGGAAAATATAGGTTGCAGCTTTCAACCAAACCAAGACAGAGTGTTTTGATGTTTGTCAGCAGTGCAGAACTCAGTTTGAGGTCATTTTCTCCAGCAAAATTCTCGAGCGTTGGAAACAACGATACCTTTTCCTGTTCGGCTTCTTTTGCTAATTGATTCAGCTTCTTTTTCATAGCACTTACTCTATCATGGACCCGAAAAGGAGTGTTGTAATTTCTTTGCAGGGCTTGGTTGAGCTCATTAAGCTTTGAAAATATCTCAGTTCTTCAATCAAAGTTTGTGTCGGACAAAAAACGAAAACTTAATGGCGCAGTTCAAACAAACGTGTCATTACTTTCCCTTTCGACAGTCATCTGACTCTGTGTGGGCCGTGAACTAATGCAGCCCAAACAATCCCGACATATAATGCTCGTACTTAGAACGTCACCACGTACCACCGTAGTGGCCTCTGCGTACCACTAGTGGTACGCATACCACAGGTTGGGAAGCAGTGCTCTAGATAGTCTTTTAATAGTCAAAAGATGTTACAATCTTTACAGAAGATTTTGCGCACATTTAATACATTATGTGCTATAACAACAACCAAATTAATATTAATATTCATACAGTTGTCTGGAAACATCACTTTCTAAACATCAACATAGTTAAACATTTATTTCATTGTAGTCCAACCTGTTTTAACCTATAATCCAAAAATCCAACTAAATACAAGTTAGTTTATGTTTTTATAGCCAAGGACAGGAGCTGTTTCTACCGCACTCTGTTCATGTAAGAGTTGCCATGCTGATTGTCAAAGTGGCCAAAATGTTCTGCCCAAGTTCTCCTGTAAGCAGTGGAAGTATAACTGATAGCGTGAAACAGGTCAGTTGAACGAACACTCATTCACTTTGATTGGTCAACATTAACCCTCCAAGTGGCATGGTTAAAGCTAAAATTGAAAAGCCTGTTTTTAGCGTTTTGCAAGCATATTTTTAAAAATTCGCCAAAAATAGTAAATGAACCCCAATCCAAAAGTGTTCAGTACCTTTTTTGTAGAAGAAACTTCAAAGAATTCAAATATGTCACTAAAAATTAGTTTATTTTGAAATTGTAAAAGTTATTAGCTCAAGAAACAAAAAATGTTCAGTAACGAAAGGAAAAAGTTCAACTTTAGGCCTACATAACAAGTAGTAAACATTTTTTGTATTTTTTTCGTAAGCGTAAAAAGTTTCGTAATTTAGTTCTAAATATAACTGTATAAAAACATTTATCAATTTTAAATTTTTTATTTTGAAAAAAAAGTTTTTATGTTCCAAGTACACGACTGGTAACAAACCTAGGCCTAGATTGTAACGTCATTTACTAATATATGCTTTGCCCAAAAATGAAATATTATTATAACAAAGTGTAGAGGATAAATCAAAGAAAATAACGGTATACTCGTCTTTCCTTAGTTCATAAAAGTGTTTGAGTTATATTTATTTGAATAACAAAATGACATCAATCTAATGAAAAGCCGCTACCCTACATGCTGCATATAGATCCCCATTTGTATAACGTGAGAACCCACGCGCTTGACTTTCTCACTAGAACTGACATTTCAACTGTCGACTAGACAGACAAAAAAACGGTTATTTCTGGATTACTTCCCACCGTTACAAACTTCAGACTTTGCTCTACAAAATCGTGTAAAGAAATCTGTCAAAACATAAGGCACTGCCTTCCCAATATCGATTGACAAATGGGCTGTTTCATTGGTTGAGAGACTGTCCAATCACAAGGGTTTACAGTAATTCTTGAAATAAATACTAGTTTGTTAGTGACATCTGATTGGAAGACACCAACAGAAAGATAAAATCTTGACGAATCCAATGGTATTGTTATAATTGCCAAAGAAACATTATTGTAGATGGTCTTAAACGTTGAAGAAGTGGGAAATAACAGTACAATTGTATGCAATTCGCGCACGGAAAGAGCTGTAGACCGATTTGCATATTTTAAAACGATGATTACGTATGTAAATATACGTTTTACGAAAAAGTTGTAAATACAAAAATTAAAGTTTAATTCATTTTCTTTCCAATGGTGCCAGTTTTATTGCGATTGGATGATTCTAAGTGGGTTAAATTATCGATTATGCAAATATATGCAAATTCTCGCTAATTGTCGAAATAGCTGCATCTTGCGCCTGAGAGAACGTCACTTTGGGCAGTCTGCCACTGGGAGGGTTAAAATACTACACCAACTGTATACACGACTCATTTATATAGTAAATTTTTATAACGAGTTTTAGATGTTCAATGAACGGTGTGGTGAGTCCACTACCTCAACTTTGGTAAATAACACAACACAAATAATCTAGTAATGCTCGATTTAACAGATTTTCGATATAATGGACTATTTTCTGCTAATCTATATATCTAATTCCGTAAGCCCAAATTTGCAAATGAAATTATGAGCGAACTGTAGGTCGTAGATAGCTGGGAGAAGTATCATTTGAAAGGTCTGGGCATGAAGTTTTGGGGGAAAATATTCATTTTTGTTAATTGTGTCACAAAAATTTGTTACAGAATAAAATAATTACCATTTAAATAGCATGGGATTATATAGGTGTAAATCAGGTGATTTTAGTGTTAAAAACAGGTGATTGTATATTATAATTCCCATTTAAATAGCATGGGAATATATAGGTGTAAAATCAAGTGATTTTAGTGTTAAAAACAGGTGATTGTATATAAATTGGAAAATTCAGTTATCATAACAACACCTGAATGTGCAGTTTTGTGATGTGTTTAGTTATAAGAATTAGTGGCCGTTAAATTGTGCATTCACCTTAATTTTATATTTTATATTACAGATGTCAAGTCTAGCTTCATCGATGGTTCGACCCAACTCGAGTGAACAAGCTCTGATTGTTTGGTTATGGCAGACGGCGTATAAACTCCATCTGCATCTAATGGACCAATCGGACGTGGATATTAAGCATTCGTTATCGAATCCATTGACTGCGTTTACCGCGATTCCAGACTTAGAATCAGAATCTGAGGTAAGAGAATATTTTTGGTACTTACGTATTATACGGAGGCCACTATATTTTTAAACGTTGCTAGGTTAGGTATTGTTTTAGTAAACAACAGAAATGCAAGAATAATACAAAAAAGTAGCCTAAAGTTCTAACCTATAGTATTTAGTCACTGTATGTTTACTTGCTAGGTTACTATTAAAAATAGTATGTAATAAAAAACGTCTAAAAATAGTGGCCTCCAAAAGTAAAAAACTGACCTTTCAAATCGATTTCATCAATTTAATTTTTTTTTAAATTTTCTAAAATTAGGAGTCGACTTAAAATTTACGAAATCGATTTGGAAGCAATATTTTAGGTCAAGCACTTTGAAATAAACATTTTTGTCTCTTGAAATTTTTTCTAAAAACTCTTCCTTTTCGAGATATTAGCAACTTTGTGTAGATTTATTTCAACACGTTCAGGGCCGCCATTTTGTTTTAGGTGGTCCGATTTTTATTTTCTTTATGTCATTTTCCTAGTCTTAAATAGATCTTTAAAATAAGGTATCACATGACCATACGTCAATTTTAAAAATTTTGAGTTGCCCCTTAAATCCCCCATTTTTAGGGGACACTCAAAATTTCCGATTGCTTCAAAAGATACTTTGGGCTAAGTTAGTATCGTTCCCCAAAGAATATTTGTTTGTTTTAAACACAACAGTTAAAGGGGGAGGGTGGGACTTTTAAGACACCTGGTATAACAAAGAAACGTAGATCGTTAAAACCACGCAGTTGAGGCAACTCGCAAGATAAACGCGAGCCAATGCTATTTGAAGTTTGAGCTACTACAACTTTTCGCACATAAACTGAACAGTGATGTCACACATGCATTGCCAAATAAATGTGGTCGCTATTTTTTAATTTTACTTGTCAATTTTGAAAAATATCAAATTTTTTAATTTTGAGTTTCTAAACAGCTTTTTGGTGTCACTAAAAACCTTTGCAGGCTATACAGGATTGTATTGTACACGTTGAGGTGAATGAAAAATATACAGCAACTTTTTTTCCGAATCGGCTTAGTTTAATCGCAATCTGACATTTTGTTTTTTTACGAAAACTCACTGTAACTCCAGAAGTAGATAAGATTGAGGCCAAATTTGGTACGAGCATTTTGTATATTGTGGTTTAGAAGCGTACCAAACGCCAAGAATTTATTTGAACAATTTTCAAAATGGCGGCTGATACAAATTTTTAAAGTGAAATATCTTGAAGTTAAACATTTTAGTGAATCTTTGTTTTCCATTGTGATTTATCATCCATTATACTTACTAGATAGTGGTAAGTAAATAAAACTATTACTGTATTATTCTCTCATCTTTTCTGAACAAATAGATTTAGGCCTATAATATGTCATATATAAATCCAAATTTGTATTTATTTAAAATTTATCAAAATATGTTCCTGCGATGCTCTAAAAATGCTTAAAACTTAACCCTCAAAGTGGCAGCAGTCTCTTGGGCGCAAATGCAACCCGCTCGAACCTTAGCGAGAATTTGCATATATTTGCATAATCGATAATTTAATCCACTTAAAATCATCCAATTGTAATAAAACTGCCACAATTGGAAAGGAAATGAATTAAACTTTAATTTTTGTATTTACAACTTTTTCGTAAAACGTATATTTACATACGTAATCATCATTTTAAAATATGCAAATCGTACTACAGCTATTTCCGCGGGCGAATCTGCATACAATTGTTTTCCCACTTCTTCAATGTTGAAACCCCCCTACTGATGTATTTATATCGAGATTATAAAGCTACCATTGGATTCTTCAAGATTTTATCTTTCTAATGGTGCCTTCCAATCAGATGTCACTATTTTACAGGATTAATTCATACAATGTCTGTAAACCCTTACGATTGGACAGGTTTTCAACCAATGAAACAGCCCATTTGTCAACCGAGATAAGGCCTACTGTATCATATGTGTTGATAGATTTCTTGTCACCATTTTGTATAGAAAAGTCTGACCTTTCTAACGGTGGGAATTAAACTAGAATAAACCAGTTTTTTGTCTGTCTAGACAGCAGGAGAATGTACATATCTGGTGAGATCGCCTAGAGCGTTCTGTTCCCATGCAATTCAACGCACCCTTCTTGTAAGACCTTTACCGACGGCAAAATGTCAATTGATTCATGTCATTTTGTTATTGAAATAAAGATAACTCAAACACTTTTGTGATCTAAGGAAAGACAATTATACCGTTCTTTTCTTTGATTTATCCTCTACACTTTGTTATAATAATATTTCATTTTTGGGCAAAGCATATACAGTAGTCTCTCTTTATAACGATTCTCCCTATAACGATAATTCCTCTATAACGATGGATTTGTAAAAATTTGTTTGGTCTGCCATAAGGCCAAAGTATTTATTCTCTCTAAATAACGATATCGCTCACTCTCTATAACGATATTTTCAGTTCAAGATTTGGCTACTTTCTTAGTAATCGCGGTAACCGACTCACTAGTTCAACGACCAACGTCTTTTGTTTTCCGATCCAGGCGCGTCACGAGAGCATTCCGTTTTTTCTATTGTGATTTGACGTCTGACCTTGAGCGGCTGCCTATGCATTGTCGAGACTGGAGTGGCGGGAGTTCAGTTCGCCACGCACAGTCTGGCTGTTCACATCGGATCTCGACTGTCAGTTGTTCTTAGCGCTTTTAGTGGTTACATTTGTGTGTACGTTTGTTTTTTGTGTGTGTGAAAACAACATGCTTTCAAAAAAACGTATAGTGCTTACTGTTGAACAAAAAGTGTCTTTGATTAGAGTAATAGAAAATACTCTTTAGTTTTTGTGTATCCATATAGCATATTGGTCATAATTTTATTGGTTTAGTTTATCAATTTGACATTGTAATGATAATTA
>JAGFPH010001427.1:0-20211 GCA_018207615.1 Philaenus spumarius
AGAGGAAGCTGCATACTAAATTTCGTTCCAATCCGTTCAGTAGTTTTTGAGAAATCGTGATCAGTGAGTCAGTGAATTTGGCTTTTATATACTATAGATGAATTTATAAGGGGTTGTATAGGTCTATGGGTCTTGGATTGGTTACGTTATACTGCTTCTTTATATTTAAGTAAAAGAAAATAACTTAGTCTTATATAATGTTTCAGGAAAGGTTAGGTTTAGTCAGTGGCGGCTCGTGAGTAAAATGCTGGGGGGGCACACACCACCGGGGTGTTTGAACATTTTGTGTATTTTAGAGAGTTTTTAAATCAATCTAGGTATTAAATTTGTGATGCCATATGTTTCTGAAATACTTATCATATGTAAATCTGAAATACTCTACTTACATACATTTAGTTATATTGCTTGTAGCAGAAGTCTATCCTTCTTTCCGACTCACTAGATACGTCGCTCTGCGCATGCTCGGACGCCGTCCCAAGCCTTCCATAAGGCACAAGCTTAGACGCGTCATAGCACCAGCAGCCCCCACCACTACCATTCTTCATATAACTGCATGGTAATGGATTGGGACGTTCTGGCCAGCGCCCCACGGCTTCAAATACAAACTTCTCGCGCTATTTTTGCGTGTTTTTTTCTACATTTTTGATGTATGTGATTGAAAAAAACACTTTGGTTAATTAGATGTATAATTATTATAATTGAATGGGTATTTAATTTTTTTTTCTTTTTCAAATCTTTTGGAGGGGCGGCGTCCGAGAGCCCTTATGGGCAAGCCGCCACTGGGTTTACTAAGAAAGAGTTTGATGTAATATTTATCAGATACAGTAAATCTTACATAAATCCGGATCTCGAAAATCCGGAACGCTAATCGGGAATATATAATTTTTATTCTTTTAAATCGGCAAAACCCACGCGATTACTCCGCATAGCAAAAACTACATGTATTTTGTACCTTCGGGAGCTCCATTTTTCAACAAAATTGACGTCGTTTATGATTCACAAGGCAGTGAAAGTTTCCGCGCGGATGTGTTAGTTACGTTAGTTGTACCATTGTATTTGAATAACCTAATAGAACTCCGATCCAATGCAATATTTCGTTCCACTGGAAATTCGACGATAGTGGCGCTATCTATTGGGGAAACGACGGAAGCTGTTTGAAACACCAATGCTACCAATAATTTCTCCCTAGCGCTACCTCGCGGCGCGATCATGCACTATTTTCCCGACAACCTAATTTTCGCCACACTGCTGCCGTATGGATGCAAGATTTATTTATTCATGATCTATGGTTGTACGTTCTTTTTTTAGTTTGCTGCAATAAATCTCTATTATTAAATCTTACTTATGTTTTACAAATAAATTTCCAACTTGTAGTGTTGTTTTTACGTACTGTGTTTCTTATGTTAATTTAAAGTGTTTGGAACAGTAATGTAGATTCTTTTTGATTAAAACTGTTTAATACTGTTCATAAACTTAATTTTGTAATTGGGGTGTTTTACTTAATTGCAGTTCAGTACTGTATTATGTACAAAACAGTACAATAAGTAAGTTGATGTGCCAGAGTGTTAAAGTATCGTCGGGTAACGGCACGGCGCGGCGGCGATAGTAGACCTAAGTGCGGCTTTCCGTCACTCTTATCGGCCGCACGGGAGACTTATGGCCGACGTTTTCGGAATTCGGATCGGCCATCCGCCCCATTAGTCTGGATTTTTTAGAGTATTATAAATATTTCAATTCATAACAAAATTTTATTGAATTTAAGAGTCCAGATCAGATTAGGTCAGGAAAGTTTTAAGTGTAAGTAAATATGCACCACATAATGCTAATTTAGTTTATAGCAAATTAAGATGTTTTGTGTAATGCTGATTACATAAGCTTGGCTACGTTTTTATAGACATAATAATATACTGCATACTAACAGAATAATTTATTTTACCAGCCTTAACGGCAAAATACACACAATAACTTTAGTTTATGCCTAGAAAAACTAATTTTAAGTAGCATATGAGCCTAGCCTAAAATTATTGTCTGTATATGTTGCCGTTAAGGCAAGTAAAATAAATTGAACATACGCACAATAATTTTAGGTTAGGCCTTGACGGATGGACCAACATTTTATGTTTGTTGAATGTATTTACAATTGTGTTTGCCATCGTAGCTTTGATGTTATAATTCATTCTACACCTTTATTATAATAACATTAAACGTACGAAAACGGTAAATATTTGTATAAAAAACAAACTAATAATAAACGGCAATTGAAAGATTAAAATTATATCATTAATATAGTATGTACCTTATCTTATTATAGTAACCGTAAGAAAATAACTACCACAATACAATATGATGATAAACAACAAACATTTTTGTACCTATTTTATAAATCACTATTTCTTTTAATAAATTATATTTTTCAAAATATTATATGAAACTTGGTCATTTTATTCCTTACTTTGCATTATTTACATTGAATTAATGATAGAAAATATACGATTACAGAGAGGAAGGCAGAGAAAGAGAAAGTCGCACAGAGGGGACATAACGCTTTTTCATCAAGTCACGAAAATTTGTAAATATCTATAATCAAAATATCCATATGAAATTACATTAGGATTTGACGAAAAGGCGTGAAGAACTTCGTTCCTGACGGTGATCCCACGCCCGCACACATTTTTTTTGTATTGGACAATAGAAAGGCTATATCAACCGCGCATAAACTGATTGGTCGTGTGAAGTAGTAAAAAAAGAGGCTGAAATGTTTGCCAAGTCCATAGATATAGAGTAGGGCCTATAGTTAAAAAAACCGAATGGAAGTGTACAAAAACATCAACACAATACAAACAATGGGTTTTTATAGCTCGTTATCTCTTATGTGGAACTGCTATCAAATTACCCTTTTATACATTCAAAGGGTGATAAAAAGGTCTGAAACAGCCATATCACTCACACTAAACCTGTGAAATTTGCTTGTTGAAACTCACCAAAAGGTAGGAAATAAAATGGATTTCACTCGATTATTTTTTAATCATAGTGCAATTTAATTACTCAGTATTTTTGTTTCAGTAATTTGAAAATTTAGAAACGCTAGCATTATTTCAGTATAATATGCTTTTAATACTTTCCTAGACATATTTAGTTTTCATAAATTTATAGATGAGCATAAATCACACAGCATAAATCACAAATTTATAATTTAAACAAATGTATTAGGTTATCTGATTTTTTTGGATCGTCCCAGCCACATCCCTTAATCAAGGAGTGCCTAACCATCCACATACAACTGACTTGTATGTTTTGAAAAAACTAAATACTCGAAGAGGACTGACGGGAAAGTTTCACTAAACTGGCGGTTTGAGTATAGTACAGAAATATATTCAAATAGGGGATAACGCTGCGTGCTCCGCACGCCAACCCCGTTGGAACCTTCTATACACATAATCATGTTATGATTTATTTATAATAAAAGTGTAGGACTAATAAACTCAAAGCTAAGATGGTAAATAATGTTAAATTTTCAAATCAAATTATTTTGTACATTTTACAACAGCAGTTATAATAAAGGTTAAAAGTACCAGCAAGGCTCAGGTCATACTTTAATAAAAACTTAGCCTGACAGTTATACATACAAATAATTGCTACTAGTTTGAAATCAACTTTTAATGGAAATAGTGGTGCAAACACCTGTTTTATCTGTTATTTTATACAATTGGTTGCTATGGTAATAAATGTAAATACATGTGTTGGTTCATCAGTCTAGGCCTAACATAAGATTTTTTCCGACTAAATTTACAAATATAGAAATAAAAAATATATTTATCAAAATGAATTATAGCCTGTGTTACTCAGTGTTACAGGGATATATTGTAGCTTTTTATTAGTAAATATTTTTTTTCAATCGGTTCAGTAGTTCCAGAGATTACCCCCTAAATACAAACAAACAAAGTAATTTTACCCCTTTATAATATTAAAATAGATAATACAGGCTGACAATTAAGTCTTGAAACGGTTGAATATTTCGTATATAAGGAAAATTTGAATGTAGATGTGATTAAAACAAAAATAGTACAGCAAAAATGGGCAAAATAGGAAAACACGATTTCGTTGTTTTTTGGCCGCCATTTTTAAACGGTTAAAGATATGTATGTGCAAATTTTACCGTTGGTTTTTTTTTAAATTCTACATCGAAATGATGAATCACATGACCACGTTCCTATTTAAAAAACAAAGTTACATTCAAAATTGCGGATCCAAGATGGCGGATAAATTTTTTGAAATCTTAATAAAATAGTATTTTTACATAGAGTAGGTACCTCAATCACATCTACTTTAAAAAGTTCCTTATATACGACACATTAAACCGTTTCAAGACTTAATTGACACCCTGTATATCTTTACATATGTTTTATACTTTAAGTATTCACAGGTTTTAAAAATATTTACTAAATTAATACATTATTTTGACTACAGTTCTTTTTGTTACGTAAAGTAATCATTTATTCATAAATTATTTATGGAGGCACTACCCAAAACGATAAATAACAAAACTCAACAATATCCTCTTATTAATAAACATAAAAAGTTTATTTTTTATTTTTACTATTTAAAAATAACATGTATTTTTGTTTTGAAAGGCGATCTGTTAATGCTGAAAATTTAAAGACAAAAGATGAAGTCTCGTGAAAGCGTTGTAAGGTCAATATAATAAAAATAAATTTTATTTCTTGAACAACTAAATGTATATATAGCCACTTAACACAGGTCTGGTTTTAGTATGCCAATATCTGAATATAAGTCTGATGAACGTCGAGGCATGATTCAAATGTTTGCTCCCGAAGAGCCAATCAGAGCAGTTCTGCCCTGCAAAAATTGCTTCTCTTGTATAACGTTCATCTAGCAAAGTTTTTATTAATAAATTTTGGCACTCGAACAAATTTAGCAACTATGATAACGCTAAGCATTCAGATTAAAGAAGGTAAAATATCAAAAACTTTTATTTTCTAGTCTAATTAAATTGGTAGTTAACTGAAGAATATTTTACTAAACAAGTTTTAGCAAGGAAGAACGAATTGCTCGAGACTACTTGATATCTTCTTTGTGAGATTAATGTTTCGTAGTTTTTATATTCTCGAGAAATAACTGAAAGAAGAGCTTTTTATACTTTATTACAGTGTTAGGACTTACAAGTTAAAATTAGACTGCATGTAAAATGTCAAAATGTTGTACGTGGAAATCTATAGAGAATTTTAAACTAACAGGTGATAAACACCGGGCTACGTCAAACTATTAACTGATAGACCTGCCTCAAAAATATGTACATTGTGTGTTTACTATCGCACCAGCAAATATTTGAGTCTGAGAATTCGTTTAGAAAATATCCAAAATAATAAAATTACAAACGACAAATAAAAACTTACAACATCCTGTACTCACCATTCCGACGCGCACTTCTCCCCGCCCGATAACAATTCACGCACTTCACTACACCTAGAACAAAAAAACAAAAACGTGATATTATTTTGAAATTCACAATGTTATTCATATAATGTTTACTGTGCTATGGTCTCCTTGGTACGTCATTAAACTATAAATCTTGAGGTAAGTAAATTGATGTATTTATACTTTTAAGAACAACAGTAAGTTACAATCATTTGCATAAATATTCCCAACCAATTCTATAACATAAACCAACTTATGTAGTCCTACGTAGTTCTGAAATAAGCATTAAGGGGAGGGAAGATGCACTATATCAGTTCAATGCTATTTAAAAGAGGAATTCACCAGTTAGTTAGGTACCGATAACTTTAAAACTACTTTACCTATTGTCCTGAAATTTTCAACATATATTGTTGAGCATATTACACATAAAATGCACTAGCTTCAAAGAAAAAATAAAACTAACATGTAACAAAATAATCTATATATATATATATATAAGCCAAATCCATTGATTCACTGATCACGATTTCTCAAAAACTACTGAATGAATTGGAACGAAATTTTGTATGTAGCTTCCTCTAGGACCATAGGTGCTCACTAAGAAAGGTTTTCAAAAACTTTGAAATTTTAGGGGGGTTTGGTAAGGGTTAAAGTTACTAAATCACGATTTCTCTAAAACTACTGAACGGAGTGGAATGAAATTTGATAAGTAGCTTCCTCTAGGACCGTAGGTGCTGATCAAAAAGGGTTTAAAAAAATTCGAAATTTTAGGGGGATTTGGAGGATCAATGTTACTAAATCACGATTTCTCCAAAACCACTGAACAGATTGGCACGAAATTTGGTATGTAGCTTCCTCTAGGGCCATAGGTGCGCAATAAGAAAGGGTTTAAAAAAATCGAAATTGTAGGGGGGTTTGGGTTTCAAAGTTACTAAAAAAAAAAACACCGAACGGATTGGAATGAAATTTAGTAAGTAGCTTACTCTAGGGCCCTAGGTGCTTGCTAAGAAAGGGTTTTAAAAACATCGAAATTTTAGGGGAAGTTTGGGGGGTCAGAGTTACTAAAAATCCAAATAAGAAATACATGGTGTAAAATATATATTGACATAACATATTTTTTGTTAATATACATTTAACTATGATTTGTCTATCCGTGCAAAGCCAGATCGGGCCAGCTAGTTTTATATATTTTTTTTTAATTTTTATTGTATGTTTTTTTTATTGCAGGTTTATTTTTCAATATATTTTTTTAAATTCAGTACACTTTGTTGATACTACAGTAACCAATATTCAAAAACAAATTTAGGTATTTTGGATTGCTGGTTCAGAAGATAATTGTATCTAAGTCTTGAAAAACATGGTCACGGAAATCAGGAATTTAAGTAGAACTTTACCTAAAATGACTGAAACTGTCCTGGTGAGTAGTTCTCATCATGTTGCAAATAAGTAAAAACGTTTTGTGTGAAAATATCAGGTTAGCCAACCATACAACTAGGTTTTTTTATGAGTTCATAATTGTGAAAAAGCACTGAATATGTATGATTTACACTGTTAATTGGCGTTTGGGCTCCGGCCTAAAATTAAAAAAAAGGTTATGCAAACCTTTACCCATTTTTTTTAGAACTTAAAATGATAAGATATGTATATAAAAGTATATATATATTTAATCAGAAAAACCCATGGAATAAATTTATGCAATAAAATATTTTAAGATTTTTTACTTGGAGGAAAACCGTGTAGAATGCCAATTCTCGTTAAATCAGCTGTTTGCACAAATTTTAGGTGAACACATTCCTGATGTGAGAATCATCAAACATTATCTCATTGCTCGTTTAAGAAGGATATTGTGATTATATCGTGGGATGGTCGGCCACCAATCGTTTGTTTTACATACATAGGACTTAAAATCCTTCATGACAAATGGTATGATGAAAAAAAGGGTGCTAAGGAGGAGCGGTTGAGATTTATGAAGGCTGCAGCAGAGATCATCTTAGGAGACATCCGCTCTCAAGTTTACGATACCAGCAATTATCCTCCACCTGATTGTTTCCTCGGCAATGTTGAATCTGTAGTTCCTGAGCCAGCACTCCTTTTTTAAAACTGTTTTCCTCAAATATAAGCTTAGGTCTATCAGTGGCTGGAAGAAAAGATGTCTTGCTTTTTCAATGGGGCTTATTCCAACCACAATGGAAGTTGAACCAGCACCTCAAAAACGTCTGCAACTGATCTTATGTAAGTGAAAGATGGTCTGTACTGGGGGCTGCAGCTGCCGGGATTCTGGGCTGAAATGCTCAGTTTTGTGCACTTTTTTGCAGGGGGAAATCCGACGGCAATCTGCCCACATCCCAGGATGACGGTTTTTCAAGAGATGATGAAGACATCTCCCCACCATCGACTGCATAGTCCCAGATGCTATACCAACACATACCAGGAACCTCACAAATGTGTGTTTAAATGTAGGCCTACCTGCTCATTTAAATGTGAATACATTTTTATTAAATATTCTGCTTAAATATTTTTTCTGACAAAATTCCATCTCCCATAGAATGTAATTTTTATTTTCCACCAACATTACATTTTCCACCAATATGACAGGGAAAAAACATTAATTAATGTATTGGTAGAGGAAACGAAATTACTTTCAAGTACAAAAAAGCATTTTTTTCATCTTTATGATTTTTCTAATTTCTTACGAGACCATAATAAGATCTATAAGGACCGGCTTTAGCTCAAATTAAAGCTTATTGAATTCCCTATAGCTTCCACCCTCTTTAATTTTCTGTAGAACGTGTAATTTTGCCGGTATCCATCTTAAAACATTTAGAAAACTTAAAATTTTCACTTTTTGGAAACTATTTAGTTCACAAAAACGAAAAACATTTTCCAACAAACGCATAGTTTAGGATATATTTTACAAAAACCGAAAAACGTTAAAAACATAACAGTTTTTCGACCGCCATTCTGCGAGCACAGATTTTTGATGGTTGCAAATCTGGATTTGTAGTCACAGTAATGGTCCGAAATACCTCTCCAAAAATCATTAACGCTCCATTTAATGTAAGTTCCGATGTAACATTTGACTGGGCTGTCTTTGAAAACGTCTCAAAATCTCCCTTCGATCTCATCTCTTGGCGATGTTATGAATAATATACTCTCAATAACTTTAGAATCTACGAAGTTCCTTTGTAAATCGTGACTGCGGCATATTCTTTGGGTTGCAACACGTTATTATCTTCCCTGTTCAACACCATAGGAGCACAGGCTCGCGTTTCATTTTGTGAGCTCTCTTCTATACCTCTCAGAGCCAGGTGACCTCTGTGTACACATCATCTTGTCTAAAGTGTATCAAAACTGGTCTACGGTCACTCCTGGTACACGAATTAATTGTTTTAGCCCATACTGAATCGCCATCTTCAGAGTTTCTTTTATTCCTTTTTTCAAATATTTGCTACGTTTCCGTACCTTTTTTAGTAAACTCTGTCTGACTTGGTTATAAGAGAGATAAAAGTTTGTGAAGATTTCGTACAGGAGGTTGCCTGTTTATGATTCTGTACCTAAACAAAAAAAACAAGACGATCTAATTTCTAAAGAGTGAACTGTATTTGTTTTCTCGTCATCCAAAGCTCGTTTCCTCAAACCCGACTTAACATCTTGATATAACCTTTCGGCTGCTGGCAGATAAGGGTAAGCATATTGATATTATTCTAAAATAATAATGTTTCATAATTCTTGATTCGTTAGCTCAGGGCCACTATCGGATTTGAATTCCCCAGGCAGATCAAATGATATAGTTATACAGGAGTAGGCCTATGTATCAATAAAACACAGCACAGATTGGAGTTTTGATTTATAATTTTACTAGGTTAATACGCTGCCATTTTCTATGTACTCTTAGCCAATAAGAAATTGATTTTCCTAGACTTGGTCGAACTAATTGATATAAATGGTGCATGTCTTAACACACTGTTCAATATCATTATAAATGATTCTGTTTCCCCAAACAAGTGATCTTGCAATATTTCTTTATTTTTGTAACTCCAGGTTGATTAGAATGTAGTATACATTCAAAACTGAAGGGCATAGTTTTTTTAGAAATAACTACCACCAATGCTACGAATAAATTTTGGTCGTAAGGTAACACATTTTTATTTGAACATATTAAATTATCACACGTTGGTTTAAGAAAACCTTTTTCATAAAATCTCAGGTTTTTATATTGACTAAATACCTCCTACTTACGGAGCAATCTATCCATGCACCTAATTATCGAAAACAAATTTGTAGCCTATTGTATTTTCACGAAAATATTCGAACTTTATGAAGCGCAAAAATGTCTTAATTTGAAATTCCACGCCGACCAATCCGCGCCCTCACCCTGGCTACGTTACATCACATTCTTCCCGTAATGTGCGACAGCGCTCCCGGAATTGTTTAATGTACCGAATCTAACAACCCACCCCCTTAATGGACTTGGAACCTGCACACCGCGGGAAATACACACACATAGTTGGGCAATTTAATTTTACTGCTTGGAAAACTCCCTTGAAATTGAAAAGACGTTAAGTATTTTTATCTCCACCGGTAGGAAACTTCTCAACCGCTTTTCTTAATGGGTTTGTTTCAGGAAACTTTGTTTTTAACGAATTTCAAAACTTAAAAAGTATTTTGTACCTTGTAAACACATTAAGATAATTGTGTTAAAAATATAATGGGTGTGCAATTTAAGATAACGATTTTATGTATAACGGCTTTTTCATAATTCAATTTTGACGAGCTATTTTGTTCTTTCTTTAAAACTTAACTTTTATAAGAACTCAGTTTTTCAAGATATTATCGTTGGATGATTAAACTTAGGGCAAAACATTCACATAAGGATACAGATAAATCACACAGAAATAGCATATTATGATAATGCACTGCCTTAACTAATAAAAACTCAAAACATCAAATTACTGAATCATAATTATTATGATATCTCTTGTACTGTTTTATAGTTACTCCTGATACTAGGCCGTAGCCAGGTTGGAGGGTTAGGGGGTCAACCCCCCCCCCCCTCTCAAAATTTAGTAGTAAAAACTAATTCTAGGTTTAAAAAGTGCAAATTAAATTATAAAATAGACAACACAACAGAGGATCCAGCAACATGGTTTTCATCATTGTGCATTGCATGCATATTGTTAAATACACATGGATGCAGTAGGTTACAGCTCTTGTGAGCTTGATCTGAACTATTAAATAAGAAAACTATGAAGGTTCAACACAAATACTTTACTCTAACAAAACACGCAATGCATTGTGTATTGAAAATTCTCCCAATACAGTGGGTTGGCGTGCGAAGCACTCAATGCATTGTGTATTAAAAATACTCCCAACATGGGGTTGGCGAGCAATGCACTGTGCGTCGGCCGCTTCTCATAGTGTTCAGTGTCAAGCTCACATGTGCGTCCTTAGCAGTGAAAGTGTTAGGCTGGGGCCACACGGTCCGGTTTCTCGGGATTATCGGGATCAAGTTGTTGCGGACACACGGTAACGGCAAAACGCACTCTTGTCCTTAGAAGACTGCCTATAATTTTATTCAGTTCAGGACTTTACACTTAGTAGGAACATAAAAACTTGTGTTTTCAAAATAAGAATTAGAAATTGATATATATTTTTATACAGTTCTATTTAGAACTAAATTACAAAACTTTTGTACATTTTCAAAAAATTACAAAAATCTTTTACTAATTTTTATGTAGGCCTAAAGTTGAACTTTTTTCTTTCGTTACTTGAACATTTTTTTTTCTTTAGCTAATAACTTTGTAATATAATTAATCAATTTTTTACAGGCACATATGCATTCTTTGAACCTTTATCTAAAAAAAAGCTATAAAACACTTTTGGATTGGTTTATAATTACTATATTTGGAGCATTTTTGAAAATGTACTTGCAACACGCACCGAAATGGCTTGGCATATCAAAAAATTAACATCGACAATTGTAGGGTTAAAAAACTATTTTTCATTTTTATTTTTGAAAATAAGTATTAATTATATGATTCAAAATTACTATGCATTGCAATACTTAACCTAAGCTATAATTGTAGACTAGGCGCAATCTCGCATTTAGGTTGGGTGGAAACTTTGTTGATAGCAGTAGAATAAAGTTACTGGCCTGTTTATGAAAATGTTATAGTAGTGCTAACAATGTTTTATATTGTAATATTATTATTTATACTTGCCTTAGCAATCCTTTTAGAAGTCTTTATATCGTTTACAGCCGTTTCACCTTTTCATTTTAAGGCATCGTCAGAACGAATAAAAAAACACTTCTCACAATTATACTTATAAACAGAGATTAATTTGGTATTTAACACATAAATAAATAAAAACATAATAAATAAAAACACAAAACGACACTTGGTAAAACATTTAAAACACTTGTTAAATTTATTTAAGTCACAGTATGCGACTGTCATCAAGTCTATCATATCACACTTTATGTTTATATATTTTGTGTTTTTAATTATTATTTTTTATTTATTTTTGTGTTAAATATCATATTAATCTCTGTTTATAAGTGTAATTGTGAGAAGTGTTTTTTGTGTATTCGTTCTGATGATGCTTGAAAATGAAAAGGTGAAACAGCTGTAAACGATATAAAGACTTCTAAACGGATTGCTAAGGCAAGTATAAATAATAATATTATATATAATAGCAATGGGATATGGCTACAATTAGAATAATGAATTATATATTGTACTAGCTGACCCGTACGGCGTTGCCCGTGGTTGTTGGTATTTTCAGTCTTTTTGACGTAATTGTAATTCTTTTTAAGTGTTCGTTGAATACCTGTGCGTATCCTACTGTGGTCATGAAAAAAAGTCTACGCTATTTAGGAAAGCACTGAAAATTGTATTCCTGTAAACTACTATCTAACATGAAAAAGCTTTAAATATATCGTTTTAATTTATAGTTTTTACTAAGTTTGACTTTCACTTAATTTCATTGACATGTTGCGAGTACCTACGGCCTTAGAGGAAGCTACGTACCAAATTTCATTCCAATTTTTCACTGAAAAAACTCTATCCTTGCAGCAACACAATTAATGTTGAGGTAAAAGAAATATTTGTTTACGGGTCAGCAGGGTGTAGTTAGCTTTACGGTTAAAGTAAGCTACTGTTGATCTCTTGATATTATAGCAATGTTATTAACTTAGTATCAAATGTAAGTTCAACAGTAAGCCTAATGTTTCTATGACATTAAGGCACTACTAACTATGTCGCAAGGCTAGTTAATGTAGTAGTGAATATAAACTAATGTAGTTATAACATTAGGTAGAGTGTTTAATATTGTAGTGTTCCTTTACTGGTAAGTTAGTTGTTATTGTCACAAAAATAATAAAATTAGGCAATACATCTACAAAATATTACACTCATATTAGTTATTGTAATCATAAGAGTAATTGCTCTGTGTGTTTCGGTATAACAAACGTCCTTGCAAGGTTAGTTGATGTAGTGATGAACTTCATACTAATAAAGTTCTAACACTAGTTAAGATTGTAATTACTATATAGTTTGTTTATTGTAACAATAGTTATTTTTGTCACAACAGAAACAGCTTTTCTTAACTCCGATGTTTTATTTCGAAATTTGTCGACAAGCTTTCCCCTGCATACTAACTGTCGAGGTCCTCCAGTTAGAGGAGGTACATAGTAAGAGTTCTGGAAAAAATAAAAATTAAGTGTAAGATAACTATAAAATATATTATATAATATACATAGTTATTAATGTAAGTAGTTATTTACATAGTTAAGGACATAACATTTTTACTGTATCTTAAAATAAAGAATTCAAGCTTTAAATTACAACTTTTAAAAATGTTAACCTAAATTTTATGTTTAAAGCTACCGTATTTGATAATGAGTTCATTACTTTTAATTTAATTAATTACTGCGACATTTCCCACCGAAGATAGATATTTATTATCTTGAGTAGTAGTTAAGCTAGTTTGAAGTTACTTTTTTGTTAGTAAAAAACATTCTTAGTTTTAATAATTAGTTAACAAGGGTTGATCGATACTCGTAAACATCGTAAATTATTTTAAATACATAAATTATTTCAAATATCAGAATAATTAGTTCAGATAAAAGTAATCAAAATTCATTATCCAAATATTTGTATATGCTATTTTTAGGTTTTTGAAGAACATCAAAATATTTACAAAATAATAAAATAAGGCTCTGTCATTTAAAATGTAAAAATACCTAAAACAATTCATGTTAATTGACTGATTGTTGTCTAATTGGCAGTCTAACTGAGGCTTAAATGGAAAATTACTTCTTAAAAACCACTCCTACATATTAAAAATTCATTCACACATTTTTAAACAGCTAAACAACCAAACTGAATCTTTTAGAATATTTTTTTAACAAATCGTTAATGTGTTGTAAGATGTAGTTGTTATTAATAAATATTTTAGCGAAATGCCTGACGTATATAAATTAACAATATGTTATTTTGTTAATTTTCTTTCTTTGAGCCTTATATTTTTACTTGAAAAGATATAATATGAATGAATTGTCTGTAGTTGTATGTAGTAATGTTAAATCAGTTAAGTGGAAGTTAGGTACTAAAAAATAAGTTCCTTTACATGGATTTCCTCCATATTGGATAGGGCAAGTATATCTATTTCATTTTCTGAAATGAAAGTATATTATTTGTTAATAAACTAATTATGTGTAAATAGATTACTAAAATGAATGTTAAATATTTACCAGAATGATTATTAAAACAATAATTTAAAATATATAGAAAATAGATTAGTTATATATCTTTATAATAGTATGACAAAGTTATGTATAACTTCAGGCAACCTCCCATAACCTGTAATGAAATTTTAACATTGAATATATACCGTATTTATTATGGTAGTTTTTAAAATTACTGCATCTAATTATAATATTGTATTAACTTATGTATTTACCTGAACTTACCTTTAAAAATTGTAATATAATTTTGAAATCCCCATGACGTCAACAAAGCTTCTACATATATGTATAAAGATCCATGTATGTTGAAAAACAAGAAGATCGACAACGAAGCAGTTTAGTTATAGCTGTTTGATGTGGTCTTTGTTGTTACTTGCTAGTCTACCGAGTACTGAAGAGAAACTGAATTCGAATTTCGTAAAAACGTGAGAAACTGTAATTGTGAACAGGGTAACTCTAAAACAGGAAAAGGCTACCGTCTAAAGGATGTAAAGCGGATGTAACCCAGTTTACTGCATACATAACCGCCTTTATGCCTTGTAAGTAAGCTAACATTGTGAACATATTAAGATATTGTTTTCATTCCGTTTTTAGATGTATATTAAGTTAGATTTGCCTTATAGTTACATTAACTAATTTAGTGACTACAATCATCGCCTTTACGTATATTAAATTAACTATGACATTTTACTACATTAGAGTTTACAGTAAAACTCAACATTAAAAAAACCTTACAGCAATGCAAATATTTCAAGCTCTAAAGTAACCATGACATTATAAATGTTACCATGACAGAAAAACTGTTAACATTAATTTTAACTTTGCAGTACGGTTAGAGTTTTTTCAGTGTTTCTTATAGGGATTTTTAGTAACTTTGACCCCTCCCCAAACCACCCTAAAATTTCGAATTTCTTTTAACCCTTTCTTAGCGAGGGTTTAAATTAGCTGGGGGTCATAGAAAAGCTATTTGAATCACTTTGTAACATCCGCGTTAATTTAGGATGTAACAAACTGGTTCAAATAGAGTTTGTAATTTTAAATGTATAGGCCTAATTAGTATAAGATATATATTGTTTAGTATTTAAATATACAATATACAGTATATATCAAAATAAAGCTACGAATGTGATATTTTAATGGCATTTAGTTTAATTCAGATGGTTTGTTTAGTTTTCAATAAAATATGTTTAAACTCGTGTATGTTTATGGTTATGCATGGTGTCAAATAATTTGTTTGTTATTATTAAATTGATAGCGAAAATATGTTTTGAAAAGTATTAAAAACTTCATAGTTATGATATATTTTATATAAACAATATTTTAAGCAGCATATCTCTAAGTAGGCCTATATAGATATTTAATAACCAATGTTTGAGTTGAATTATAATTCTGTAAGCATTTTTATTTGAGTTTGTTTATAGTTTTTCAATCTAACCTTAAAAAGCTGTTGGTTTTGAAGAGTATTAAAGTGATTATAAATTTGCTAAGTAATGTTGCTATGGTAATACATGTAAACAAACATAAGCTTTTTATACGAACAGCTGTTTTTGTGAGCTATGGTTTTGAGTTCATACAATAAATGCTGTTCAGTTTCTTCCAAATTTGAAACTTTTTCGGGAAACTTTTCAAACTTTTCTTTACGTATAAACCTTCTATGAACTACTACAAACATTTTAAGACCAAAAATATCCAAATCGGTCCAGCCGTTCTCGAGTTTTAGCGAGACTAACGAACAGCAATTCATTTTTATATATATAGATTTATACATATATTGTTTATACATATATAAAATTTCTTCTAAATTGAATATGTGTTATTAGAGAAAATAGATTTTTACTGACGATATGTTCAGTATAATTTTAAATTACCAATATATTTATAATCTCAGTTAATTTATATTGTTTTAACAATCATTATCACTAGGAATGTCTACAAACATGTACATGAATGTACATGCATTTTCTATTAGTTTGTCCATATCAAACATTTTGGTGTTGACAAAACACAACAAAACTCAATGCAACGCACCCGAATAACAGGACTGTCTGAACGCACACTAGAAAATGCACGTGTTTTGTATCTCCTTCCCGTTTCTCGGGAGCCTGCAGTGCGGTAGCACCATCCGTTGGAAACGGACTGTTTGAACGCGCCAATTTAAAACCTTGTGCTGTCGTCTTCCCAATTTTCGGGACCCGAGAAACCGGACCGTGTGGCCCCAGCCTTAAAAGGTTTTAAATTAAAATCCCTGGTCCTAACCCGACCCCCCCCCCCTGAAAAGTTTTCCTGTCTACGGCCTTGACTGATATAACATTGTTAAAGTAACTAACTAATTGTTTCCATTTTTCCAGTATTCATGTCACTAATATATATAATAAAGTACAATACCTTTTATTTTATCTCATCATCAGAAAGTCCCTCTATACATGGAGGTCGTCAAAACGTTAAATACACACACTCAAACACATAACACACAACACATTTCCGAAAAATAAAAGGTATTGTATTTTATTATAACTAATTGTTATTAGTTTTTGTGTTCTTGAACTCTACAGTAAATGTATATTCATTGTAATAGAGAAAAGTTTATTATTATTTGTAAATATTTCATTGTCTGCCGGAATAGTTATTATGGGTAAAGTAGAATATTGTAAGGACATTAACACTATTTTTCGTTACATTTCTTGAAAATTTTGTTAAAAAGGACGACAATTTTTTGAAAGCAGTGAACGTACATTTTCAAAAAACGTTTATTGTCGATAGAGAATACAATATAGCCTAAGGAAACTATAGTTGGTAAATTTGGTTCTAAAGTCATTAAAAATCTTTTATTTTTTGCTACGGAAAATAAGCGGAACCTTCAAGGGTTCAGTACTTATTTTTTATCGTGATAATAATTCCATATCATAATCTCACGTTGCAATAACTTCAAGATACAAAATTATAAAATTTAAATTTGTTTATGTTTTTTTATAGTTAGCAATGTATAGGCCTACATTTCCATTGAAATACCATTCAGTCGTTGTATCAAAGGCGTGAGAATATATTATTTATTATTTACAGGCATATTCCACCCCCTAGAAATGAAACCAGTCCTGACCTGAATTCTATCCCTTCCACTTTTCTAACCCGACCAGCCAAATTTAGAAACACCAAGGACAGTAAAACACTTCGGTATAAATACAAGTCTTGATAATTCACAAGAAACAACAATGTAACCATTTAAATTGTTATCAATATATTCAAAATGGCGTACATTTTGTAAAAGACAATGGCTGAACGCACCTGGTATGCAGTGGTACAGAGGGGGGAGTAGACTTATAACTTACTTAGGATCGGGAAACACACGGTACGCCACATGTGTCCCGGGTTTATGCGGTCGTAACATAGATGGCTGTCACTGTAACTCTAACGTTTCTACTCCCCACCGTCTCGAACAAGCGATACACTTAATTGTTTACATAATTGCAGATTTGAAATAATCATTTCGACGGTTTCGCTCGGCTTTTCATTGTTATAACTTCATTCGATACCAGAAACCTTCCCACTTGGATTTGCGAAAGTTGGCAGTCCCTCTCACCTACTTTATTTGACCGCTTAACGATCGCCTACTTTATATTGAATTTCAAACATCGCCCACTTTATGTGAACGCATATGAATCCTGCAGGTTTTTATTGGCACTATGTTTGTAAATATGACATGGAATGTAAATTGCAGAACATCCGGATTATATAATTTGAACTGGTAAGTAAAATTACTTGAGAACTATACAGGGTGGAGAAGAAGTCTGGAAAAGGTTTAATATTAAGTATATAAAGAAAATTTGAAGGTAGATGTTATTGAGGAACCTACTCTATGTAAAAATACTATTTTATTATGATTTAAAAAAAAATATCCGCCATATTGGATCCGTTAATTTGAATGTAACTTTGTTTTTTAAATGGGAAGGTGGTACATTGGTTCGATGAAGAATTTTAAGAGAAAACCAACGGTGAAATTTGCACATAAATATCTTTAACCGATTAAAAATGGCTGTCAAAAAACAACGATATCGTGATTTCCGAATTTTCCCTGTTTTGCTGGAACCTACTATATATTTTTTTATATTAATTATTCTTCTTTTTGGATTCCGAATCAAATAAGCTTTCAAACGATATGCCACACAACGATATTTGAAAGTAGTTGGTTGAACCAACTAACCAATCTAACTAGGGGAAACCTCTGCGTGCTGCGCACTCCAACCCCTTTGGAACCTTCTATACATATAATCATGTTATGTTTTCTTTATAATAAAGGTGTACGATTAATAATAACCCCAAATCTAAGATGGTAAATAATGTTATAGGTTCAAATCAAATTAGTTCGTATATTTTATAACAACAGTTATAATAAAGGTCAAAAGAACCAGCAAGGCTCAAGTATACACTTTAATAAAAACCTAACCTTGTAGTTCTGTTTATCATGGTATGTGTAAAGAGTTAGATTTTGATTTAGGAAAGAGGAATTACATGACAGACGGTTGTAGTACTTGTTTTGTTTCTACAATTTTTTAGTTAAGAGGGCAAGCTTTAAATTTAAATTTTAGGGTTGACCGGCCCGAAGAGTCTCATTTGTGTTCACTGTGTAACAGGTTAGAAATTGAGGATACATACCATTATGTTGGTGTGTGTCCAATATTTAAAGAGATTAGAATTACATGGTTGGGTTCAGAAACACTAAGTATTAAAGATTATAAAGAATATTTGAATGGTAGAAATTGGAATAGTTTGTTTGATTATCATGTTAGAGCATACAAATACAGACGAATGTTTAGTCGAGTATTATAACTATTGATTGCTAGCGTTTATGTATACAGCCATAATTTTTGTTTATTAATGTTTACTTTTTTTTTTGTTGTTTTTTTTTAGTTATTTTTGTAAAATTTTTCTTGGTTTGATTGGTTATGTATCATTTTAGTAATTATAATTGTATGTGTTTGAATAGCAACTCTACAGACGGACATTTGTCCATGTAACTGAGTTTGCTTAGAGATTATTTTATTTTATTATTTGAAAAATGTAAATATTTTGGGAAATAAACTCATAATTATTAGTCTATTATTAATGTTATAAGTTCATATCAAATTATTTCGTATATTTTATAACAGCAGATATAATAAAGGTTAAAAGACCCAGCAAGGCTCAGGTCTACACTTTAATAAAAACCTAACCTAAAAGTTAGAAATACGAATAATTGCTTCAAAGTTTGAAATCAGCTGTTAACGGAAATATTAGAACAAACAGCTGTTTTATCTGTTATTTTATTAAATTGGTAGCTTTGGTAATATATGTAAATACATGTGTTGGTTTATCAGTCTAGGTCAAATCTAATAAAATGTTTTCCGATTAAATTTACAAATATTGAAATAAAAAATGTTTTTATCAAAATAAATTATAGCCTACTTTACTCAGGTATAGTGTAGCTTTTTATTAGTAAAACTATTTTTGCAATCGGTTCAGTAGTTCCAGATTTTACCCCCTACATACAAACAAACAAAGTAACAAATTTTACCTCTTTATAATATTAGTATAGATAAAAATCAACGATGATTTGGCTCATTTGAGATTAGATAAATAAACAGCTCATTCTTGACAAGACGAGTGCATTACAATTTAAAAATTATGCGCTGGTGTCAAGTTTGAACCTAAAATAGTGGTAAAGGGTTAGAACTCAAAACAGATTTGTCTTAAACAGTACAGAGATATTTGTTTATTTTTTTAGGACAGAGAAATTTAGTAAAAATGTAAGTTAAGTACGACAACTTAAAGAGAAGCTGCTTTCTAAATGAAATTTATGATGGATGGTAACCATAAAACATCCGTAAAAGTGGTAATTAAATTTTGAAGATTTAAACGAATTTGTATTGTTATTGTTTTTAAGTTTTTTTTCTAAAGAAATGAGTGACGGTACCGCGTTTCGGAATATAAATGACTAGTAAAATCCCAATCCACTTATGTCTAACTTGACTAAACGACTTTAAACTTAATTT
>JAGFPH010001427.1:20221-38447 GCA_018207615.1 Philaenus spumarius
GTAATGACGTCATCTTTCTGGCTTTAGCGTTACTTTAGAAACGATAAGAAACCTGACAGAGCTCACAGTTCCGTGATAAGCACATAAATACTTGGATTAAATACGAAAACACTAAAACCTTAGATTACTGTTCGAAAGCCGATATTGTCTTATAGGCAATACCACAGTAGGTAAATATGTGATAAATGTTGGTTCCATGGCGTATTATTAAGTAGTATGTTATGCTTTTATATTGTTGGATCCTTTAGTGGTAATACAATTTTAATGGTATTTCTGACCTTATCATATTTTTTAATTTCATTTTAATATGTTTATAATTTAAATTTCACACAGACGTTTTGGTAAGCTTAAACGGCCAATACAAAGAACGAAGCGATTTGTACTGTAACAGAGATTGTAGAGAAAATAATAAAACGGTAGAAATGGAAGATGGGGTTCTAATTGAGAAGACCCAAGAAAAGATTGCAGGATTAGATGAGACTTGTGGTAAACCATGAAAGAGACGAAAGAACGTGGATACGAGGCAGAAGTAATTCACATTTGTATTTGACATCTGAACCAAACAGAGGGTAGAGTGCGTCAGAAACCTTTGCCTTCTAAATAATGTTCATCTTAGCGACCACCGAAACACAATATGTACTAAACTACTAAAACAATGTGCATTCTAATAAGAAATATCAAGACATCTTTATGATTCCCTATCGGATGGTGTAACCGTAAAAACAATCGGATGAAGGATAATAGTTAAGTTATCCCTAATAATTGGTTTGGTCAACCCGGCATCCTATTCCAACACTGCCGCCTTTATCTTTAACTTAGCTATTATCATTGTATTTGGATAACCTAATAGAACTCCGATCCAATGCAATATTTTGTTCCATTGGAAATTCGACTTTTTTGGCGCTATCTATTGGGGAAACGATGGAAGCTGTTTGAAACACCAATGCTACCAATGATTTCTCGTTAGTGCTACCTCGCGGCGCGATCATGTACTATTTTCGCGACAACCTTTTTTCCGAAGGCCCCGTATGAATGCAAGATCTATTTATTATTCATGATCTATGCTATTATCCTTCATCCAATTGCTTTGACTGTTACACCATCTGATAGAGAATCAAAAGGGCTACAAAAAAGGTGTCTTGGCATTTTATGTTAAAAGTTATTTTGTAAGTTTTATGTTTGTAAAATAATTTACAGGGTAAAAACTAAAAACTTATACAACTGAAAAGGTATAACTTAAGGCTCTGCTCCAGTAAAGGAGAAAGCAATCGGCACTCCAGCGCTTCACCCTACAGCGGTATTCAAACAGCTGAGCGTTTTGACATTGCCTCGTGTAAAACCATTTTATAAATCTATCTTATGTCATTGGGTGGTGAAAAAATACTGAATATTCTTTATAAAACTGCAAAACAAGCTTGGGATTTACTTTTAATGATTCATTTTGTATTAATATTATTATCTATATATATAAAATCCAAATACCCCTCACTCACTGACTCATCACGAAATATCAAAAACTACCGAACGGATTACAATGAAATTTGGTATGTAGCTTCCTCTAGGGCCGTGGGTGCTCGCTAAGAAGGTTTTAAAAAAATTCGAAATTTAAAGGTAGTTTAGGGGGTCAAAGTTACTAAATCACGATTTCTCTAAAACTACAAAACGAATTGGAATGAAATTAGGTACGTAGCTTCCTCTAGAGTCATAGGTGCTCGATAAGAAAAGGTTTCGAAATTGCAGACGGGGGGGGGGGGGGGTCAAAGTTACTAAAATAAGTTACTAAAAATTCCCATAAGAAATTCATAGTGTAATATATTTATAAGCCGGATCGGGCAGCTAGTTTTATATAAAAGCCAAATACCACTCACTCTCTCACTCACTGACTCATCACGAAATCTCAAAACTACTGAACGGATTAGAACGAAATTTGGTATGTAGCTTCCTCAAGGGCCATAGGTGCTCAATAAGAAAGGGCTTAAAAAAATTCGAAATCTTAGAGGGGGTTTGGGTGGGTCAAATTTACTAAATCACGATTTCTCTAAAACTACTGAACGGATTGGAATGCAATTTTGTATGTAGTTCCTATAGGGCCGTAGGTGCTGGCTACGAAAGGGTTTTAAAAATTCGGGGGGGGGGGGGGGGGGGGGGTAAAAGTTACTAAAAATCCCCTTTCAAATACATAGTATAATATATTTATTGATATATTTTTTTGGTTAATATACATTTAACTTTGATTTCTCTAGCAAATCCAGATCTATCTATATATTTTGCTGCCCCGATCTATATATTTATCATCATATCTAATGAACGATTTGTCTGAACATGGTGAAATCTCAAACAATATATACTATTTATGAGATAGATATTCCAATAAAACAAAATATTGTACGGTTATAAGTATTACAAAATTTTTAAATATTGGTAAATTGGATTTTTTATTTTGTTGTCTACAGACTGATTACGATTTCTTAAAATGTATATAGCCTTGAAACAAGAAACCTGGCACAATTAACTGTAGCCTACCTTGCCCCTCCCTCACTTTCACTTTCCTATTCACTGACCACAAGGCACTGGTGCATCAGTTGGGTTCATAATTTTTATGTTTTCATTCCTCTAAACCCTTTCATTCCTTATACTCCCGTTCCCTCTTATATTGCGGAGGATAATATTGGGGAAATTGGGCAGCTTTCAGACAATGATCTCCACCGTGTTTGTCATCTGATACTGTTGAATCAGATCATTGTTCCATTGTTCATACCACCCAGAAACGTGGGTAAAAACGGCGAAATGTTTTCTAATACTAATCGTGCTAAAGCACATAGGGAGTCTGTCAAAAGATACAATAAAAGAAAATCCTGCCGTGCATCGTGATGCTTCCAAAAAGTACAGCCAACAAAATCCCCAGATGAAATTGGCTGCCGTTCAAAAATACAGTTCTAAAAGATGTCACATGAAGGTGCTTCCATGGTCTGAAAAATCAATGTCAGCGTTTCACTACAACTGCAACACCGATTATCACAAAGACAAAACAGTTGAACTAGGTCCTATGACGACATGTAAATAGTGTACAGCTATGAAGTGGTATAAATTACATGGTTTAGAACCTACGATTCATATCCTTATGACACACAAAATTACCATCATTTGTCGCATTTATTTCACCAAATAATTATGCATTAGCGAAGCTTTGCCGGGTCAGCTAGTTATATATAATAGCAATCGGATATGGCTACAAATACGATAATGGATTTTTTTATTGCGTGAGAAAACATATTCAAACTTGATAGCCTTCTTAAAAAATGACAATTACAAAACAATTGAACGAGATTTTAAAAAAATTTAACGCAAAACGGATGCAACATAAAATTTATGATACAAAATTAACGAATTAAATGGTTTTAGATTTAACATTGCCCTTACGCGATAAAAATCCAAGATTGCCGCCACTACAGCAGGCCCTTAATGCATTTACTGCTGACATTTGCAAAATTTATGAAAATGTTCAAATATAACTAAATTTTCTTTTCGTAAAAAAATGAAAAAAATAAAAATTTTAAATTATTGAAAGTGAAAAAGTTACGTTATGGAAAATGTATCAATATGTCCTTTAAAAAATTCAGGTGCATATTAAATTTAAGTTATAGATTAGAAAGATACTTTGTCATACATAGATAGCGGGTCGTTCAATTTTTCTTGAATAATTACACATTTTCATTTTTACAAAGTAACTAACTATTTCCTGAGAAAATTATTCAGAGTTCCTTACTTTTAACACGTACGAAGCCGTGCACAACTGCTTGAGAAAATATAAATTGTATCATAGTAATTTATGTAAGGAAATACCCAATATTAAACATAATTATTAAGAACTAGGAGAAACCCCTGCGTGCTCCTCACGCCAACCCGTTGCAACCTTCTATACGCATAATAATGTTATGTTTTCTTTATAATGAAGGTATAGGATTAATAATAACCCTAAAGCTAAGATTGTAAATAATGTTAAATGTTCAAATTATTTCGTATATTCTATAACAGTAGTTATAAAAATAGTTAAAAGAACCAGCAAGGCTCAGCTCTACACTTTAATAAAAACCTAACCTAAAAGTTAAAAATACAAATTGTTTCAAAGTTTTAAATCAGCAGTTAATGGAAATATGAGAGCAAACAGCTGCTTTATCTGTTATTTTATTAAATTGATTGCTATGGTAATAAATGTAAATACATGTGTTGGTTTATCAATCTAGGCCTAACCTAAGAATTTTTTCCGACTAAATTTACAAATATTGAAATTCAAAATGTTTTTATCAAAATGAATTTTAGCCTATCTTACTCAGGGATAGCGCAGCTTTTTATTAGTAAAACTATAGTTCCAGAAATTACCCCCTACATACCAACAAACAAATAAATGTTACCTCTTTATAATATTAGTATAGATAGATTATGATTATTGATTTATTAGTTAAAATCATTTATAGTAAAACAATGTTTTATTAAGAATCAGATAAATATAGGCTACAATAGCAAAATGTTGTAGTTGAATTAAAAATATATTATTTTGTTGAATATAAGTAACTAATTTTAAAAGAATAAAGATTACAAATTTTAACTATAATCAAATATAAAAATTTAAATTAACATATGAGTTAAAGTATTAAATCTAGTAAGTAATAAATCAAAATATTTTGTATAATTTGCATATTTTAAATAAAATAAAATATTTCGTATATTTTATAAGAGCAGTTATAATAAAGGATAATAAAAGAACCAGTAAGGCACTTTAATAAAAACCTAACCTAAAAGTTAGAAATACAAGTACTGTAGTTGATCAAAGTGTGAAATCAGGTGTTTTAGAGGTAAAATAATAGAGCAAACAGCTGTTTTATCTGTTATTTTATTTAATTGGTTGTTATGGTAATTCATCAGTCTAGGCCTAACTAAGAATTTTTTCCGACTAAATTTACAAATATTGAAATACAAAATGTTTTCATCAAAATGAACTATAGCCTATGTTACTCAGGGATAGTGAAGGTTTTTATTAGTAAAACTATTTTTTCAATCGGTTCAGTAGTTCCAGATATTACACCCTATATACAAACAAACAAACAAATTTTACCTCTTTATAATATTAGAATGGATTTATTTGTTATTTTATTCAATTGGTTGCTATGGTAATTGATCCGTCTAGGCATAACCTAATATTTTTTCCGATTTAATTTACAAATATTGAAATAAAAAATGTTTTTATTACAATGAATTATAGCCTATGTTACTCAGGGATAGTGAAGCTTTTTATTAGTAGTTCCAGAGATTACCCCCTACATACAAACAAACAAATAAATAAATTTTACCTCTTTTTAATATTAGTAGAGATGTAATGAAATTTAAAAAATAGGTAGGCCTAACACAATTCTTCAAATTTGTATAGTTTGAAGGAAAAGGCCTAATCTCCATTCTCTGAAATAAAAACAATTTCGCAGAAAACACACAACGGCCAATTCAGATTGTGACGATCCTGAGAGCTGTAACAAAGTTACTTTCCACTCTCATATTTCCCCGAGTTTATAAACCATTTCGTTAATAAGTGGTGATAAAAAAAGAGTCGAGAAAGGGTGTTTACAACCGCTCAAAAAAGGGTTTACGGCCTATAAACCCTCGCCTTCTTCTTCTCTATTTGTTTTGTTATTTTGCCCGACAGAGGGACTTTTTTTACGATACAACCCTAACTTTCTACTTTCCCTAAGATGGACGTAAAGTTGTCTTTCATCAAAGCGTTCAGTTTACTTTGTATTGTGTGTTTGTATTTGAGATCTTTGATGAAGATTGTTTCAGATTCGTTGAAGAAATCATCGTCTCGTAATAAAAGAACAAGTCCTTAACTACGTAGTCTATATTTGTATTGCTTAGTTTCAGGAAGAAAACAAAGACTTGCCATTTTTATTTATTTAAAACTTTTTGATTGTATACGGTCTTGTACAAAACCTCTAGGCCTACTATAAAAAAAGCCCATCTCAGGTTAAGTTGAGGCAAGCAGGGTGGGTAATTAGGGTCGGTTCAACCGTCATAAAACTGACCCTTATTAATGCCGCCTGAGTGAACCTGTAGGACACTCTAGTTTAAAATTGCAAGTCTGTATGTCTTAAGTGAAAATGAAAAAACGATATCATAATTCGTTTCATGATACTTTCCTGATAATTTTGATACCAAATTTGATTACATTTGGCCAACTTTGAGCTGTACTAGCATTATAAACTTTCTTAGTTGAATCAACATTACTAATATGGTTTACAACAATAAAGCCACAAAAATGTACTAGAGAAGTTCATATTTAAATATGTAATAAATAATCATTATTTGAGAAAAAAACTAATTGAATCTAAAAAAAAGAATCCAGGTTTGCTTAAGACCACATGGGAGAAGTGTAAACTTCTATGGCGATATTCAGATAAATAAAAAATATATTATGGAAATTAAAAAAATCCTGGATAAAACAATTTTGCAAAGTACACAAACTTTGATTATTTTAACACTACTAAGTAAATTATTTTAACACAACTTTCTAAATGAGGAAGCACAATTTCTATTTCAGAGGTATTAAAAAGTAAACTATTTTAACACGACTTACTAAATGAGGAAGCACAAGTCCATTTCAGAGGTACTACCGAGTAAACTATTTTAACACAACTTACGAAATGAGGAAGCACAATGTCTATTTCAGAGGTATTACCAAGTAAACTACTTTAACACAACTTACGAAATGAGGCCGCACAACGTCCACTTCAGAGGTAAGACCAAGTAAACTACTTTAATACAACTTACGAAATGAGGAAGCAAATGTCCATTTCAGAATGTCAACAATACCCAGAATTACACTAGAAGCAAAATATTTTAATGTTATTATGAACTGAAATAATATTTTATTTCCCCCCTGTTACAATAATAGGACCCCTGTGCCCTGTATATCATGATTTTTTTAGACCGAATTTTGCGTTTGGGTCAAATATCGCAACAATTACTGCAGATACAGAACTGGGACCTATTTTATTCAGTTTATCTGTTCACTTTCGTAAATTAAATCAAATTGTACACCTTAATGAACGTCCTACATATTTCAATAGGGATTTGTTTCTGTGAGTAATCTGAAACACGGGTGAAATCTTTCGCCAGCTGTAACTCTCTAACGAAGCATTTCCGGACCTATGAATATAAATATGAACTTTTTTTGTAATTTTTGCTAGTGGAATCAGATCAGAAAGTGCTCATAACATTATGCAAATAAATTATTATTTCAGGTTCATAATAACATTAAAATATTTAGTTTCTAATGTTGCCGAATTCTGGGCATTGTTGACAACTAACAAGAAATTCATGTTTCCTTTTTTTTCAATATCTCTGTTATCCTGTGAGCTACAGACAAAATAGAAAAACCATTGTGTTTGTCATTAAAAAGGAAAACTTTTTTGTCTCTTGTAGTGTTTTTGTAAAGTTAGCGGTTTTTGAGATATTTGACATTAAAAATAAAAACTATAAACCACCACCATTTTGAAAATATTTAAAATAATGTTCTAATTTTTCGTACAGTGATAAAAGGATACGCAACAAATAGGTATACAAAATTTGACCTCAATATATTTTCTACTTCCAAAAATATTAATTATTTTGTGAAAAACACATACAGACAGATAGACGAAAAAATAAGCACCGTAGACCCATGTTTTATATTGTGAAATATGTTTGTCTGGACCACAGGAACATATCCACAAAAGGGGTAAAGAGAGTTCGGTGACACCCTGTATAAGAACTACACATGCTCAGGGTGTATATTGTATTGTGAAGTGCGACACTGGACGTATTTTCACCACACAGCCTATTATGTTAGAAAAATATTGCTAGATAGTCATTGACTAGTTGTAATTGTATATAGATATCAACATTTGTTTTTTAATCTATTCGATATTTCCAATATTTCACTCAAAAATTGCGTCCAGGGCAATTAGTAGTAGGTCTACAGTAGTTGGACGAGGACGACACTAAATGGACCGGATCAAAGTGTTTAAGCATCATTTTGAGGAAGTTGTAGGCCTAAACATTACCGTAAGGCTTGGTTTTGTGTAAATTATAATGAACTGTTATAAACATGAATTACTATCACTATACATCTTACTGCATATTATATCATTACAAAACATAACCTAGAAGTTGTAATCATAACAGCACAGTGTTTCACATGGGTTAATTTTGTTGAAGTATTAAGCTGATAAACGTAGTCAGCTGTTTATTTTAGAACAGCTGCTTCTTTGTTTGCTTTATAAAATGCTAGGGGCTCTGCCCCTGGACGCTGCGCTTCGTTCGCAGTTGGAAAATTCACGAAAGAATCTCGTTAATCTTTAGCTCATTTGTACATAGGTTTGTAAAATTATGAAACCAGGCTTAAATATATTAACAGTAATTAGAAGATTAATTATAACCTCAAATACATGATTTAGAAATGTGAGAGGCTTTCCTTACGATTTTAGTCCTAGTTCTACTATCTTCTGTCAACTAAAGTTTTGAAACCAGGCCTAAATATAGTAAAAATTATTGCAGGATTAACATAACCTCAATACTATGTTTCAGAAATGAGCCAGGCCAATATTACAAAATTGACTATTCGAATTTATCCATCTTTGTCAAGTTTACCTTTTTTTTTTGAGAAAATAAATAGCTAAATCAGGCCCAATTTATTCTAATTCCAACGTGCTAAAACAGTATAAATTAGCTTGTTTTTAACAGTGATTAAAAACTATCCAATGAACAGCTGATAAAACATTATAAATTGGCTTGTTTATAAACAGCTGTTTTGATCGCTTTATTTACTATTTCGTTGTTATTTTGTAACCAACATGGCAATCCATAAGACCTTATGTTAAGATTTTTTCAACTTTTAAATTAGATTTTCTAAAAAAAATCGTTTTTACACGAAATACATGGGTGTACTTAAAAATCTAAAGTACACCTAAATACAAAATTTCTTTGAATTCATTAGAACCGTTTTAGATACAAGAATTGCTCATTTAAAGTAATAGGATTAGGAGTAATATTATGGATATTTTGTACCCACGTTATTCAAGTGGATATTGCCTGTAATATTTTTTTTTTTTTTTGAATTGGAATAAATAAAAATAATATGTTCAGGCACCTTTTTTGCATTAACGAATAAAATACAAACTGAACATAGCAACCTGTAAGGTGTGATTTACAATAATATAATTGCCCAAAAGAATCGTTTTTAAAATAAATAGACTAAAGTAAGTGTAGGCTTTTATTGTGAATGTTATAGTACAAAAACTATTCCAGTGCATATACAGGGTGTCCATAAAACCCGTAGCTGGCTATACAGGATTGGATTGTATTCATTGAAATAAGTAAACAAATGTTCAGTAACATTTTTTTGAATTCGGCTTAGTTTAGTCGCAAGAAGCCATTTTGTTTGTTTACAAAAACTCACTGTAACTCCAGAAATAGATGAGACACCGAGTTTAAATTTGGAATTAAGCATTCTCCATGAAAATATTTATAAGTGTACTAAACACAAAGAATTTATTTACATGATTTTCAAAATGGCGGCCATTACAAACGTTTAATGGGGAATATCTTGAAAACAGATAGGCCTAACTTTGCAAAAAATATGTGCAAGAGACAAAATATTTTTATTTTTTAACGACGCTCTTTTTTTTCGTTTCTGTAGGTCATAACTGAGTTATCGACAAAACACTAAAAACATAATTTCCTGGTTAACTGTCTACAACAACCAAAATTAGCATAAAACCATAGTTTTTTTTAAATGTTAATAGTTTAAATAAATAAGATAAAATCCATTGCTCTGAAATGCATTACAAATTCAAACGTAGCTCTTAACCATTTCAAAATGACGACTGATAATACACCTCAATAATGCTAAAAAACTTATAAAATGCTAAAATTTCATCAAAATAGCAACAAAAGTAGCCTAACTGCACCAACTGAAGTTTTTTATTTAAATAACACATCTCTCTTCCGCTTTTTGGAATTAAGAAAGTAAGAAATTGTATTTTTGTCTACTATATACAAGATAGATTTTATTTGTTGGTATTTTATTATTTTCCTTGTGACCTCTATTTTTGTTATCTGCCTCCACGCACCCGCCTAAGTTTTGCAGTGTGTTATTTAGGCCCTACGCCTGGAAAAGGGGTGTTTCCTGTTGTTTTTTTATAGTAGGATTACACATGTGATGTATGGCGGTTTCCTTCTTTGACACCCTGTATCCTCAAAATAAAAGCAAGATATATCATCAGTTCACGCCAAAATTCTGTTACATATTAAATAATGTGTGAAACCCATTCCAATATCGAATTTAGTGTCCATATATCTATACAATATGCTCATTGTTATCCCTGACTTCACTCATACTATGCGACGACTTTGTTTCTTCAAACAAAACTTATAAAAACCAAAATTGCAATAAAGCACGCCAGCCGGCCAGCCAATGCATTTTCACTTTGCAGCAAACCGCCGTTGTTTTGGCCGGTTTCCTAATTGCTTGGCTAGAGTCCAGACGACCTCTTTACTAGCAGACCTGCTCTATTTCTAATCCCCCTACCCCCGCCCCCCGCCCTCAGACTGTTTTGTAAACGCGATTATAAATATGCTCGGTGTGATTCAGTTATAATAACCGATGTGGATTTAGACCGCCATTTTAATTGGACAGTAACCAAGTCTTGTCTGAGGGAATTACTTTAGAATGTTTATTTTGTGTATTTTAGGACGGGAATTTGGGAAACAGAAATACAGCTTTCAGTAAGACTGGTACAAACTGTTTCTCTTTATTTTAAGACTAGGGGAAACCCCTGCGTGCTGCGCACGCCAACCCCTATATACACATAATACACGGAACCTTCTATACACATAATCATGTTATTTTCTTTATAATAAAAGCGTAGGATTAATAATAACACCAAAGCTAAGATGGTAAATAATGTTAAATGTTCAAATCAAATTATTTAATTTATTTTATAACAGCAGGTATAATAAAGGTTAAAAGAACCAGCAAGGGTCAGGTATAGGCCTACACTTTAATAAAAACACAACTTTAAAGTTAGAAATACAAATAATTACTTCAAAATGAAATCAGTTGTTAATGGAAATATTAGAGCAGATATTTTATCTGTTATTTTATTCGATTAGTTGTTACGGTAATAAATGTAAATACATGTGTTGGATCATCAGACTAGGCCTAACCTAAGGTTTTTCCGACTAAATTTACAAATATTGATATAAAAAATGTGTTTATCAAAAATGAATTGTAACCTATGTTTCTCAGGGATAATGTAGCTTTTTATTAGTAAAACTATTTTTCAATCGGTTCAGTAGTTCCAGATATTACCTCCTACATACAAACAATCAAACAAATTTTACCTCTTTCTAATATTAGTATAGAAACTTAATATTAAACTACTAGTTTACTACTTATAGAGTAGGCCCTACAATTTTTAAACAAATAGAAGAACGTTACAAGTCATTGTTTTTTTGAATTTTATTTAGGAATCACAAATGATCTAAACAAAACCAAGGTAAAGTTTAATTACCAACCAACCTAAACGCTTCATAATACAACCATTTTACAACAATACTATGCTACAATAAGTATAGATTTTTTTCTGATTATTTACAGTTAGGCCTATTCATACAGAATTAGCATATTAATCCGTATGGACCTGCAAAGACTCCAATAAAGTAAAGGTATAATTTTTTAATAGTGGTTATATTAAATAATAAAAATTAATTTAAAATACTTAATTAGTCAAATAAACTACGAGTAACTGATTTAAAAAGTTCCAAAGTAGCCACTTAAGTTGCAAATGCTAAAAAGTATTCAGGAATATTAAAAAAAGTCTAGATGACTAGCCTAATTAACTCAAATAAAAACTGATTGTTACAATTTGGAAGGCCTCAATTATCCAAATATTTAGAAAATGATTTAGGCTTGATATATTTATGTTTTCTCTTTTAAATAAACAATTATGTTCAGTGACATATCCTTATATATAGGCCCTATTATTTCTCAAAGGGTTTTTTTGTCGCTAATCGTTATCTCCCTTAATTTTTAATCAAAATTAATTATTATTCGAGCTTCGTTTTAAAGCTTGTGAGGCCCGCTATAGACGAAAAAATAGGCAAACAGCTAAAAATTTATGTTTTCGTTACAAAATTGTATTAAAAAACTTTTATATTAAACTTCATATCTTTCCTAATGAAAGGCGCCATCTATTAACAACAGGTTTAACTAACATGACAACTGTTAGATAATTCATATGATCCGTAATGAAAGTCACTATCTATTAACAATCTGTATAACTAACATGACAAATGCTAGATTGTTTATATTTAATATAGAAGTATAACCTAGCATACCATAAAATTAAATCAACGTAATAAATCAAATATGTAATCTTTCTTTATTAATACTTGCATTTACTTATTTCCACATTGTTATTATTATTAGGTATTTGATCACGATATTATGAGAAATATTCCCATGGGTCAGCTAGTTGAAACATATTTTGTTGTTTAGGTTAAACACACCTACATCGGATTATATAGGCTACAATTTGTTCAAAATGCTAAAAGTGGACTGATTTTAAAGATACATTTATATAAATTTGGATTTAATTTTGGATTATAAATTTATATAAAAGATCTATGGAGGAAAACAACAAACGTTTTATAAAAAAACTAACGTACAATTTATTAGAATAGGACTAACGTTTGAGAAAAACATAAATCATAAAACACAGCTAAAGTATAATACAAAACGAGTCGTACAGTTTCTTTGCGATTATTTAAATGAAAACATCCAATAAAACAAACACGGTTCAGTGTATTGTATAAACTCTAAAAACTGTGTACGTACTTGTTTAAATATAAACGTGAACATGAATAAATAAATAAACAATTTATTAAACACTGCACCAAGTTGTTGCAATACTACTGCAGCCATCTGTTGTGAAATGTCAACACTACGTTGACGTTAGAGAGTGGACTGCTACCTCTCGGAGTTTTGCTGAGTTACAGAGTTACAACCAAGCAATGTCTGTCATATTCCTGCCAACAGATGGCAGCAGTAGGCTTTGCATGTTTAATCGATAATGCAAAAGTAATAAACACAGATAACATTGTTATAGATTGTAGGTACATAATAATTGTTTATGTTAATATAATTTTGAAAAGGTAATAAGTGAAAAGGGTAATTCATTGCAAAATACAAACATTGTTCACCATTGTTGGTATTTATAATAAGTTGTAACTTTACTTTTTATCGATAATAACTTAAATGTCGGTGAAACAAATGTAGGAAAAACAATAATGGATAAAAATTCAATCATATTTTTGACACTCCAGATAAAAGAGTTATTAAGTTATAGTAATAAAATTAAGTAATCTTTCAGCAAAAAATTAAATAAATAAAGGCCGAAAATTATTTTTAAAACCCCAAAACAAGAAACATTGATTGTTGTTAAACTTAACCATATTAATTATTGCTATATATGTTTTTAACAACATGCTTATTAGAGGGTCGTTTAAGTTTAAGATATTTGTAATAGTAGAAACATTTTATATTTATGACTTTAGTTTTTTTTAGCAATATATAATAAATAGTCTGCAATTTGTATTAAAAATTTTTAAGATTTCGTACGTTAAGAATTAAACAAAAATATTTATTATAAGAATTTGTTTGTCTGTATGTAAGAATCAAAGCCTGGAATTTTACGTATAAAGCATACTAACCAGGAAATATTCGAATAATCGTTACAAACAAATAAAAATGTTATTATAACTTTGGGGAGAGAGGGACAAAAATTTGTATTCAAAAAAATAAATTTGTATAGCATAATTTGAAAGGCATTTATTTATGGACATTAAAAGTATTGATTTTTAAATAATGTGATATAGTTTCAAGATATGTTATATTAAAAAAAGTCCAGGATATTTTTCCTACTGCAGATGAAATTCGAAAAATAGTTTGACTTTAAACTTTACAAAAAAATATATAGCCTAGTGGACCCAACGTTTGTAAAAAGTTATGAAATTGTATTTTCCATTCATGAGTTGTGCGGCAGTAGGCCTACAGTTTTTCGGTAGCTCTTTTCCTGCTCCCCACCATCAATGTTTTAATTTATTCATGGTTATTATTATTGGTTTTGTGGATAGTTCAGTATATTTATCTATATACAGGGTGGAACAAAGTTTGTGTTAAAAACTTCGGGAAATGGTTCTATGGGTCAAAATAAATAGAAAATCAAGAATAATATTTTTTCGAAAAACGCTTCATTTTCCAAATATACACCATTTTGTTTCTTTTACTAAATAATTAGTATCTAGAGAACGGTTTAATCGATTGAGTTCAAACTTGGCTTGAAGTATAACCTAACAATGATCTATCTTAAGAAAAATAATAGATTATATCCAATCATGCGTTTCAAAAGGGCGGCTGTTTGAATATTTCAAACCTAAATTACTCAAAACCCGTACATTTTAAGAAAAAAATATCAAGACACTTTTTGTGTAGCCCTTTTGATTCTCTATCGGTTGGTGTAACTGTTAAACAATCGGATGAAGGATAAAGTTATGTGTAATAATTGGTTTCTTCAACCCGGCATTCTATACCAGTAAATACTACAATATTGTATATACATTTGCTGTCATTATCTTTAACTTAACTATTATTCTTCATCCGATTGTTTTGAAAGTTAAATCATCCGATAGGGAATTAAAAGGGCTACAAAAAAGGTACCTTGACATTTTTTGTTAAAATTTACGGTTTTTGAGTAATTTAGGTCTGACATTTTCAAACAGCCGCCATTTTAAAGCGCACTACTGGATATAATTGCTTATTTTTCTGAAGATAGATAATTGTTAGGTTAAACTTCATGCCAAGTTTAAACTCAATCGGTTAAACCGTTCTCTAGATATTAATTATTTAGTAAAAGAAACAAAATGGCGGATATTTGGAAAATGAAGCGTTTTTCGAAAAAATATTATTCTTGATTTTCTATTAATTTTGACCCATAGAACCATTTCCCGAAGTTTTTAACATTAAATTTGTTCCACCCTGTATATAAAAGCGAAATACCACCGACTGATTCATCTCAGTATCTCAAAAACCATATCACGTAGGAACGTGAAATTTGGTACAAATATTGCTCATATGCGTTAAAGGCGCATTAAAAAAGGATATTAAAATATTCGGCATTTGAGGGTTGAAACCACCCTTAAAACCATAAATATTGTTTGTTATATATCTCAAACGCCCTACCGCCTAGGAACGTAAAATTTGGTACACTTATTTGCTCATATGCGTTATAGACGCGTTAATAAATGATTTTTAAATATTTGGTATTTAAAGGTTAAAACACCCCTAAAACCATAAATAATGATAGTTATATATCTCAAAAAACCTACAGCCTAAGAACGTGAAATTTGGTACACGTATTGCTCATAGGCCCTAGAGACGCACTAAGAAAACATTTGGCATTTAAGGGTTGAAACAACCCCTAAAACCATAAATATCGTTTATTATACTTTCTTTAAAATTAGAAATCTGAAATTTTGTGCATTTATTTCTTACAAGATAGCCTACATATAAAAAATAAACAAATTTTAAATTTGATCACGTTCTATTATGGGGTGAAAATGTAGCAACAACCCCTAAAACTATTAATATTAATTGATTACCGCCTAGGAACGTGAAATTTGGTACAGGTCCTCACAGGCGCTAGAGGCACACTAAGAAAGGATTTTAAAATATTTGGCCTTTTAGGGTTGAAACCCCTAAAACAATAAATATTGTTTTGTATACTTTCCTTTTGTTTGTTAGGGGGGTTGGCGTGCGGAGCACGCAGAGATTACCCCTAGTTATATTATAAATAAGATTTTATTATACTATGCGGAGCGGCTAACACTGGCAATTTTTCTGTTTACTTTCTGCTAACTTTGTGTCAATAAAACAGTAAGTGAAACAAAATAAGGAGACAAGTAGAATAAACAGACGTATTCGATCTGAAACAGACAATAATCGCGAATTAACCTTTAAACGTATTACTTAAACTCCATAACGCATAACTAGACTTTTGTGGTAAGACGGCGGAAGTAAAGCAAACTGTGGTTGGCTCGTTTTTTAGATTAAGGTATAGCCTATGTCTAGTGAACTAATTGTTTCGATTATTTTGCACAATTTTACTAAAACATTTAAGTAAAACTCCAATGGGCTTACTGAGTTCGCCACAGTTAGATTATAATAAACGTTATAGCGTATTGCCTCCAGGAACTGTTATTGAATAATATGATAATAAACGCACTGACGTAGGCCTAATATGTAAGCTACGTTATAATGCGATGACGTGCTATGTAGGCTATGTTATAATGCGCTGACGTGCTATATATGCTACGTTATAATGCGCTGACGTGCTATGTAGGCTACGTTATAATGCGCTGACTTGATATACGTTATAACGGTTGAAAACCACGAAATCGACTTTTCAACCTAACGATCAATTTTAACATATAACCTACAATAACAAACTATATCATCAATCCAATTAATATATACCATATACAACAAACTATTGAAAATCCGTTCGTTCATTGGTTTACAAAATAACGTCTATCCAAGAACATTAAAGTTCCCATCACCCCATTATTTACAATACATAATTTGGGTCAACAAGTTTTTTTTATATTTATTATTAATTAAAGGCATCTTTCATCATGAACAAATCTTCGTTTGGTCCTAAACCCAAAATATTTAGAGTACCCTATCGGAGCAGCATTATAAATTATAATTTGTAGGCGTTCGAGTTTATAAACTATTTTAAGATGAAATGCGTTTCTTCATTAGTGGAGAAATAAATACATTCCGCCAAAAAACACACATTTTTAAACCATTAGTCTATTATTTAACATTTACAATTAAAGGAAGATTTTATAAAATATCTATACTAATATTATAAAGAGGTAAAATGTACAATATATAGTTTACCTTATACAGTAGTCCGAGCAATTCTTGATATTTTTGTAGTTACACTACAGCGCTGTTTCGCCGTTCACAGCCGGCTTCGTCAGGTGTAGGACTCAACACTTAAATAAAACAATACACAATAATACTGAACACACACGATAACACGACACAAAAAAACAAAGTTTTATCGGATAACTCCTCGTCAAATGTTTCATGAAATAAATATTTGCGTGGCCACGACATAGTTACTGTGCTTCCGAACGGGAACTGAAGAAAAAATTGTATGTGAATTGGTAATAGGTCAGCTGTATTTGTTTGTTTAGAGATTAGAGATTAAGTCATAGATGGGGTTAGCTGCAAAGCTCAATTTGTCATTCAGGAGTACGTTAGGGTTATTCTTCTGGGAAGTGTAAATGCTGTATTCCTCCAATACGTTGAGACGACGGCCTTTCCTTTCTTTATGGATAATGGTCATGTTAGTGTTTATATCAGTGTAGGTGTGGTTAGTGTCAATCAAATGTCCGGCATAACTAGATCTGATTCTGGAGAGGGGGTTTTTATGTGTAGGCAAATGTTCTTTAAATCTTTTCGCAAAAGATCTGCCGGTTTGGCCTATGTAAATTTTATCGCAGTCGTTACATTCAAGCCTGTAAACACCACTATTGTCATATTTGTTTACGTTTTTTATTTTTGAGTTGGTGTTAAGGAAGTTACCCAGATTGTTGGAGGTGCGGTATGCGATATTAAATCCATGTTTCCTGAATATGTTGTTGGTGGGACGGTCTAGAATACGATTGAATCTCATAGGTATAAACTTTTTATTGTTTCCATTAATTGCCTGTTGGAATCTGTTGTTGCGATTGTTGATCTTCTTTCTGTGCTTAAATATCAGTTTATCCACTATTTCAGAGTCGAAACCGTTCATACATGCTATTTGTTTTATGATTGAAATTTCCTTCTTAAGATCATTTTGGCACATAGGTACATTAAGAGCTCTATAAACGAAACTGTTGTATGCGGCTAATTTGTGCGAATGGGGGTGATTAGAACTGTTATGTATGGTGTGGTCGGTTTGAGTTGGTTTCCTGTATATTTTAAATGTGTGTTTGTTATCTTTTCTGGATATTGTAAGGTCAAGGTAGTTAAGGCTATTATCAGATTCTATTTCAGAGGTGAATTTACACTTCCCAGAAGAAT
>JAGFPH010001427.1:38457-49751 GCA_018207615.1 Philaenus spumarius
GAATTTACACTTCCCAGAAGAATAATCCTAACGTACTCCTGAATGACGTTTTGATAAAAACATTTCTTATTTCAATATTTGTAAATTTAGTCGGAAAAAATTCTTAGGTTAGGCCTAGACTGATGAACCAACGCATATTTCTTGAACGTATTTACATTCATTACCATAGCAACCAATGGAATAATTTTTTTATTTCAATATTTCAAAATTTAGTCGGAAAAATTCTTAGGTCAGGCCTAGACCGATTAACCAACACATATTTCTTGAATGTATATGCATTCATTACCATAGCAACCAATTCAATAAAATAACAGATAAAACAACTGCTTGCTCCTATATTTTCATTAACAGCTGATTTCAAACTTTGAAGCAATTATTTGTATTTCTAACTTTTAGGTTATGTTTTTATTAAAGTATAGACTTGCTGGTTCTTTTAGCCTTTATTATAACAGCTGTTACAAAATATACGAAATAATTTGATTTCAACATTTAACATTATTTACCATCTTTGCTTTGGGGTTATTATCAATCCTACACCTTTATTTTGAAGAAAACATAACACGATTATGTGCCTAGAAGGTACCAACGGAGTTTCAAAAAAATAAAGTCTTTACAAAATCTAAAAATAAATATTCTAGTAATACTGTTTCAAAAATGTATATTACTAGAAATAATAAGTTAAGTAATTTTCTTTACAAGCCTACAAAATTTCGTTCTGTCGAAAAACTAAAATTGGTAGGCCTACTCCCTGGTAATACTATTTAAAATTTGCAAATTAGATTGAGAGATAGGCGTTCTATTTTGGAAACTAATAATCTATAAATTATAGTTTCTTCGTAAGTAGCCCAAACAAGATTACTTTCCCCAAAAAACTTTAAATGTTTACCGTAGATTATTAAAGAAAAAACTATTTCGCCAATATTGCCCCTACCCACAGTTTTGTATGAATCAATTCATGAAATTTAATAGTTTCAGAAAATTGTAAATGTCAGTCGGTTAATTAAATAAATAGAATTCTGTTGATTTATCTGTTGAAGCTGGATTCCCGCTTTTACGACGGTGTTTTTATCCGCAGGAACCGGTTCCACACGCAATTGTGGCCCCCTCGCATCCCCCCCCCCCCCCGCCATAACGTTGTTCGGTTATGACTATTTAACCTTTTGTTTTACCTTTACCAAGTATTATGTAACGAAAATAAAAGTGCAGTCAACGTTCAGTCATGTCTGTAATGGACAAGAAAACAGAAATGGGCTAGGGTGATTTAGTGACTACCTATTGTTTCTTCGTAATCTGAAATTTCTTAAATTCTTTGTTTAAGTACCATTATGTAATGCCATCTGTTATGTTAGATTCAGTAGTTTACATACAACTAGTGAAGTACAGTTTGAGACTTCGTTTCAACTAAACCCAAAGAGAAAGGTAAATGTGTGCGGTCGTGGGCCACGAAGTTCATCACGCATTTTCTTCAATTCTTTTATCAGCCTTAACGGCAACATACACACATAATTTTAATCTTTCAATTGCCGTTTATTATTAGATTGTTTTTTTATACAAATATGTATTATTTCCATACGTTTAATGTTATTATAATAAAGGTGTAGAATTAATTATAACATCAAAGCTAATATGGTAAACACAGTTAAATATCCATTCATTGTAAATACATTCAGTAAACATACAATTTTAGTTCATCAGTCTAGGCCTAACCTAAAATTATTGTGTGTATGTTTAATTTATTTTACCTGTCTTAACGACAACATACATACAAAAATGTTTAGACTGATGAATCAACATGTTATGTTTATTTAATGTACGGGTGTCCCACGAAGAGGTCCCTATTTTTGAATTGATATGACAGACGTATAGAGCGCGCTACAGACTTGAAATTCTACAGTCGTGACTAACACATATGTAAAAGAAATACCCCTGAGTATCAGTTGATTCTGACTGATCCAAACAAAATGGCGGAAAAACAAAAAAATCAGCAATCGTATTTTAAGGGTAAACCTACTTTTATTTAGAATAGGAACAGCTACAGCTGTTTAGACTATTTTAAATCTATCAGCTGACTGCGTGTATCCACAACGATGAACATATTTGGTAATAAACATTGGCATTTGTTATTAAGTTGCATTGTAAAGTGTCTTATTTACCATGCCGTTTTCAACTGAGTAAAAAGTGAAATGTTGTTCCTGGGGTATTGCCTTTGAAAATGATTATGAAGCAATAGGTGTTTTAGGGAAATGTACTCAGGTCTAGTTCCACCGTCAAGGAAATCTATTCGTAAGTGGAAGAGTATCCTTCTAGAAACGGGGTCAATACAAAAAAAATACCATAGATCCCCCAACATAGAAAATGAAGAAATCGTATGTGCTGCTTTCATGGAATCTCCAAATACGCCTAATTCAGTAAGAAATGTGGAATCTGCTACAGGGATACCGAAGTCATCTGTACAAAGGTATGCCAAAAAGAACAAAATCAAACATTATAAAACTCATTTAGTTCACGGACTGCTTGAAAATGATCCTGACAGACGATTGGAATTTTGTTCGAAAATAATTGAAAAGACTGACGTAGATAGCAAATGGCATGAAGGAATCGTGTTTTCAGATGAAGTGACATTTTATCGAACAGGAACTGTAAACAGGCATAATTGTCATTACTATAACACAAAAAATCCACATATCTTACAAGAAGATAAATTAAAATCAACAGGTATAACAGTTTGGGCTGCTGTTACCAAGGATGGTGTTTTGTCGTATGACATATCCCGACAAACAATGACTGGAGAAAGGTATGCATCAGTTTTAAGCAATCACATAGTTCCTCATCTTTCTCAGCCTGAGATGAAAGACGTTTTTTTCCAACAGGATAGAGCTCCTCAGCATTATGCTAATGTGGCCAAAGCAGTTTTGGACCAAAATCTTCCTAACCGTTGGATAGGTTGTGGCAGCAGCTTCATGGACTGGCCCCCAAGGTCTCCAGACTTGACTGTTTGTGACTTTTTTCTGTGGGGCTTTTTGAAGGAGAAAGTTTATTGTCATAACATTGCTACAGACCATGAACTAATGAGGTTGATCGAAGAGGAACTGTTGTTGATACCTCGAGAGTTGTTCAGCAAAGCGTATGACTGTTTTCTATTTCGTTGTCATCAGTGCATTGCGATCGATGGACATCAGTTTGAATAAGGTTTATGGATCAAATAGATTTAATTTATTTATGAGTTACTTATATCTTTTATTCCCTAACGTTGTTTAGTGCTTAGTAACATCGTTAAAATTCAATAATTATGTTGTAACACTTAAGCAAATAAAACTATTTTAACGAAAAGGTACTATTTCTTTGATATCCCGCCATTTTGTCATAATGTGTCAGAATTAACTGATACTCAGGTGTATTTCTTTTACATATGTGTATGATAGGACTGTTGAGTTTCAGGTTTGTAGAGTGTTCGGTGCATCTAATATATTAATTCAAAAATAGGGACCTCTTCGTGGGACACCCGGTATTTCAGCGCTTGACGCCGGATGGAACCGAGCGTCTCTTAATTTAAATTGATGAACCAAAAGCATGTTTCTTGAATGGATTTACATTCATTGCCATGAAGCAACCAATTTGATAACGCTTTCTCGTTACTCGTATTTCATATTTGTCATTGCCATAGCACCCAATAAATAACAGTTTTATAATCGTTACGCATTACATTTTCTATTCGTTAACTCCTACCGCAACCCGCGTTAAGGAGCTTCGTCCCAAAAATGGTTCTTCAAATTCCAATGCATGTAAAGTGCAGACCTGAGCCTTGCTGGTTCTTTTAACCTTTATTATAACTGCTGTTATAAAATATACAAAATAATTTGATTTGAACATTCAACATTATTTACCATCTTAGCTTTGAGGTTATTATTAATCCTACACCTTTATTATAAAGAAAACATAACATGATTATGTGTATAAAAGGTTCCAAAGGGGTTGGCGTGCGGAGCACGCAGAGGGTTTCCTTAGTTATAAATAAGAAAATGACGTAGCCTATTAGGTATGTCTAATGGAAGCTGAAATTCACAAACGTTTGTATATTTGTGTAACACCCTGTATAATATATGTTTATTTCTTACCTAACCTATGTCTGATATGTGAATAAATCAACTTGACAACTTAGCTTCCCCGAAATGTATGTGGTACATTATACCGACATAATATATTCGATTTATACATAAAGCCATTTGCTTTGTTTTAGTACAACAATTTACATTCTAAAACGTAAAACTATTTTAAATTCTTGGAATACAACAGCAGGAAATATGTTAATGAAACTACAGATGTGGTTTATGCAGTGTAAGATTGTGGAGCAGGTGAGAGCGCGCATTGCTATAAATTACCAATATTCTGGGCAGAGATGAGACGATCCTTCACTTTACACGGTAACATTATATACTTCTAACAGCCCAGTTCACTTGGAAGACAATGCTATAACCAGGGTCTGTTGTTTTTACTACGATTTGTAAATACGAAGGAGCAGTGAATACCGAACTAGCCAGTAACTGCAATCGGATATTTTAGTTAAATAAAACTTAGGCGGAACTAGAGGGTGTCTGAGGGGAGCTAAGCTTACCCTTTACAAAACCTTGACACTATAGCAAATTTAAGATTTAGCTAAAAGTAAAAATATTTAAAAGAACTAGGAGCTGTGCCAACCCCGCCTCGGCCTTCGGCCTCAGATGGCTGTTCGCTTCACTCGCAGTTGGAAAATTCGCTAAAGAATCACGTTAATCTTTGGCTCGTTTGTACATAGGTGACTGAGCATAAATCAGCTGACTCATTAAACATTATCTCTATAAGATTAACATGGGAGATTTGAAGGACTGTGTGCCGGAGCACCTTCTCGGGTGAATAGCGGCTAAAAGGATGGTTGGATCTTAAATCTGATGGAAAATAGTTTGTTTGAAATTAAATTTTCTACAATTTTTGAGTTTAACATTTTTTGCTATCTCTTACCGTTTTCTTACAAAACGCGATCAAAGTGGAAAAATGAAAAAAATTTTAAAATCCTTCCCGCCGAAAAGGTGCTTTCAAAATTAAAAATGTAAACTTTTAGTAATTTTTCTGAAAGTTTCTCGTCCAGAGCTTTAATTCAAGTATGAGATCGAGGGGGGTACAATACGGAAAGTGCCTCATAGTTTATGTCAGTGAATTAGTGAACCCCCGTCTAGCTTTAAAGACGTTGGGCGAAGCCTCCCTTCTCGGATGAATAGTGGCTAAATGGATGATTGGATCTTAAATCTGACGGAAAATCGTTAGTTTGAAATTTAATTGTCTACAACTTTTGTATTTAACATTGTTTGCTATCTCTAACCGTTTTCTTACAAAACGTGCTCATCAAAGTGAAAAAATTTAAAAATTTAAAAAATCTAAAAAATCTTTCCCGCCCAAAATGTGATGCCAAAATTAAAAAATGTTCAATTCTGGCAATTTTTCCAAATTGGCAAAGTTTAATTCGTCAAAAGCTTTAATTCAAGTATAAAGTTGAGGGGGGTACGATTACGGAAAGTGCCTCATAATTAATATCAGTGAATCAGTGTTACCGTCTAGCTTTATGTAAGTAGTCTAGGGGCTCTGCAGTTGGAAAATTCGCTAAAGAATCGCGTTAATCTTTGGCTCGTTTGTACATAGGTGACCGAGCATAAATCAGCTGTTTTATTTGGCAGCTGACTCAAACTCATTAAACGTTATCTCCATAAGATTAACATGGGAAATTTGAAGGATTGTATGCCGGAGCTCCTTCTTGGGTGAATAGCGGCTAAACGGATGATTGGATCTTAAATCTGATGGAAAATCGTTAGTTTGAAATTCAATTTTCTACAACTTTTGTAATTAACATTATTTGCTATCTCTTACCGTTTTCTTACAGAACGCGATCAAAGTCGAAAAATAAAATAATTTTTAAATTGAAAAACATTTCCAGCCCAAAAGATGCTTTCAAAATTAAAAATGTTAAATTCTGGCAATTTTCCAAAAGGTTTCTCGTCAAGAGCTTTAATTCAAGTATAAGGTTGAGGGGGGTACGATTACGGGAAATGCCTCATAATTAATGTCAGTGAATCAGTGTTACCGTCTAGCTATATAAGTAGATGTTAAAACAATTTACTATCTCAAAACTTGACAATGATCAAGGATTAATTAATTATAACAGTACATCATACTAAAACCTGTTTTTAATATAAAAAAAAAGGTTTAAAAAAAAAAAAAAAAAAAATTAAAGAGGGAGCATGGAAGTACTTTTAATCTGCCAAAATTCAAAATGTAGAATCAAAAAATGTAAATGTTGCAATTGTTATTACCTATAGGCCTACTTAAAATTTGTCACGGTACCTTTTCGACTATTTTCGAAATGAAAGTTCTTTTAATTCCTCTAAGTTAGAAGCAAATTACGCAGTAGTTAAAGGCGCTTGTCAACAAACGACTGCGTAAGTTCCAGCCAATATAGTTACTAAAGTTTGATTTACTTGCTGCAAAATAAGTGTTCCCGTCTTCATTAACCTCACTGACACAAAGTAAAGATTAGTTTCTTATTGGTTGCGAGATGTTTAAACAATGTCTTTAAAACAGTCAAATGTTAACTTCAAAATAGTTTGTTAAAATTACTTTTAGTTATTGCACCATGTGCAAGATGAGACGGAATTCAATTAATCTCTATATTTTGGACATTTTTTTTATTAGGTTGAGTTTTAATATAACTGACCTTACTTATTGCAACATGTCAAGGACACTTTTTGAAATGCAATTTTTCCTTTGGTTATTTAGTACTAAATAAACTGTTAAATAACAGCCCTATAACCTACAATGCCAACCTAAAAAAAATAAAACCTGAACTTTAACTAATAGTTACCAGTCACAGAATAAACATAGACTAGATATAGGCTATAGATTGGTGTAACTGCTTCGGTGCCATAATAAAGGGGAATTAGGTTAGAAATAGTCTGTATTCTACTGCTGCAATTTCTGCAGTTAAACTTCTGTCTATATAGAAAATGTAGAAAATACATTAAATACATTTTTTTTTATGGAAAGATACGAGATCCATACAATAAATACACAAATACCTAACTTGCTATAGGCATATTTTTATAAATATATAAAACTCTACATGCCACGAATTCAGTGAGCTACAACACACTTTAAACACAATTAACAATGTCTCTAAAACATAAATCAAAATATTATTGTTTAAACTAGTAAACCCCAGTGAAAAATCACAGGATAATTAATTAGATACACATCAGATATACAGCATCATTAAAAAATCTAACTACATTAAGGCCTTCTTAAGACCTACCTAACTATATGCTGACGGGGATTTTAACTCGGTAAATGTGTACAGTAGTAAGGATTATAAAACTGTAGGACTATTTCTTAAACATTTTTATTTATATAAGTTATACATTTAAAGAAAGATACAAATAGTATCTTTTAATTGCTTTTTATTTCATGTTGATAGATCAAATGATTTAAAAGTTATTAATATTATATGACTTAAATTTATTAAAGTTGTAAACATAACCCCAAAGCTATAATCTTGCTAGGTTTGTGTATTACAGATGATGGGTAGGATAGATGTAGGAATGAATCATAGTGAAGGAATTGTTAATAATCGAATATGTTTATACGAAGATGTACGAATGTTTCCGAAGTTAAACGAATAGGTATCTCTTCTTTAAATTTTTATAAACAAATATATTAATGATAAAAGGTTGTATTTAGGCTACAGTTTATAACCTCAAAGCAAATATTATAACGTAGGCTAGGCCTATATTATAGCATACATTAGTTCTATAACCCATATTTAAATAAATTAACTCCACAAGAAATTATAACGATTGAAATTGTAAACATAACCCCAAACTATAATCTACACTGGGTTTGTTTAAGTTTTACAGTTGGTGGGTGATATCAGCTGTTATATTAAATGCTACTCGATTTTACTGTGTCAATTTTACTGTTATATGATGTCGAGTACTGTGTACGTACACTCAATTTTATAGGAGTTAATGAAATAAAACATTGTTTTATAATTTGTCCTCACAGAAACATTTGTCAAATAATTTTATGGACAGAGGTTTTAATGCTCTTACAATTTCGAAATAAAAATACTTGAAAGTTGAAAACATTTTCACTAACAAAATAACAGAAAGCCAAAAATTCCGTAGAGACTAAACTATTGAGAAGAGTTTCATAAAACTAGAAAGTTTGTTTATATTACTATAAAACTGTATGTGGTTAGACGAAAACAGAAACATTGGAGAAATGACTTTACGTAATAAAAAGCAGATACAAAACTGTTTTACCGACTGGCGATAGCAGCGGCATCCTACGGAATATCGTCCAACTTCCAGGGCTACAACATGGTTATCATAATCTCTTTGTTATTTACAACAAACGATGCCCATAAAAATAACAATAGGCATAACGGGCACACTTTAAAACTACATTATATTTTTATATAAATAATTTGTTATGATTTTAATTTACATCAATTATATTGTTCCCGGCTTTGTGACTTTGAGAAGTAGGTGTTCATTTTCTATTTCCCAAAGGTTAAAAGCCAAGAGTTTGAAACGAATTTTGGTCTAAAACTAGACAATTAATACAAACGCACCGTAAGTATAATTTTAGACTTTGAAAATGGTAAATATTATTTTTTTAAAACATAAATAATTTTGAAAGAAATACTAAATAGGCCATCAACACACGTTTTATCTAAATATTTAAACTCACATTTAGCCTAATAGAAGAATATTTTAAGGGAAAATTGTAAGTATAGGCTAGACTGATTATATTTTTGTATCCAATTTTTGATTGAGTATTTTTTATTTATTTTTTTCATTCTGATATCCTAAATTTAATTCTAACGAAAGTGGGTAACATAAAATTAGAACTATCTTTCCCTGCAGAGTTCCCAGGTGTTTCACAAAACTAACATTTAACGTTTTTTAATAAGCCTATACAGAATGTTAATTGTAATCAACGTACTGTAGTTATAGACGAAATATGGTTGTATTTTTTAAATAAACATTCTAATCTGTTTTGATTTAAGTGCCCATGATCTTCATAAGATAAACACCAAACAAAAATATTCCCTTTTTGAGCTAAGCGTTGCAGCTATCAAAAAATATTCCAGACAGTAAAAAGATTTTGATAATATTTGAAATACTGTATTTACAAGAATTATTTTGATTGAGAAAGATATTGTGCTCGAATGGATTAATACAATGCTCTGCCAATGACTACATTGGTTAACCCTTGCAGTAAGTGTTAGTGGTATGAGGAATTGTTTCAGGCAAATCTTTTATCACTAATGACAATTTTATAATAATAAAATAGTTATAACTGTTTTTCGGTTTTTATGAAAGTCAATTTCTTTCCCTTGGTCCGAACTTGCTCACTAACTAGAAAATTTTATTAATGCCTAAAACTAATTTGAATAAAACTACGGGCAGTTATCAAGCACATAAAGGTGATTTAGATAGGTATATAAATAAATGTACTATATACGACAATTTTGAGGTAAAAATGATTTTGGGGTCTAGGAACCATGAAATTAAAAAATGTAAATTGTGTGCTTAAGACCACACGGGAGAAGTATCAACTTTTTAACACAACTTACGAAATGAGGAAGCACAATGAAAATTTTTAACACAACTTACAAAATGAATAAGCACAATGTCCATTTCACAGGTACTACCAATTAAACTGTACATTGTGTTAACATTAACGGGTTAAGCCTATGACGTAGGACAATCTGTTACACTTATATACCCAACTCAAATATACACTGTAACAAGGAAAGGTGTGCAGTTACACCTTAAAGGTGGCAGCTGTAGGAGCCACCCCAAGGTGTAATTGACAGGTGCTTTGTTTCAACCATTGGTGTTACAATCCACCTTAAAGGTGTAAGTTCCCAAAATATCCTAAGGTGTAACTCAAGTCCATTATGGTGTAAATTTAGCTCACTCTGGGTGTAATATTTATACCCTGTAAGGTGTAATATTTCTTCCATAAGGTGTAATATTCTCATTCTAGTTACACCTTCTTGGTGTTATAAATTATACCCTTAGGTGTAATATTCTCCCTCTATAGTTACACTATCTGGGTGTAATATTTATATCCCAAGGTGTAACATTCTTGCTCTACTTACACCCTCTAGGTGTAATATGTATTTCATAAGGTGTAACATTCTCACGCTAGTCAGACCCTCTGGGCGTAATATTTATACCCCAGTTCCGTAGACGGCCTACTTAGGCCTAAGACAGCTTATCTTTAATTGGCCTAGGATAAAGGCCAAGGAAAAATAGGCTACATCTTAGGCCTACAAATGCCCAAAGTCTGATGGCCAACCTTGCTTAGCATATTTGAGATTGTTGATTTTAAAATATTTGCTAAAACTGTATTGTTCTTAACTGTAGACTCTGAACTGCAAAATGTCTTAGAAAACAAATTAGCCTAACCTTAACATTTTCAGATTAATTAATAAGATTCACTTGTTTCCAACATCAGGTGGGTTTAAGCTTAGGATATATATGCATAGAAGGAAAAGATTATAGGTTAGATTCTTACCTTGCCAATATTCCAAGCGTCTACGTTTCAGTAGACTTTTTTTACTACACCGTTCCCTATTCCATCATTTCATAACCTCAAGTTCCGTCTTTCAGCCGTGTTCCATACAAAGTCCATTTTATTCTCACTGAGTATGCGCCCTTTTTTACTAAATGAACACCCTATTTTCACCTTTGCCGTCATCGTTGCACCTTTGGGATTAAACCTTCTCACCCTAGCTGATATATTTACACCAATAGATGAGACCTTCCACCAAATTGGTGCAATTTAATACCATTTAAATACACCCTCAAAGAGTATTCTGTCACCTTATCACCTATTTACATCACTATCACACCTTTGGGGTGTAATTCATACTCCCTTAGGTCGACCATTTCACCCTTATGGTGTAAAGGTTACTCAAAACACCTATAAGGTGTGTTATTGACATTTTTGGGGAACATTTGAACACCCTAAATGGTGAAAAGTTACGCCACACTATTTACAGTGTACTAAACTAGCAATGCGTTCGTGGCCTAACCGGCTATGGTGCTAGTCTATAGTGATGGATTCTGCTGGTTTGAATCTCGGCAAGACCAAAACTTTTTCAAGCAGACGGAATATAGCGTTTCAGAAAATGCGTGACGGAATAGAGCGTTCAGAAAATGCGTGACGGAATAGAGCGTTTCAGAAAATGCGTGACG
>JAGFPH010001427.1:72668-88004 GCA_018207615.1 Philaenus spumarius
GGGGGGGGGGGGGTTTGGCTGGATCAAAGTTACTAAATCACGATTTTTCTAAAACTACTGAACGGATTGGAATGAAATTTGGTATGTAGCTTCCTCTAGGGCCATAGGTGCTTGCTAAGAAAGGTTTTTAAAAAAATCAAAATCTTAGAGGGGGTTTGGGGGATTAAAAGTTACTAAATCACGATTTCTCCAAAACCACTGAACGGATTGGATCGAAATTTGGTACGTAGCTTCCTCTAGGGAAATAAGTGTCAGCTAAGAAAAGGTTTCAAAAAATTCGAAGTCTTAGGTGGAGTTTGAGGTAAAAGTTACTAATTTACGATTTCTCCAAAACTACCAAACTGATTGGAATGAAATTTGCTATGTAGCTTCCTCTAGGGCCCTAGGTGCTCGCTAAGAAAGTGTTTTAAAAAATTCGAAATTTTACGGGGTTCGAGGGGTCAAAGTTACTAAAAATCCCCATTAGAAATACATAGTGTAATATATTTATTGATATAATATATTTTTTGTTAATATACATTTAACTTTGATTTGTCTATCCGTGCAAAGCCGGATCGGGATTGTCATAAGGACGACGCTACTATAATAGTCCAGGCAGCAAGAGGAATGGATTAAGTATAAAGTTGCATTAAGAAGGTGGACATTTTGGTGTCGGAGATGCTGTGGAGGTCATACAAGATTCCATCTATGCTCGATCGGGAAGCAAAAGAAAGCGAGTACTTTGTTGTTTTTACGACTTGAATGAGTGAACAATAGATAAAGCAAAAAGACCTAGGTAGAGAACAAAAAGAACAGGGGCTGCACGTGAAGTTTTGCTACCAGTTCCGGGGACAGATCCAAAGATTTCGGGTTCATTCTGTTTGTAGTTACCAAAAACGAAAATCCAATAGCCTCAACTCAACTGAACACGTAGTATGAAAAACACTTGCATTCCATGACAAATTGTATACTTATGTTTAAGTAAACGTAGATAAATAACATACTCTTGCAGTATTTTATTTATAGACATTGTACAAAGCAAGTCAGAGTAGCATTTCTGTTTAGTATTCACAGTTGACAGAACCCACTTAGTGTAGTGATGTTGGTTAGTCCGTGTGTCAAAACCTCATAGCTTCAGTGTCTTTAAAAAATGCTATTTAGTTTGCATACTCTTAATTACATGAAATAAACTAGATGGCCCGATCCGGCTTTTCACGGAAAGACAAATCTAAGTTAAACGTATATTAACAAAAAATAAATTATAACAATAAATATATTACACTATGTATTTCTTATGGGAGTTTTTAGTCATTTTGACCTCCCAAACCCCCCTAAAATTTCGAATTTTTTGAAAACCTTTCTTAGCGAGCGCCTAGGGCCCTAGAGGAAGCTACATACCAAATTTCGTTCCAATACGTTTAGTAGTTTTTGAAAAATCGTGATCAGTGAGTTAGTGGATTTGGCTTTTACATACATAGATAATTGACGAGAATTTGAAAAAAATTTTAAATTACCTTTCGAAAGCATTTTCGTGGTAGTGCGGTATTTTTTAGTAGATCTTTTACAGACTAAAAAACACGTTAAAATAATTCTAAATAACTATTGATCTCTGCTATGGGTTCGCTCCCAACCGAGTTACGAACCCACCATCCCCGTTTTAAAATATTGTTAACTGGGACTTGTTTTACTATTTAAACATTAAAACCATTGTTAGTTCTAGTTGGACATTTACGAGTTTGAGAACCGAGTATGTTACGACCAATATGATCTAAGAAACACTGTTTTAATGTTAGTGGCGATTTTTTAATTTTCTGGAAAGGAAATTCGATTAAAACTGTTTTCCATTCAAGCCATAAATACCATGGTAAAAACCATGTTAAGCTTAAAACGTTTGTACCTTTATATTGTACAACTTCGACTATATATTCTATCCAAAATTTACACTAACTGTTCAGAAACTATTTTATATTGTGTATAGACGTTTTAGTTTTAATAATTTTCTAACGGTTGTCCTGCATAACTAAGGCAAAGAAAACATATTAAACACACGAAATTATTAATTTTCTCATCCGCTACAATACCCAGCCCCGACCAAATGCAGTTTAGATAACACAAAATACATTCTAAATGTTTAAAATTATATAAAGAAAAGTGTATACAAGAACGTGCAATGTTTTCACACAGTTTTTCTGATTAGCATACAACAATTAGGCCAACTTGAAATATCTCTGTGGATTCAGTATACTGATTCTAGTTTGGCTATTTTATTGTTGACCATTCCTTGATATACGGAGAGTTCCACGAAGAGGTTTAAACGTTTGATTTTGTATAGCTTGCCCATTAATGTATCGATCGTTTTGAAACTTTACACACCCCACAATTGAGGCTTTGAAAATGTTCTGTGAAAATTTTAGCAGTACCACACTTGCAGAAACAAAATGATGGAATACCGAAAAATTTATTAATTTTCTCTCTCTGTAGATAGGTATTTAAATTATACCTTAATGATTTTGTAACAAAAATTAAATTAAATTAAATTAAATTGCTGTAGATTTTGTAAAATATTTGTATTGTCACATTCTAATGATCTAAGGCATTTTGATTAGAAATTTGGGATATAACATAATGGAAAACTTAAAACCAAAGTCTAAAATTAGTCAAACTGTAATCCATCCACAGTGACACACTGGTAACAGCGCTCAACAAATGATTCGTACGCTTTTAAAAAGAAACCCTGCGGTATCAGTAGAAGTTCCTCTTCAATTGCGTTTTTTCAATCCTCATCATTGTTGAAGCTGTGGGAACAAACATGTTCCTTTAGGTAACTCCATAAAAAGAAGTCACACACAGTTAAATCTGGGGATCGGGGTGGCCAATCCAAAAACATTACTTCCACGACAAATCCAACGCCCATTAAGATTGCCATTTAGTAAGTTCTTGACAGGATCTGCGAAATGAGGTGAAGCAACATCTTGTTGGAATATTGCTTGGTTCATTTCTGGAACCATACAACGAGGCAAGACATGTCGATTTAAAACTTGTGCATACCCAAAGCCAGACATTGTGCTGGCCGAAATGTCGTAAGATAACACCCCGTTTACACTCACAGCCTTTTGATTTGAGTAGAGTCTCTTCAAGAATATGGGGTGTTGTAATAATTACAATTATTCCTATTCACTACACCATTGCGGTATAAAGTGGATTCGTCTGAGAAAACAGTTCGACGTAATTAATAATTTTTTCATTATTCCACCATTTTGTTTCTGCAAGTGTTGTACTGATACAATTTTCACAGGACATTTTTAAAGACTCTATTGTGGGGTGTGTAAAGTTTCAAAAAGATCAGTGCATTAATGGGCAAGCTATACAAAATCACCCCCCCCCCCATCGTGGGACACCCCGTACATGAAAAGATGTCTTATTTGAGAAATTATAAGGTTTAACAAAACGGATTATAGAATATGTATTTCTTTCGCTAAAATCCCGAATTGAATTCTAGCTACGTAATTTACTGAAAGAAACAAGCCCATAATAAAAGCAAAAGTAGAAATTACGTGACCAAAATGTAGACAGTAGTCGGCAGACAGACATAGGTCACTGGTCTGTATCAACAAAACTGCACTGCTTTGGAGGTCAAGGCCATGTCTCTCACAGACCTAACATGCACGGAGTAGCCTGTATAAGCATGACCTCATTTTTGTTGCTTAGCCTAAGATAAAAATACGAACCCACCATGGCGTTGCACCAGATTAAGGTTTGGAAGCATTACGAATTTAAAAACCGTTAAAATTATGTCTTCATAGATCAGTCATGGAATTGCAATGTGTAATACTTCAACCTCACAATGTTGAGCATTTCCTAAACGGTCGTTTTACAGATGTTGAGAAGTAAGAATTTGTAGAGTTTCCTAATAGGCTTAATTCGAACTTACACAGGATTTTTATAGCCAGAGTGTGGGATAGCACTAGAAAAACACCTGGAATAGCCAAATTTGAAATATGACAGCCCGATCAGTAGGCCTAGTGCATTAAAAACCAAGCTACATCTTAATTAAAGTATTGCAACTATCATGATTAATTAACCTCATATTTGATGGTTATACATATAATAAGCATGAATCACAAGCAGTCGTTTCATTTACGAATAAGCGTGTGATTAAAATAACAAAATTATTCAACCACAGTAGTGTCCCGCTAATCCGAACCCCGCTAATCCGAAAATCCGCCTATTCCGAACAGAGTTCAGAAAAAATACCGATTTTTTAAACTTAAAAAACAGGAGAAATTAAAAAGACGTTCGTGAAAAAACGTACATTTATTGTTATACAAAATAGTTAAATAGAGTTTTCAAGTCAAATACAAGTGTTTCTTTTAAGTACACGAAGAATGACTTTGTTTACTTTTCATGTTTCACGTTTAACAGTTGAAGTCAATGACTACGAACATAAATGAAAACGACACAGTGACTCGGTAAAGTAACTCTACACTCACGGAACAAATATTTACAATACATTTGCAATAAGCGCACACAGTTTGTCAAAGTCCCTAGAGTAAACACTGAACTAGATACGACTAGACTAGTGCTCAGTGCAGTGATTCATAAATATGTTTGAAACGCGGGAGGGAGGTAAAGTTTCGGTGCTATGAGTCATCGAAGGAAATGCATTTCCTTTCCGACTTTCACTGTACCTGTCCACAAGCCGATCAACGCTGTATAGAGCTGCCATTAGCAGATGTCCCCGCACATTATTTACCCACTAACACGTCAATACGTTAATATTATTCATGAAAGAGTACAAAGAGTCTCCTAATAATTCAACTACTACTGTTAGAGTGTTTTGTTCAGTGGACGAGTTTTATTATGTTTCGTTTGATATAAACTGCTTTTTGTTGCAAGGTTATAAAAAATTATACGGTTTGTTCTACCTGTACTAATAATATAAAGAGGTAAAATTTGTTTGTTTGTATGTAGGGGGTGATCTCTGGAACTCCTGAACCGATTGAAATAGTAGTTTTACTAATAAAAAGCTTCAAGATCCCTGAGTAACATAGGCTATAATTCATTTTGATAAAGACATTTTTTATTTCAATATTTGTAAATTAAGTCGGAAAAAATCTTAGGTTAGGCCTTGACTGATGAACCAACATATATATTTACATTTACTACCATATCAACCAATTGAATAAAATAACATATAAAACAGCTGTTTGCTCTGATATTTCCATTTAAACTCTGAAGCAATTATTTGTATTTCTAACTTTTAGGTTAGATTTTTATTAAAGTGTAGAGCTAAGACTTGCTGGTTCTTTTAACTTTTATTGTAATTGCTCTTATGAAATATTCGAAATAATTTTATTTGAACATTTAACATTATTTACCATCTTAGCTTTGGGGCTATTGTTAATCCTACACCTTTATTACATAGAAAACATACCCTGATTATGTGTATAGTAGGTTCCAACGGGGTTGGCGGGCGGAACACGCAAGGGTTTCCCCTAGTTTTACATAATTTAATTAGTAATTGTTTTATTAAATGTGTACTTTGAAAAAATTATTTGTTAAACTACTTTTATGTTATAGATTTATGTTTTGTTTCGTTATTTTTATTGAAAATCAATTCGTCTTAATCTGTATTTATTTTTCTGGTCTGATTTTTAAATTTATGTTATTTTTTTCCAATATTATGATTTTACTATTCGGTATTAAATATTCACTATTTATTATATACCATTGTGATGATCTAAATAAATGAAAATTAAAAACAAAAAAACAAGAAATAAAAATTAAATAAAACATTGTAGTACGTACATAAATAGCAATAGGCCTACATTAATTAAAACAAAAACTTGTTAATCACAGAAATTAGTTTTGTTAAATTATTTTAGTAACAAAAGATATGAGGGGAGTAGGGGGGTTAATGGGTCTTTACGATTGGGGAGTAGTCAATAGAATACATTATAAACGTTAATTTTAAAAAGAGTATTTAATCAAAAATTTAAAAGCTTTAATTTAGATCTGAATAGTTTCGGACGAAAACTTAAGCCTATAGGCAATATTAAGGCATATTTTGAACTAACTTCTTTCCCCCCATTAAATTGACTCCGTTACACATTTAATACTGTAAATGTAACGTCGGACTTTTGACGGTCGCCCCTTAGCTGATTATGCAATAATATTTACTATTTACAATAGTAGAAGCTAAGGAATAATTCAAACTAGGCTATGTGTAAAAGAGTTAAACCAGTTACGCTTTTAGCGAGAACTGTATGTATCAATAAATTAATATATTAAATTATTTGCGCTCTTGACCTACCATTGCATATACAGACAGTAAACCAACGGTTAAAGAAAGCAAACGGTTAATAATTGACAAAGGAAATTCCACTCTCTCCAATGTTGGGGGAGGTGATCGTAAAACGAGTTGGATCCGTGGTTAGGCGTGGCGCTCTGTGTTATGGAACCGGTCTGAGGCAGGATTATGGAAAATGGCCAAAACCGAGAAGTCGATGTAAAAGGGTTTCAAGACTTAGCTACAGTCCAGACATGCTTAGAACCGCCCATAAAACTTTTGTAAACTTTAAAATATTTGAAGTTACATTTTTCATTTAGTTATAAAGTATTGGTTATTTAGAAGTACTAATGCATCTGTTTGTTTTAATAAAATCTGATTTTTCTAACATCATTTTGAAATCCGTTATAGAAGGAATACTCATTCACGTATTATTTTAAATAAAACGACTGTTTATATATATAAGATATATATATATATAAGTCTTTATTTCAATCTATATGTTACTATTATAAAGATTGTTTAGAAGTAAGTAGGTCCGTCATCTAGAAGTTTGTTTAAGCTGAGTTTGCAAAATTAGTTAAATATGCCTCCAATTTTAACAATAGTACCAGGAGACCGAGCTAAAGCTCGATTATAAGCAGGGCTATGATTTCAATAATAAATATTGGATTATTGAGTTTTGAGGTTAGGCCTATAACATTAAACAACTAAATAAAGGGTATATACAACATTAGGATTACCATCTATAAAAAAATACAGTTTAAAGGATTAACCATAATCTCAACGCTATGCCTCAGAAATAAGTCAGGCCTAAATTAAAGTTTAATATTTCAATATCGATTTAGGCCTAGGGCCTAGTTCGCTCACGTCAATAACTATTATTGCAAATTTCCGTGAACATCGTTTAGGTTAGACCTATAACATTAAACAACTAAATAAAGGGTATGTTTATTTAGCAGAAGTATGCGTTGCCATGGTAACTATAAATAGATACAACATTAGGCTTACCTCTAATAAAATATACAGTTTAAAAGAAAGCAGATGATTATTGTAATGGCATTGAAAACATTTGCATCAGCTGTGCTTTGTATTGTTTAAAATGGACAAATTTCACTTTTTAATTTAATAAAAAGACGTAGAAAACGAATTTTCCCAGACTGGTGACCATTTCCAATCGATTTCTCGTGGCCAAAAGCCCCATATAAAATGAAAAAATGAAAAATCCTTAGACGGAGATTCCAGATCCATTTAGCAGACAAACAATTATCTCTCGCTTTAGAAGATAAGATAAATATGTCTACACAACAAAATTACTGGATTGAAATTTTCCATTTAATTCAAAATAAATAGGCTTAATATTAAATTTATCAACACGTTTGCAGAATATTAAATAAATACAAAATATTTAGCGTAGCGAGAAAACGAATGGAAATATCACAATTTGTTTATAACCAATATTCTAAATTTTGTACGATATTAAATCTGGTGTATCAAATGTTGGAATTACACATTTTGAAGTTCGGGTTTGTGATGGGAGGCGACCCTATTTTCAAAAATTTTCTAATTTGGTTCTTCCTGTGAACCAGAATCTTAGTTAACTGACGAATGTCAGCAGTAAGACAAATGTAATTTTCAGTAGTAAATGTAGCAAGTTTAAAAATGAACAACATGAACGGGATATAAAAGACCAATAAGACCAACTGAGTGGAGACCTAAATGATAACAGCAGAAAACAAGACAGTAGACTCATATTTGGAAAGTCAGAAGTTTCCAATTAGCCTTCGATAGTCTAGACTTAATGAAGTGATGTTGTTTTATATTTTAGCTGTTTTCAAATACTTACAGAAAGCAATATTAAAAAGTTGTGAAGGTCAACTACAATTAATTGGGTAAGACTAGGAAGAATGTAATCTTTGCTTGCGGAGAAAAAATCGAGGATGGTACAAATTCTAGAAGTAGAAATGTAATTAAAGTTGTAAGTAGAATAAAAGTTTAAAACAAACACACTATAAACGCAATATTTGTTCAAACATTTAATATACTTGATGGTACAAGGCCAAAGCCAACAAGCTGCATATCACTGAAGGAATACCAAAATATCTTTCTGCATTCCACTGTCAAGGTCATGCAATTGCACCAAGTTCCATTTATTAATTTCACACACGCGCAGATTTACTTATGAAACGTGGGTAACAGATGTTGTGTAGGAAGCACAAGCAATGCACGTTTGGGAAGTTAAAGTAAATGGAAGTTGCACTAAGGAATGGATTGCAAAGTTGTGCATAGTTATAGCGCCATTAGATTAAATACAGTATTTAACACAGCTCAGTTATATAGTTTTTATATAACAAAACAGATAAATGACAAAAATATGTACATGGTGAACAACAAATCATAAAACTTATTTTTTAAGGAGTTTTAAATGCAATGTCGATGAAGTTATATTCACATTTTTATTTTACTTTAAAACTCTCGAGTTTTGAGAAAATGTTGTAATTTATCAAGATATTGATGATTACAAATTAATGTAATTAATTTGTATGTACTTTGTACCCTTGTGAGAGACTTCAAACAGGTTTGAACTTTATTTTTAAAAAGCTTACTTATTTTAAACACGTAATAACACTAATATGAACATACAGGGATTTGGAGTTAAATGGTGATTGTTTCAAACAAAAGTAAGCTAACTTGGAATGAGCATGTAAACAACATCAGTTCTAAAATTACTTCAGGAGTATTTGCTCTGATAAATTTAAAACACAAACCTCCAATTCTTTTAAAATCCTACTATGGGCTGGTGTATGCACATGAAGAATGGAATTTTACCTTGGGGAAATTCATCAGTTCAAAATATGCAAAGAGTGTTTGTTCTGCAAATAAAGCTATTAGGCTTGTGGCAGGATTAAACGTATTACAAACTTGTAGAAATGCTTTTAAATATCTGGTGGTGCTTACAATTCCAAGTATCTATACAATGGAAGTGTTCCTATATTTTAAGTTTAAGTGTGAACATGTGCTGAACAAGGATGTACACACTTATAGCATCAGAAATGCTTGTGAATATCGTGTGAATCGGCACAGGTTAAATCTGTATAGTAAACTTCCTTCACGAGCAGGTGCTAGATTTTTTAATAAACTTCCAGACAAGATAAAAAATTACAAAATTCTAAGTCTTTTAAAAACAGCCTTAGTTAACTTTTGTTGTCTGGATTGCTTTATTCTGTGGATGAGTTTATGCACCAGGATTTTGTAGAGTAATACATGACTTATTGAGGCAGTCATAATCACACTTCTGTAGAAGTCATTTTATAAATTTGAATTAAAAGTTATTTATTTAGTAAATGCAAAATCAAATTGTATGGGGGATTCTTCCGTCATCCGTAACCTTGCTTTTTAAATCTAAGTGTCTATATTTATGTTATTTAAATTTTGTAAATAAGTTATTTATTTGGTATATGTTTTGGTGCCAACACAAATGGAGTTCAGTGACGTATCTTATGCAATTGTATTGCCTGCAAGATAAATAAATTAAATTGAAATATTAATGCAACACATTGCAGTAAGAATAAACCTGAAATCGCACCTTCGGCTATTCCGAAAATTTTATCAAAATGATATAAAACTATCCATCTAACTATGCAGTAACCAAGCCGGAAATAAATTATTTATTGGTAGTGGAGACCAAGGATAGGACGGGACGCCAAACACAGTAGTATTTACAAAAATGACCGCTTGAAATTTTGCACACATATTTGCATCCTCCAAACTTATAGGCCCACTTGTAAAGTACATAAGTATCCTACCTCTAATAGCATTGTTTTTCCCCAAAGTTTTAGAAGTAGTCCTTTCGAAAATAATGGGGAGATATTGTCTTTAGTAACTTTCTTGAAAATCTAAAGAAACAAAATGATTTCAAATAGCCTACTCTCAAAGATTTGCTACATAACTTTCGCATCAGTATCATAAATGTGTATTTTTATGAACACCAAACTTTGCGCCCCCGTCCCCCCAAACGTTAGTATAATATTTAAGGAATTTCGAAAATTTGAATATTTGCTGTTTATCGTGTTGTATAACTGTGTCACTTTCAGCTTTATATAGTGTATTCCTTTCGGTATCACTGTTACACATGAACGAAGCATCCTATAAGGGTTCATTTATACTTTTAAGGAACACAATTACGTCAAAATATGATATAGTTTAACATTGTTAACTAATTATTTACCTGGGTGCAATTTAAATCGAGCAGTTTGTATGAAGTTCATTCTCGTAATGGAATTCATACAAATTTTTAATTCGCTACGCTTATTTTGTATTTTATTTTTTCTGAAGTTGTATACTACAGGCGTAGTGAAACTGCTCCACATTTTGGGTACTTTTGAAACGATGAAACTGCCCCGCTCATTAAAGAGGATTAGGAAGGGTCGCCTCGCAAGACTAGAAATACTGAAATTGCCACGAGCTCCGGGTAGTCGCATCGGGACTGGGGAAAAAAGGGGAATTATTTTTGTCCCTGCATCCTGTCAGTGACTGCAGTCTTCTAAAATTGCCGTCGATTGCTTTTCCTGCCGTCGACAACCTAATCTAACCTAACCTAACCCCTAATTGTATTACACTAAAGTTTATCAGCTAGTAATTCCTGATATTGGTGGCAGTTATTAGAAGACTGCAGTCACTGACAGGACGCAGAGACAAGAAAAAAAAAAATAACGCAGGGACAGGCGCTCGGGACAAATTCAGCATTTCTGGTCTGGCGAGGCGACCCTTCTTGATCCTCTTTAATGAGCGGGGTAGTTTCATCATTTCAATCGTACCTAAAATATCGGGGCAGTTTCATCGTCCCCGTAGACTATACTACAGTAAAAGGAATAACAGGCTTTACCAATGGAGTGGGATTTACATTTTCAAAATACTTTAACTGTACTTTCCAACTCTACCAATGCGGTTTAAAACGAATTAATAGAACTGAAATCACAGTTAACTATTTTTAAATAAGTTAAATAAGTTAACTAACTTTTAGTTACTATTTTCGGTAAGGAATAATATTTTTGAAGAATCCTTCCAAGTCCAGTTTTAAAAGAGAACATAAAGGAAATAATGTGACCAAGTATCTAAAACCAACTTAAAAATTGAACTTTGTTATTTTTGACACTCAGAATACTTGGAATTTAATTTCAGTACTCCCTATATATATGTTTTAAATTTTTATCACCTCAATTTTGAGAATAAACTTCCTATAAGCTTTTCAAATTTATTCAAACTAGTAAAACATATTTAACCATATTTTGTTTTGTAACATAATTTCAGTGTCTGTGTTATTTTTACTAGAATGTGCAGTTGCTAGTAAAAAGTGTTTTTAGAAATTGTCATTTTACATTTATTTTTTAGAAGCGATACAATAGGTTAAAGTTTTACACAATCCTTGCCTACCTAACAAAAACCAAAATCATCTCTTCTATTTAACTCTCGCCATTCTTGAAACACTCTAGGCTACATTCTACTGATATCGTAACGCCTAGGAAACCCTAATAAACGGACATATCAACGATATGTGTTACTCCAGCATACCTTTTTATGTTTCTTCAACAGATTTGCAATAATTTGAGCAAACAATTTTTTTTTTTATTGAAACGATTTAACTATGTTTTGTCAAAAGTGTTTGAATATAGGGTCTATGTTTTATAAAGAACGAATGTTACGCGTCTATTTAAATGTAAAATATAAAAATAAATGTTTTTATGTGATTCACTTTCTAAATCCTTACTCAGCCAAATGTTAAAAACATGATGCAGGCTCCTTAACAATAAGACGACAATGGTTTTGTCAATATCTGATGAGTAGTTTTTTAATAAACTCATTACATACAGACACACTTTTCTTTTCAGTACTAAAACTCTTTTATAATACTTTATGTTCATCTAAAAACAAATTGAAAAAAAGCTTTATTAAAGGAGCTATCTGTAATACCTAAACGTATGTATAATACCTAAACGTATGTATAATACCTAAACGTACTTTATTATAGCCTACATACAGAATGTCCCTGAACTCTCTGGACCCCTTTTGTGAATATGTTCCTGGGATCGAGACAAACATATTTCACAATATAAACATGGGTCTAAGATCCTTACTTTTCGTCTGTATGTCTGTTATGAGTTTTTTGACAAAATAATTTATACATGGAGAACGGTTTGACCGATTGAGTTCAAACTTGACATGAGGTAACAATGGTCTGTTTTAATCAAAATAAGCGATTATACCATATGTTTCAACATGGCGACTGTTTGATATTTTCAAATCTAAATTATACAAAAATCTTACATTTTAACAAAAATTGTAGACTCTTTTCTTTGTAGCCCTTTTAAATATTGGATGGTGTAACTATCAAAACAATAGGATGAAGGAGAATACTTATATTATAGATAACAGCTTACGTGACCACAATATGGGGTTGTTTTGCATAGGATACTAAGATAGTTATGTATGTACAGAATGCTTCGTAATGATTCAGCACATAAAAATGAGAAAACAAATCAGTTGTGACAGGAAAGGCTTTGTTTTCCTTACCTATAGCTGCCATTTTGTTTTTTTTCACTAAATAATTTTTATCTAGAGAACGGTTGGACCTATTGAGTTCTTACTTGACATAAAGTTTGCCCTAATGATCTATTGTAAATAAAATCAGCGATTTTATTGAATCATGCCTTTCAAAATGTCGACTGTTTGAAAATTTCAAACCTGAATTACCCTAAAACCGTACATTTTAACAAAAAATGTCGACATCTTTTTTGTAGCCCTTTTTATATCGTATCGGATGGTGTAACTGTCAAATCAATCGGATGAAGGATAATAGTTAAGTTACGTGTAATAATTGGTTTTTTCAACCCGGCATCCTATACCAACACAGTAAACACAACAATGTTGTGAGTATGTATGCTGTTATTATCTTTAACTTAAATATTATCCTTCATCCGATTGTTTTTACAGTTATAGTATCCGATACAAAATAAAAATGGCGAACTCAATCAGTCAAACCTTTCTCTAGATATCAATTTTTTTTTTGTACATGGATGTTTATGTTGTGAAATGTGTTTGTCTCGATCCCAGGAACAAATCCACAAAAGGGGAGCAGAGGGTTCCGGGACATTCTGTTTATAACAGCTTGGCTAGCACGAGTCTAAGGTATTTTCCCATTGTTTCCTAAATTCGTTCAACATCCCTCCAGCTATTTTTTACATAGTTATTCTAGGTTTTGACACTCGAAGGCAATGGCTAGTCGGTAAAGGTTTCGTAGAAACAGCTTTTTATGTAGCTTTAGAAATACACAAAAACATTTCATCTTTTCACAATATTGACCTCAACAACGCACCCTCTACTACCCCTTTATACACATACCCCTCTATAAACGAACTCTGTCCAACCCCACTCACACACAGCAAACTTTCTCTACATTCCGTACATAAAAACCTACCCTTAGCGTACAACAGAATAGCTTGGCAGTTTTGAAAATACCAGTAGGCTACCTAAAATAGGCCTACATTCAAACACGACTTTTGTAAAGAATATTTAGCACATAATTTGTTTGTATTTTAGAAAATAGGCTACATTATTCAAATTTAGTAGAAATCATTATTTATAGCCTATCAGCCTATCATTTTAAGAATCAAGGAAGAGCAAAAAGTACTTTAGTTTCAAATACGAAAATTTAAAGGTATATTCTATTGGGGTCATAGAGACGCCACACTAAGAAATGATTTTACAAAATTTAATTTTAAAGTGTAAAAATAGTGAAAATTCCACGTTCACTTCCAGGAAAATATCAGATAAAACAGCTGTTCAGATCAAAAACTTTGCAAACATCTTTGTTTACATTCATTACCTTAGCAACCAAATTAGCAAATAGGCTATAGATTATTACTATTAACAACTAACAGCTTTAGGTTAGATTAACAACCTAAGAGGAAGCATTAAATTCAAACATCTGTTGTTACATATTATAACTAAAACAGCTGATTGGGATAAAAAACTTGACATATTTTAAGTTAGACCTACAATGAAACAAAACACGTTTTTTTTGCAACCAATTTAGAATCGGGCAATCATTCTTCACAACTAACAGTTTTTTTAGATTAGGCTAGGTATAAGCAATCAAAAGGTTTCCTACTGTATTAGAAGTCAAACAGCTGGCGGTACATATTAGTATAAGTTATTGTTTTCCTTAGAAGATAATAACAATTTTTTTTTTAAATATTGATTATTTAAATATTAATGGTGAAATTACAATAGGGACAAGCCGCAAATCGAAATTTTGGGATTTGACGTGTCTATTTCGACCTCTGTCTTACATTAGCCATGCATGGGTCACAGCTAAATCGTAATTCCCTTGAAAATATCAGAGTATACAATAATCTATTTGCATTTGCTTCGCCATGGGTCGCCACCGGGGTTGGGGGAGGGGGCGGAACCCCCAGTTTTGTATAAATGATATTCATATTAATAAATCTATACATAATTAATTTGCTAGGGGTTATTTTGTGAGTAGAACTCCTCCTAGAGTTTTTAACCGATTTTGATGTTGTTGGTGTCATTTTACAGAGCTCACTCTGAAGTTGTGCTTCCCTTAAAATGAGCTCAATGTATGTTAAGGGCTTCGCCCCAGTGGCCCTCAAAGTTGCCATGTTAATCTTATGGAAGGTCAATCTTAAGGAAGAAGAAGAAAGATTTCTTTTGATTTTATCAGGGGCACAAAAAAACAGCTGTTCGTATGAAAAGCTTAAAACAGCTGATTTTGATCAACAGCTGATTTTGATCAACAACTGATTTGGATCAAAAACTGAATATAATTTTAGGTTAGGTAAATCAAGCAATAGCGAAGCATTGCCATGTCCACTAGTTTAATATTATACTGTCAGGGATTATGCTGTTACATAAGATTAGAGTTATTAGACTATAAAATTGTAAAAACTTGGTAAATTTATTCTTATAAAAATATCAACAATTTGAATTGACTAATACTAACTTCTAGGATGTTTCCTATACTTGCTAAGATAATTTATGTTGTTGAG
>JAGFPH010001427.1:100160-140824 GCA_018207615.1 Philaenus spumarius
TTTCAAGAAACTTCTCATGGTTCAGTACAGGCCTGAACTAAAATTGTCTTTATCTTACGTTTGAAATCAGCTGTTTTATTTTTAATAGCCTATGTAACAACAGCTGTTTGAATAATAAATACAGTAAGCATTTTACTTTCTCCACCCTATACTTAGTATATATGGAGAAAGTATTGTTTTCGTCCAAATTTTCGAATTTGAATTTTTAATGGAATTATCTGTTTTGTTGCTCCCTGAACCTCCAAAAAATGTTTAGTGGAATTATCTGTGTTGGTGCTCCCTGAACCCAAAAATATTTTTAGTGGAATTATTTGTTTCCCAAAAAAGAGGTTTTTTGGTGATGTCTGTCTGTGTGGCTGTGTGTCTGTAAATATGTGTACAAAGCTGGAGACCATATCAACGGTCCGATTTTAATGAAATTTGGTATGTAAGTGTAGTTCTGGAATATCTCCAGGTGTTTTTTTCATTTTTTAAAATTTTTGATTTTTAAGGGGTTTTAGCCACCAAAAATGGTCAAAAAACGAGAAAAATTAAAATTTCTCAAAAACGGCTCTAACGATTTTGATAAAATTTGGCTTATTTGTAGCCCTTAATTGGACCCTACCATATGCGAAAAACAGCATCTTTCTAAAAATTCTCGTTTAAGTTATAATAATAGACCTAATAGTAACAGATTTTTGGAGGTTTTTGGCCAAAAAGGGGGTTGTTTTTCAAAAAAATTCAAAACCTTTTTTCGTGCATCTGTACACTCCTAATTTACATGTTTGGTGCAAATTTATTCGAAATCGATCGAATAGTTTAAATAATAAATAATAATATAATATAATATGGATGTGTGTTACATGCATCTAATATTTTCCATAGTAACATTTTCCTACTTTTGCAATTCTAAATAACCACCTCCTATGCTACTCTTGGGAAGGTATAAAGTTTCAACTTGGAGAAAGTATGTGGCAGTTATCTGGTACCGTTTATTTTGTTTTGTGTTTGTGAAACATAGCGCCTATTGAAGTTTACACTTTAAAAATGGCAAGCAAAAACCTTTCTATTCCGTGGAGGAATTCATGAATTGTGATTTAATAGATATACATGGTGTCCCCGAACTCTCTGGACCCCTTTTGTGGATATGTTCCTGGGATCCAGACAAACATATTTCACCATATAAACACGGGTCTACGGAGCTTATTTTATCGTCTGTCTGTCTGTATGAGTTTTTTTTACAAAATACTTAATATTTTTGGAAGTAGAAAAGATATTGAGCTCAAATTTTGTACACCTATTTGTTGCAAAACATTTTATCACTGTACTAAAAATTAGAAAATTATTTTAAATATTTTCAAAATGGCGGCTGTTTATAGTTTTTAATGTCAAATATCTCAAACACCGCTTAGCCTACTTTACGAAAAAATTACAAAAGACAAAAAATTTACTGTAGTCTATTAATGGCAAACACAATGGTGTTTTTAGTTCGTCTTTAGCTCAAAGGATAACAGAGATATTGACAAAAAATTACAATTTTATTTCTAGGTAGTTGTCAACAATACACAGAATTGCTCTAGAAACAAAATATTTTAAAGTTATTATGAGCTAAAATAATATAAGTAATTTGCATTACGTTCCGAGCACTTTTTGAGCTGATTCCACTAGCAAAAAATAATGAATAAGTTCATATATTCATAGGTCCGGAAATGCTTCGTTAGAAAGTTACAGCTGGCGAAAGATCTCACCCGTGTTTCAGATTACTCACAGAAACGAATCCCTATTGAAATATGTAGGCAGTTAATAAAGGTGTAAAATTAAATGAAATTTACGTAAAATTAGCTGATAAATTTAATAAAATCGGTTCCTGTTCAGTAACTGCAGTAATTGTTTCGATATTTGACCCAAAACGCATTAAAATGTTTTGTTTCTAGAGTAATTATGGGTATTGATAACAACTACCTAGAAATACAATTTTCATTTTTTCTCACAATATCTGTTATCCATTGTGTTTGTCATTAAAAAAGTAATTTTTTTGTATCTTGTAATTTTTTTGTAAAGTTAGCGGTTTTTGAGATATTTGACATTAAAAATTATAAACGGCCGCCATTTTTTTAACTATTTAAAATAGTGTTCTAATTTTGTGTACAGTGATAAAAGGTTACTCAAAAATTAGGTATGCAAAGTTTGAGCTCAATATCTTTTCTACTTCCAAAAATATTAAGTATTTAATTTTGTAAAAAACAACAGACAGACGAAAAAATAAATACAGTAGACCCATGTTTATATTATGAAATATGTTGTCTGGATCCCAGGAACATATCCTCAAAAGGGGTCCAGAGAGTTCGGGGACACTCTGTAGGCCTATATGTACGCGATATGATGTATATTAATGTTCTCTATTCCAATATGACTGTTGCTCATTGCAGGTAGTATGTTTAACGGCAATAAATATTATTATTATCATTAATACATCAACAGCTGCATACCTACCTTATATTCTCAATGGTTCTTAGAAAATAATGCGAAAATCCATTATACTAAAGTGCTTCCGTTTTTTTAAAGCTCCTGACGACCTAGTATTCTAAAAATGTACGAAAATTGAATCAAATTCAATTTCCAAATGATTAACTTTTTAACTATAACCATGCCGTGCTCTGGAACGATGTCAAATTAACTCCACCAATAATCATCACACTATACATACGGGAGCTTCTCGCGTGTCGATATCGTTAACTCGCCGCTTCAATTTTATACGCAGTCAACACACAATGTCCCTGTTTTATATCTAATTTAATACCCAGAGAAATCCGTCCTCCATCAACACGGTTGTAAATTATACGACGATGGTATATGCAAAATATGCGCATAAAAATCGGCAGCGACTTTTTCGCAATAAACGGTTCCAAGGTCATAGCTTATCGGAGATTCCAGTTTTAATGCGCGCAGGTTCACGAGGTGAAATCGTTGACATTAAACGCCTTAAAGTCCGGCACCGTAAACAAACCCGGGCTTCATGGGGAGTTTTGACTCGGCGCTTCCAGGCGTGATTTACGATCGGAGACGGTTTCAAAACTTGGGCAATTTGCTAAATAAAGAATGTAGGTATACGTACACTTTGGTCGGTCAGTTGTGAGGAAATATTTTTAATTTTACAAACATGGAGTGACTTATATAGTGTCTTTTTTAAGGAGCAAAATATCTAAAATTTAACTTTGATAACTTTTTGAATTGTAAACTTGTATAGGCGCACCTCAACGCTATGTTTGCTGGCGGTAAATCCGATTTTACCTTCACGCATTTTCTCGTGCATTTTATGAAACGCTCTATTCCAGTTTGAAAAAAGTTTTGGTCTTGCCGAGATTCGAACCAGCAGAATCCATCAAAATAGACCCTCACCTTAGCCAGTTATACCACAAACTCATTGCTAGCTTAGTATATTTGTGTTGGGCATGTAAGTGTAACAGATTGTTCTTCGTCATAGATTTAACCCGTTAAGGTTAATACAGTGTGAAGTTTAATTGTTAATACCTATGAAATGGATATTGTGCTTCCTCATTTCGTAAGTTGTGTTAAAACGTGTACACTTCTCCCGTGTGGTCTTAAGCACACAATTTACATTTTTTTGATTACATTTTATTTAGTTACATTTAGTCACACACAATTTAAGTTTTTGAAGAGATAACTTCTATTGGCCCGTTGGGCACTTTCGCTTGACTATGCTTCTGAAATCTCGCGTCGTACTTTTTGAGTAGACAAAAGTCAGAGCGTGAAGAGGGAATAGGCGATACATAGTATAATCTATATATATAAAAGCCAAAACCCACTGACTCACTCATCACGATTTCTCAAAAACTAAAGAACAGATGAGAATGAAATTTGGTATGTAGCTTCCTCTAGGGCCATAGGTGCTCACTAAGAAAGGGTTTGAAAAAATTCGAAATTTTAGGGGGGTTTGGGGGGATCAAAATTATTAAAAAACGATTTCTTCAAAACTACAAAATGGATTGGAATTAAATTTGGTACGTAGCTTCCTCTAGGGCCGTAGGTGCTCACTAGGAATTGATTTGAAAAATTCGAAATTTTAGGGGGTGTTTGGGGGGGATCAAAGTTATTAAAAAACGATTTCTTCAAAACTAACGAATGGATTGGAATGAAATTTGGTATGTAGCTTCCTCTAGGGCCATAGGTGCTTACTAAGAAAGGTTTTCAAAAAATTCGAAATTTTAGGGGGGTTTGGGGGGATCAAAGTTATTAAATCACGATTTCTTCAAAACTACCGAACGGATTCTAATGAAATTTGGTATGTAGCTTCCTCTAGGGCCATAAGTGTTCACTAAAAAAATATTTAAAAAAAATTGAAAATTTTATAGGGGTTTGGGGGTTAAAAATTACTAAATCACGATTTCTCCAAAATTACCAAACAGATTGGAATGAAATTTGGTACCAGCAACAGAACCTACCTGCAAACCCTAGAACTGTCCATGTAAATTTTTGAAATGTCAAGTCATTTCGGTGCTATGTACAAACATTTTTTTTTTAAATCGCCAAATATAGTAGGCCTAATTATACACCAATTTAAAAGTGTTCCATAGCTTTTTGTAGAGAAAGGTTCAAAGGACTTATATATACTAGTAAAAAATGTATTGATGTAAAATGTACAAAGTTATTAGCTCAAGAAGAAAAAAATGTTCAGAAACGAAAGGAAAACTTTCAAATTTAGGCCTACATAAAAAGTAGTAAACATTTTTTGTAATTTTTTTCATAAATATAAAAAAGTTTCGTAATTTAGTTCTAAATAGAACTGTATACAAGTATTCATTAATTTCAAATTTCTTATTTTGAAAACACCAGTTTTTATATTCCTACTACAAGACTCCAAACAAAACTAGGCCTAGTTTGAATAGTAATTTAGGTACTTATCCTTTGCCCCAAAATGAAATATTATTATAAGAAAGTGTAGAGAATAAATCAAAGAATTGAGCTGTATACTTGTAAATTATTATTTCATAAAAGTATTTTGTATTTTTTTTTCAAAATGTACTAAAGTTTTGTAACTTAGTTCTAAATAGAAGTGGATACAAATTTATATCAATTTAAATTTTTTTTTTTGAAATCACCAATTTTTATGTTCCTACTACAAGGCTGCTAACAAAACTAGGCCTGGTTTTCATAGTCATTGAGGAATATTTATGTTTTTTCTGAAAATTAAATATTATTAAACCAAGTGAAGGGAATAAATCATAGAATTGAACAAATCTAGTTTACTTTTCTTTTTCTTGTAAGAAATAAATGTACAAAATTTCAGCTCTTTAGAATTGCGGAAAGTATAACAATTTATATTTATTGTTTTATAGGTTGTTTCGAAACTAAAATCAAAATGAATTGTAGCCTATGTTGCTCAGGGATAGTGTAGCTTTTTATTAGTAAAACTATTTTTTTCAATCGGTTCAGTAGTTCCAGAGATTTCTCCCTACATTTAAAAAAAAATCTTTACCTCTTTATGATATTAGTATAGATGTAATGATGTATATGATTTTAAGTGCAGATTTCTGGAATCAAAACAAAGTAAAAAGGCTAAACTGGATGTTCAATAAAGTATTTGAAATATGTTTATGGAAATAATTCAAAGGGGAAGCCAGGAAACTTTCTAATGAGACGGTAAGTTGGTCTAATTAAAAACTACATGCCGTGGAATTCCCAGCACCGACGCCGCCAAGAGTAACATGTAAATGCAACTACTTTGCCGACATCAATAAACATGGCAAAATGGCCGTAGAGTGTTCAACGCTTTTATGCTCCAGCGATCGCATTTGCATACAATTACAATCAAGGGAGTTAGCTAATTAGTATTCCTTAAAGTAACGTTTTATCTAATAATAATCACTAACGCTAATGTACGTTAATTAGAGGGTGCGGTGAGCGCTATTCACAAATTAACTTTATAAATATTCAATGTCAGCTAAAATACTTGAGAATATTTTATAAAAATTAACACATTTTAAGTAGTAGAACAATTAAGTATGTGAAAAATGAAGAGGAGGTTTTTAAATTATTACATTTTAAGTAGGAGAAGGATTAAGTAGGCAAGTAGCTTTAGTGGCGAAGATCGATTAAAATAAGTACTTTTAAAGTAGGAGATTTATATGGTCTGATATTTTTGCATCTTTGAAGCTGAAGTTACGTATTAAAATCATATCATGTAGATAAATAATTTTTTTCTTAATTTTTGAGTTAATTTTATATAGATATATTGCCAAACATTCGTTAAATTATGATCTTGGAAAATATGAAAATGTAAAAACCATTTTAACCCTACAACCGGCAGCCAACACTATAGTGTCGTCTCAGCGACCCGAGGCAACACTTTTGTAACGTCTGATTGTATTGAATATTTCACCCACTAAAAATCATCCAGTCTCAATAAAACGAAAACCATTAGAATGGAAATGCTTCAAAATTTATTTTTTTTATTTACAAATGTCTTATTAAACGGTATTTACTTATGTAAACATCGTTTTAAAATTGTAGTTTTCTAAATTAATTGGTGCCGCGCGAGAAAGCAATGTTAAATTACACAAATACGTCACTTCTCTAAGGCTCAATATCGCTCGACAGAACTGTTTTGAAAATAATATAAAGATACCTTTGGATTCGTCAAGATTTGAACTTTCTAAAACTGCCTTCCAATCAGACGACACTCTTATAGTTCCGAAAATATAGAGTTTTCTGTAAACACTTGCAATTGGATGGTTTTCACACATTTTGCATTCGAGATATCTGTTACAATTCGATATATTTGTACAGATATGTTTATATCGATTTGTAGAGAAAACTTCTACCTAACGTTTCGTGTAAAGTAAATCACATTTACTGTTACGATGATATTCGTACAGTCGTGGGAAATACAGGCTTTTGTTTATTTCAATACGCAGAGTTTACACGGTTTCGCCATGCGTTGCCCAACTGTCAAGCCGGTAGGATATGTATAGGATTGACCCGCGAGGACTTTCGACCGTTTATTCTGATTTATTCAAATTTTGTGGAACAAGTAAAACAATGTGAAATAAGTTTATACAATATTAATTTTCAAGTAATTTAATAATAATTTTATGATTTATTCCGTACACCGTGTTATAATAATATTTCATTTTTGGGCAAAGCAATTATATTCCTAAATTACTATTCAAACTAGGCCTAGTTTTGTTAGCAGGCTTTTAATAGGAACACAAAAACTGGTGTTTTCATAAAGAAGAAATTTGACATTGATATATATTTTTATACACTTATATTTAGAACTAAATTATAAAACTTTTGTACATTTTGAAAAAAAAATTAATCAATCTTTACTACTTTTTATGTAGGCCTAAAGTTTAACTTTTTCCTTTCGTTACTTAACATTTTTTGTTAAATTTTTTACTGAAATGAATGTTGTACAAAACAACTATTAGATTGGGGTATAGTTACTATATTTCGAAAATTTTTGAAAAAATGCTTGCAATCGCCATAAAATCGATTTTAATTAACATTGACGGTTGCAGGGTTAAACTCACTTTTGGAATGCACAATTAAAATCACTGGTTCTTTCTGATTTACCGCAAAGTACGGAAGCACCAAGTTTTGTACTGTTAGCAATTCCGAATGTTTTGCAAAAGCAAAAACTATACCACTAAAGCAGCAGTACATTTTATAGTCAATAAACTGAACTACCTAGGTGGAGCTGAGAGAACAGATGCAATAACTCCCATACACAATATTTCTGTATAAGACCAGCATAAAACTAACTTATTTTAACACTATTACCTGTAAGGTATATGTATATGAACAGCCTACATCTCTAACATCAGTACGTTTTACTTTCTCACTGTACTGTACTATATACAGAGAAAGTATAGTGATCGCAAAAAGAAATCGATGTTGAGATTTTTGTGGAACCCCTGAGTCCAAAAATGTGGTTTGGTGTCTATCTGTACAAAATGTCTGTCTGTCTACCTGTATGTAGGCCTATACAAAGCTAGTGAGAAACCTATTCGATCGATTCTGAACAAATTTGCACTTAACGTGTCAATTAGGTCTGTATAGGTGCACGAAAACAGGTTTTGAATAATTTTTCAAAACAACTCCTTTTTTGGCCAAAAAACACAAAAAAATCTGTTATTATTTTTTTTATAAAAAAATCGGTTCTAACGATTTTGATAAAATTTGGCTTATTTGTAGTAGCCTTTTTTATTAGTCACTATTAGTGACTATTTATTAGTCACTAAATAAATACTGCTTACATTATTTACTAATAAATACTGATCACTATTTTCCGCATACTTATTATAATTATAATATTATTACATAATAATATTACTATATTATGATATTATGCAATTTCAAAATATGATATAATATTTTTTGACAATATATTGACTGTGTAATTTGTTGACCTTTCTTCTCCTGTAATATTAATACTAATAAAAATATAAATTGGTCATAGAAGTTATAACTTCAAACGTGTGGTCTTAAGCACACCCAATGTTTTTTTCTACTTATTTTGACCCGCACTTTACTTATGGGACACTCTATATAAACTCTAATTTGAATATCTTTTATTTTTCCTTGAGGTAGACAAACGGGCAACTACAAATCCTATAATGGTTACGAGGGGAAATATCGTTATTATTTCCTTTCAAATTTGGTTTAAATCATCTTAATCCGGGGCAATACTTTCTGTTAAATCAACAATTTCGACATGCAAAACTCTTTGATTCCGTACATATTTAAGTTAGTTGTTTACGTTTGATGTTCTTTTGTGGTTTTTTTATCATTAAGTTTCGTGTTGTTCCACGAAATTGATGACTGTAATTCAATCGTGTCTTTTATGCTTTCATATTATTTTAATTGTAACATCTTTAATTTTAGAATGGATCCAGGTCTTTTATTTAAAACATTCTATAATATCAAATAGAAAACAGTATTTTCCTAAAGTACAATTTTTATCTAACTTCCTAAAACTATCAACCAACTATAAACAAACTATGTGGGCACTATTTACACGTAGAATGAAAATCATCAGACTGGCTTCAAAATATGCAAACAATTTAACCTTTCGAACTTTATGGGAGTCGGTAAATTGACCCATAACTAAGGAATCCGTGATAAGGAACGTCCGTGGAACCGTTTGTAAAGGGAATTTCGCCTTCCTATTTTATGGACATATTTTACGGATTCCATCGACACTGTCGTATAAGTTATGTAGGCGTTGATGGAAAGGTTGGATTTCTGGATGTATTAAACTGGAAATAAAGAAGGCACATTGTGTGTTTACTGTGCAAGGGTGTTGGAAGAAAGTTATTGGGGCGTTTATTAAGTGAAAATAAACAAATATAAAGTGAAACGTATATTTATTAAAACATGATAAAACAAAAGTATACGTATTTGTCAATGATTAAGCATTGTGTGGAAATCTACGACATATTCAACTAGTTTTACTCGTTACACAAATAAAGATACTAGCCGGCTCGATCCGTTACAAATCAAGTTACATGTACAGTATATTACAAAAAACAAATATATATATATATATATATATATATAAATAAATATATTATAATATGCATTTCTTATGGTGACTTAAGTAACTTTGACCCTCAAACCCCCTAAAATTTCGATTGTTTTGAAAACCTTTCTTACCCTAGGGCCTAGTGGAAGATATGTAGACCTACCAAATTTCATTCCAATCCGTTGGGTGGGATTTTTAGTTACTTTGACCCACAAACCCCCCTAAAATTTCGAATTTGTTTGAAAACCTTTCTTAGGGAGCACCTAGGGCTCTAGAGGGTCTAGAGGAAGCTATATACCAAATTGCATTCCAATCCGTTCGGTGGTTTTTGAGATTTCGTGATGAGTGAGTGAGTGGTATTTGGATTATATGTACATATCGATAAATTGTTAAGTGGGACTAATGTTTACTTATAGTTTGCGCAATTTACCTCCAGCCAATTTAATTTACTGTTTAGACATTTAACATTTTCTATCGTTGTTCGTATTTAGGTAGGCTATATAAGTGCAGTACATAGTAAACATCAGATATTTATTTTATTGCAACAAACATTAAACATTTTTAGTTTCGATTCATTAATTGAGCGCAATTTAAAATTTCAGTTCCAACCACAGTGAACCTTGAAACTCACGTTTCCTCACCTTACTATACAAAATTCGATCATCCTCTAATTATATTTTGTTATAAAATAATTACTTATATTGAAGGTGATCAGAAGTTTTTAAACTATTCATTGCATCACTTCGTCTGTTGATTAGTCATAGAATAACTTTTCATAGCCTTTTTCGAAAAATTTGGTGATCAAAACATTTTCTTTTCAGTGAGAAAAAAAGGGGAATTCCCTCAAGTCAGCAAAGTTCTAACGAAGAAGAAATCGGCGTTTAAGAATTGTGGAAATAATGATTTATTCGATTATTGGAATTCAAATACTTAATGCAATTTTTATTTTGTTATTTTTATTACACAGACTGTCCAGCTTCGACTGTCCGAAACTTTACGGGATTATTTGTCAGCTTTTTAAAAAGAAGCAAATCTACTTAGGCCTATATAAAGCTAGACGGTAACACTGATTCACATTAATTATGAGGCACTTCCCATAATCGGACCCCCCCTCAACCTTATACTTGAATTAAAGCTCTCGACGAGAAACTTTTGGGAAAATTGCCAGAATTTAACATTGTGGGAGCACCTTTTGGGCGGAAAAGAATTTTTAATTTTTTTCACTTTGAGCGCGTTTTGTAAGAAAACGGTAAGAGATAGCAAAAAATACTAAATAAAAAAGTTGTAGAAAATTAAATTTCAAACTAACGATTTTCCGTCAGATTCAAGATCCAATCATCCATTTAGCCACTATTCATCCGAGAAGGGAGGCTCCGCACAACGTCTTTAAAGCTAGCCGGTTTCACTGATTCACTGACATAAACTATGAGGCACTTCCCGTAACCGTACCCCCTCAACCTCATACTTGAATTAAAGCTCTCGACGAGAAACCTTTGTTAATATTGCCAGAATTTAACATTTTTAAATTTTGGAAGCACCTTTTGGGCGGGAAAGAATTTTTAGATTTTTTCAATTTTTTATTTTTTCACTTTGAGCGCGTTTTGTAAGAAAGCGGTAAGAGATAGCGGAAAATTTTTAATTCAACAGTTGTAGAAAATTTAATTTTAAAGTGACGATTTTCCATCAGATTTAAGATCAAATCATCCGTTTAGCCGCTATTCACCCGAGAAGGAGCTCCGGCACACAATCCTTCAAATTTCCCATGTTAATCTTATGGAGATAATGTTTAATGAGTTTGAGTCAGCTGCCAAATAAAACAGCTGATTTATGCTCGGTAACTATGTACAAACGAGCCAAAGATTAACGAGATTCTTCTGCGAATTTTCCAACTGCGAGCGAAGCGAAGCAGCCATCTGAGGCCGAAGGTCAATGCGGGGTTGGGACGCAAAGCGTCCAGGGGCAAAGCGTCCAGGGGCAAAGCCCCTAGTATAAAATAATATGTATCCTATCTCGATCTGTTTTCGGTCTGTCCGTCTCTATGTGATTTTTACAAATAACTTATCTCAGAAACGGTTTAAGATATATTTATGAAACTGGGTGTGAATATTGATCAAAATAAAGTCAATTTTACTTTAAAAATTCCTTTTCCTGCACCAATATGTTTAAAAATGGTGGTGGCTGTAAATTTTCATTGTTAAATATGTAGAAACCTATAGATTTTACAAAAGAAAAACTGTATATCGTTTTAAATAATTAAGTCATAAATAACGGAGGTAACTCAAATTCAGAGCTACAATGTAGGGCTATTTGGGTGGTCATACTAATGAAATACAGGAGCATAGTAATAAAAAGCCATACATTATACCACTCAATTTGAGAACTCTCCTTTATTTATAATTCAATTATTAAAAATATATATCGTCTAGATATATCTTTATATCGTTGGATTTGTCTTGAAATAAAATAAAAAAATTGGTGTTTCAATTTTGTTTTTTTAAATGTAGGGTTTTCTAGATATTAAACACTAAACAATTTAAACTGCTGCCATTTTGAAACATATTGTTGCAGAAAAACAAATATTTTTAAAGCAAAATGTACCCTATTTAGATCAATATTCATAGAGCAAGATAGAAGAGAATGTGACTAACATAAAGTTCAGATATAAAATGAACGTGTTACATTGTTTTGTTATTTGTATTGTATTCATGGTAATGAAAGTTAATTTTTCTCTCTAACAACTAATTCAAACTTTTTGATCAATTTGATTCTAGCAGTAGGCTATAAATTGGAAACCTAAACTAGAAAACCTTGGTTTGAAATGAATGGGAAGCGGTTTGGTGCAAAGATACCGTTAAATATTTAATTAAGGTAGGCAAACATACACGTAGTAATTTACCAGGGAATTGGTAATGTCAATTGACACATTCTAATCTATAGACAACCCATAAGAGAAATTTAAACCTTTATACCATCCTTATTTTTGTGCAATGACTGCAAATAAAAATGTTCACTATAAATTATTTCGGCTCGCATTAGAACGCCGAAGTATTGAAAACATGCGATAATTTTGTGCGTGTCTGTTTTCCTGTAAACACGATATAAGCACTCACAGACGTCGTAGAAAACGTGGTTCCAAAATCTTCGTAATTTTATTGCGGAGAGTTGAAAAGCTATTGAGCTTCCTAGTTTGAGTCGTAGCGCGTCGGGGTCACATTTTTGGGACAAAATTTTGAAAATATTGGGTCAACATTTTTAAAATTCTGTGTGGGGTAACGTTTTATATGTTTTTGGGTACTGTAAAACCGATTTTGACAGTTAAAAGCCGTAGTGCTTCGGGGTCACGTTTTTGGATGAAAATTTTGAAAGTACAGAGTGGTTGACGAGCCTAAGTCTCGAAAAATTGTTCCATCTTTTCACTAGTTTATTAATAACACTTAAACTTTTTTACATTAAGTCATACTTGCTGGAAATACCCAATAGTATCTGAAAATGACGTCAAACTTAAAAAAACATGCATGCATATCAAGAAATTTCTGTATTACTTTCAAAAGTATTTATTTCTTTAACAACCCTTCAAATATGTATTAATCCAAAATCATGGTAGTAAAAGTAATAAATTTTCACTATTTTTTGTTCACTTGTAAATATTTTTCAAAGCTTACATCAGCCACCATGCATATTTAAAATATTAAATAATAATTGCAATATTCAGAAATAGCTAAATTATTTTGAACATAAAATTAATAAATATTTACCAATCTTATAACACTCTTCAAATTGATAACTACAAAATTATAGTATAACAAGGTTCACATTTAACAACATTTCTTCAGAGATTTATTTCATATATAATGGGCTAGACATATCTCCTGTAACAGAATTTATGTTAAATAAGTAAAGACGTAAACTTTGGTAAAAAAAAATTGTCAGCAACTAATAAAAAAACTATTAGTTCTTTTGCAATTCAATTAATATTCATTTAAATTACTCTCGAGGTCTGGCACTCGAGTGCCATTAGCTACCTTTTTATTAAGACGCATTCAATGAGTTCAAGTTATAGATTTATAGATAAAGTTCAAAAGATTTTATGGTTTGAGTTTTGATATTTAAAAAAAAATTGTTCAGTAGTACAGCTAACTTTGTTCAGAGCAAACCAAATTCTGGTTGTATCACTGATTTCAACACCTTTTTTACTAACAACAAACACCGTTTTAACTCGATAATCAACTTCTACATTTTAACATTGTACTCTCGACTCCAACTGTATAAAAACCCTTGCCGTCTTCTTCAAATCAAACATCCCGGTCCTTTCATCGTCCAGTTGGTCTCTCATTGGTTGATTCACTTGGCGCAGTACATGATGCGCGGTGTCTGATAGTGAAAAAATTAATAATTGGAATATTTTTACATGTTATACGAAGATGGACGAATGTTTCCGAAGTTAAACGAATAGGTATATCTTCTTTAAATTTGTATATTGATTATAAAAGGTTGTGTTTATATACAGTTTATATAACCTCAAAGCAAATATAACGTATATTAGAGCATAGGCTACATTTATTAGTTCTATAAATCATATTATTTAAAAAAAATCAACTTCACAAGGAATCATAGGGATTGAAGTTGTAAACATGACTTCAAAGTATAATCTACGCTGGGTTTGTTAAGTATTACAGATTTTGGGTGAAATCAGCTGTTGTATTATATGTTACTCACGTACGTACGGACGTACACTCGCTTTTATAGGAGTTGAAAATCAGCTCAGTAGGTCTATCAGTGTAACGTAACATAAACGTAGTCAGAAATAGCTGCCATTATGATCCCAGCTGTTAGTTTACCTTGATAAACATGGTTGCACAGCTCAAATTAAAAAAAGAAAATGTGGTATTAAGTTTCAGAATATTTCACGAAATCTAATAACTATGTAATCATTTCAAATATAGGACATTCCAAAAATTTAAGCGTTTAAATCACTGGAAAACAGAGGTTTTCTTAAAACATCGTTGTCACTTAAAATAAAGTAGGTGAAAGTACAGGAAAAGGTGATAAACAGCCTATTATATTTGTTTAGATGGTATAATAATGGGAAATAACTCTTAGTTTAAAAATTTGTATACATCTTCTTCAGCGTTGCAAAGTATAGCGGTAGTATAGACGGTACTTGCGTTCATAATAAACTCATATTTGATAACCTTAGATAATATAAAACATATATGAAAACGAGAAATTATTATAACAGATTTTTATTATTAGCTCCAATAATATGTTCCAGTAGATCCTGTTTTATTCTTGACAACGGGACATCGCCAATTGATTAACTTTCATCAATCAGAACCGAAAGTAATCTCGTCTCGTTGGATTTTACAGCTCCAAGTTTGGAATGTCGTCCGGTCGTCACTTTTCCAGGTTTCGAATCCTTTAACGATCTCCCGCTTGATAGTTAACTTTACTTATCTAGTCGAGGTATTTCTGGAACTGTATTCGTTGATGGACAGATTGATAGCGTGATGTATTGTTTGGGTGATTTCATGGGAAGTGTCTGGCGAACGAGGTGATTTTCAGGTCTGTGGTAACCGACAGGTGTGAACCTACAATTTCTCTTTTTGAAAAAGGCTTACAAGTTTAAAATTATGCCCGTTTAGATCCATAAACACCGTGAGGAAATGTTGTAAGGAATAACATTTGTGTGGCATATTAAATAACAAATTTGTACATGTCTAAATTATCCACAAGCAAAATATTTAACCAAATGGTTTCTGAGAAATGTATCTTAAATCAACAGAACAAAATTGATTTAATTGTTTTGTAGAAACTATACACTCAGCCGACAACGGTAAGTAATAAATGGACAATATAAAACAAGTAAAAAAGAACAAACAACAAAACCAAAAGTTGAATATTTGAATTAGAATAGCGAAGTTAAGCTGATAGATATAACAGTGTTGACAAGGAAAGTAAGCAGAGCTACCAACAAACAGAAAACGTAAAGCGACAGGAGAGTTTAAGTTAATTAAGTTCAGTTTTATTTTTTTATTTTATGTTATCTTATGCATGCGCGTTACAAACGCAATTACATAATGCTAAATTTTACAAATGTAACAAATATTCGTGTTTCTTCTTTTGTTGGATTAAATAACTTTTCATAGGTTTCAATGCTTGCATATTAATTTGTTTAAATCCACACTATTGAGATAAATCAATATTTTCCCATTCATTTTCTATCGTCTTACTGGTTTTAAAGCTGATTTTTTATTATTCCCAGTTAATTAGGATAAATCAAAATGTTGAAGTTAAATTTTCTATCGTCTTAATGGTTTTAACGCTAATTTGTTATTATTATCAGTTAATTAGGATAAATCAAAATTTTGACGTAAAATTTTCTATCGTTTTATTGGTTTTAACGCTGAATTGTTATTATTCCCAGTTAATTAGGATAGATAAAAATGTTTACGTAAAGTTTTTTTATCGTTTTATTGGTTTTAACGCTGAATGTGTATTATTACCAGTTAATTAGGATGAATAAAAATGTTTACGTTAAATTTTCTATCGTCTTAATTGGTTTTAATGCTGGAATGTTATTATTCCCAGTTAATTAGGATAAATCAAAATGTTTACGTTAAACTTTCTATAACTTTATTGGTTTTAACGCTGAATTGTTTTTATTCCCAGTTAATTAGGATAAATAAAAATGTTTACGTTAAAGTTTCTATCGTTTTGTTGGTTTTAACGCTGAATTGTTATTATTCCCAGTTAGTTAGGATCAATCAAATGTTTAAGTTAAATTTTCTATAGTTTTATTGTTTTTAACGCTGAATTGTTATTATTCCCAGTTAGTTAGGATAAATCAAAATGTTGACGTTAAATTTTCTATCGTCTTATTCGTTTTAACGCTGATTTGTTATTGTTATCAGTTAATTAGGATAAATCAAAATGTTGACGTTAAATTTCCTATCGTTTTATTGGTTTTAACGCTGAATTTTTATTATTCCCAGTTAATAAAGATAGATAAAAATATTTACGTAAAAACTTTTTATAGTTTTATTGGTTTTAACGCTGAATTTGTATTATTCACAGTTAATTAGGATGAATAAAAATGTTTACGTTAAACTTTCTATCGCTTTATTGGTTTTAACGCTGAATTGTTATTATTCCCAGTTAATTATGATAAATCAAAATGTTTACGTTAAACTTTCTATAACTTTATTGGTTTTAACGCTGAATTGTTTTTATTCCCAGTTAATTAGGATAAATCAAAATGTTTACGTTAAGTTTTCTATCGTAATATTGGTTTTAATGCTGAATTGTTATTATTTCCAGTTAATTAGGATAAATAAAAATGTTTAAGTTAAAAGTTTCTATCGTTCTATTGGTTTTAACGCTGAATTGTTATTATTCCCAGTTAATTAGGATAAATAAAAATGTTTACGTTAAAGTTTTATCGTTTTATTGGTTTAACGCTGAATTGTTATTATTCCCAGTTAGTTAGGATAAATCCAAATGTTTAAGTTAAATTTTCTATCGTTTTATTGTTTTTAACGCTGAATCGTTACTATTCCCAGTTAATTAGGATAAAGCAAAATGTTTACGTTCAAGTTTATATCGTTTTTTTGGGTTTCAGTACTGAATTGTTACTATTCCCAGTTAATTAGGACAAATCTACATTTTCCCGTTAATTATCTATCTTTTATGAAATATATTTTGTTAATGATCGCTGTTATTTATCTATTTGGTGTGAGTAAAGTGTTTAGTGTCTTGTTTTAGTGCAGATATAATGAAAATGGCTAAAATTTAAACACCATTAAAAAATATAAAATGTGCCTCCATCTAACTTACCTATTTGAGTAATTTCTCTACCTATCAATTACTAAGAAATAAAATACCTAAAATTGACGACTAGCTATTTTAAAGTTGCAATTATTCCTGCGTGTAATTATTTTACTGCTTTTTCATAAAATTACAAGTTATAAAATAGATTTACGGTGATTAGGGACTTGAATCGCCAATCAGAAAAGAAATACAGGCGTTGTAATAAATTAACTTCACCGTCAAATTATAGTGATAAATCTTTGAGTGAGGCCATACTACTTACTAGATGTTGTTTTAAGTAGATTGTTCATAATTAAAAACATCCTCGCAATGAGGGTGGAGGAGTCCCTAGCGAGTTATAGATACATACTTACAATACTTAATTAACTCTATATAAATATTTGCACTTCATCAAGTAAATAAAACGTTCCTTACAATTTCACCAAAAAATGGGAAAATTCAGATTATCATTAAAATGACTTTATCATTTTAAAGATTTTTGTAATTATTATGTTCTATTGATTTTAATGTTAGTGTTTCATTTGATTATTTTGTATACAGCGTGTCCCATGAAGCGGTGTCAATTTTTAATTCATATGACGGACATATCGAACACTCTACACAATGGAAACTCTACAGTTATAATTATTACATAGATATGTAAAATAGTTACCCTCGAGTTTCATTTGCTTATGATCAATGAAATCAAGATGGCGGAGTAAGAAAATAATAACAAAAATGAAAAATTGTGGAGAAACTATATTTACAAGAAGATTCAGATGGTAAACAAAAATAGCTGTTTTTGCCATTCAAAATTGATCAGCTGGTTTTGTAAACACACAACAATGAAACAATTGATGTATGAAACTATTTGATACCTAGTTGTGTTGTGTTGTGTCATATATCTAAAATTAATTTGTCAACTAAACAAAAAGTGAAATGTTGTTCTTGAGCTATTGCTTTTGAAAATGAATATGAAGCGATAGGACGTTTTCAACAAACCTATCCAAATGTAGTTCCTCAATCAAGGACGTCGATTCATAAACAGAAAACTATCCTACTAGAAACTGGATCAGTTAAAAATAGTTACCATAGAACTCAGAATGAAGAGATTGCACATGCTGTTTTATTGAAATCTGAAAAGCCCTAAGTTGCATCTGCTACTGCTAAGCTACTGGGATACTAAAGTCATCAGTTTAAAGGTATGCCAAGAGAAACAAAATAAATCATTATAAAACGCATTTAGTTCACGGACTGCTGGAAGATGACCCTGACAGACAAATCGAATTTTGTTCGAAGATAATGGAAAAGACTGACGAAGATGATAGTATGAAGGAATCGTATTTTCTGATGAAGCTAAATTAGACCGAACAGATACTGTAAACAGACATAATTTTAATTGTTATAAAACACACAATCCACATATCTTACACGAAGAAAACTTGAAATAAAATGGTATAAGAATTTGGGTAGCTGTCACCAAGGATGGTGTTTTATCGTATGACATATCCCATCAGACAATGACTGGAGACGGATACGCATCAATATTAACTAATCACATAGTTCCTCATCTTTCTCAGCCGGAGATGATGGACGTTTCTTCCAGCAAGATAGACCTTCTTCACATTATGCTAATGTGGCCAAAGCAGTTTTAGATCAACATCTTCATAACAGTGGCAGCAACTTCATGGACTCGCCTCCAAGATCGCCATTATTTCGACGAAAATTATTTTGTAAATATAAGTGGTTTTATCCACAAGATTACTGTTCTCTTTTGTTATACCACCATTTCGATTTTATTAATCATAAGCAAATGAAACTCGAGGGTAACTATTTTACATACCTATGTAAATATAACTGTAGAGTTTCCAGTTTGTAGAGTGTTCGATATGTCCGGCATATTAATAGCAACCTCTTCGTGGGACACGCTGTATATAGCAGCTATATTTTATAGTTTATGGTGAAGTTTATGATTTTCCAAACTAAATTTAAGACTTACAATAGCTTTATTTTTATTGCTGTTGTTTTTGAACGTAGGTGTTTAATTTGTGTTACTTGAGTTTTAAATTTTAGGATCAATACTTGCTCGTGAAGGTCGGCGGATGATAACCTATAGCGGGTTTGGCCTGTAAGTAGAAATACAAATAAATCCTTAAATCAAAACATACTTTTTTAATTGCGTATGAATGAATGTTTTTATTTGCCACAAATTAAAATAATTGTGTTACACAACCTTAGATAATGCCAGATTAAGATTTAGTATCTTACATAAGATGTAAGTGTATTAAAGTTAATAATTATGTAACACTAATGATATATTATTTCTCATCCAGACCTATTATGGTTTAAATAAAATGAACACGAATGATAATAAAATATGCAACTAAAAGTTTATAACAAGCAATAATTAATTTATAAAAAGTCAAATAATAAGAAAACAGTTATAAACTCGATAGTAAAAACAATGAGAATTTAAAACAACCTACACAAGAAATGAGCCGCAATTCCAAAATCAATAAACAGAGTGTAAAATAAGTCCTGATACAAATCGATATAGGCTAACATAAATCGATTGCTTTATCAATGTAAACCCTCTGCACTTTTTCTGGTGTTTCAGGGACGTTAAACATGTTGCCTCCTTTTGAATTATGGATAAAGGTGGCAACTTTAATTTATTAAAATGGCAACCCCTATCTTGTGACATATCATTGAAAAACCCTTTAGGAACCATGAATTTCTGTAAGAAGATACAAATCATCTTACGCACTCGTTCACTTCGCTCAAACATATTATTTTGTAAATTTTTTTTAACTTTATTTTATTTAGAAGACGGAAGGAGATTTGCCAAATCTGATCTAGGGACTGTTATTCACCATCAGGTAGAACTATATAAATCCCCCTCTTTCTCTCTCTCTCTCTCTCTTACCACACCAAACACACAATTTGCAATGAACTTATATGGCTTGTGATACATCGAATTGATGCCCTTTAAAAATCATGAATTTCAGTTACAAGAAAATAAAAACCGGCTAACGCTCAAAAATTTAAGTTACTGTTGTAATTTTATATTACTTAAAAGACTTACAGAGATATTAATTATAAGTGACTTTTTACTCACGTCAGGGATCCTTGTTGGTTTTTCTCTATCTAAAAACAATTGTAATTTCGGACTTATCAGTCCATCATCAGGTTATACATAAAAATACTACGAACACAAAATAACATACAAACAACACATATTCACTCCGTATAAAAGTTCAATGCGCACTTGTGTCGTATCGCTAACATATAAGTGCACGTCGTTTGGTAAATTAGCACTGACTGACGCTGGGGTAAACAGTGCCGTAGGTACTCCCTCCCTGTCTCGTGATTATCGTATCGAATAATAAGTTTGATTTGAATGATTGTTGGTCATTCAATATATTGTTAGGGTCGGACTTTGAAGCTCTGTAAATTTCAAATTCTTCCAATGCGTCTAGAGTGTGTCCTTTTCTACATTTGTGTAGTATACTCAGGTTGGTGTTGATGTCTGCATAGGAATGGAGATTATCAATAAGATGTTCTGCGTACGTGGATTTTATATTCCTCAGGTTACTGGGTGGTAGATGTTCCTTGAACCTTATGTTAAAAGGACGTCCGGTTTTACCTATGTAGAAACTAGGGCAATCGTTACAAGTCAATTTGTAGACGCCAGTTGCTTTATGTTTTTCCACTTTAGTTTCAGTGTTTGTTTTTAATAACGATTCTAATTTGTTGGTTGTGCGGTAAGTAACTATTGTGTTGTTTCTGGCCATTATATTTCTCATGGTGTGGTTGAATTGTTGCCGTACTCACATGATGCGTATTTTACCTTCTTTTTTACTATTATAATATATGGCTCTGTAAGTGCTTTGTGTGTCTTTCTATTGTGTTTCGCTATTAGTTGGTCTACAATGGTAGTCCAGTATCCGTTGGCCTGGGCGATGTGCTTAATTAGGTTTCTCTCTTTCTCATAGTTTTCGGAAGGCATGGGGATGGATAAGAGCCTATGTGCATAACAGAGTTGTAGGCGGCAAGTTTTTGTTCTTGTGGGTGATGGGATTGGGATGTATTATGTATAGTATTATCAGTAATTGTTGGTTTTCTATAGACGTTGAAAGCTATTTCATTGTCAATCCGAGATATGCTTAGGTCCAAGTAATTCAAGTTATTGTTGTTTTCGATAAACAAAGTGAAGGTTTGGTTCGGTTGTATATTGTTAATGAATTTGGTTAACAGGCATAATTGTCTCTCGCTACCATTGAACAAAATATTGGTGTCATCCACGTATCTGTTATAGAAAATTATATTGTTCTTGTAAGGATTAGAATCATCCAACAGGTAATTATTCTCTATATGTTTTAAATATATCTCAGATAAGATTCTAGATAAGGGTGAACCCATGGCTAGGCCGTCATTCTGTAAGAAGTATTCGTTATTGAAGGTGAAATAATTTTAATTTAGGACTATTCTAAGGAGGCTTATGTAGGTTGGAATGTTTGGTGAGGTTGGTGTATATGATATGAATTGTATGTTGGACAGGGATATTGGTATAAAGGTTTACTATGTCAAATGAGGCTAATTTGTGGGAATTTTTTATTTTTCATCTTTTCATACTGTTCCTTAGGCTGTAGTCCTCTCCGAATAAATAATGTTTACGAATTAACTAATCCAGTTCTTTAGATAAGTTGTATCCAGGGGCTGGGATGAAATTAACCAGTGGTCTGATAGGGGAATTAGGTTTATGAATTTTTGGAAGTCCCTTCAAGACAGGTGCGTGTGGATTGATGGTTTTTAGGCGTCGTATGTCACAGTCGGATAGTAGGTTTCGGCTTTCATTTAAGGTTTTATTTATTGTTTTTTTGTATTTGATAGTGGGGTCTTTAAGTATTTTGTTTATATTATTAGATTTGAAGAATTCGTTGACTTTGCGATTGTAAACAGTCTTATCGATAATTACCAGTGCGTTGCCCTTATCGGCCTTGGTTATGAGGGCATTGTGAGGCGTTAATTTATCTTTGATGCTTGCTGTTACCTGTCTTATATTATTGATGTTTATTTTGGAAACATTATTAAAATGATTTATTCTAACTTACAGAGATATACAAAACCTACTCTCGGACAGCTTTTCGTCTTTTACGAAAAACTTAGAAACCCTATTTACAAAATTCCTTCAACCCCACTCCTATCACGTCATGTCAAAAATTTTTATTCAACACTTAGGACTTGTGTTACATCGAATTAAAACAATTTTAAAAACATGAATTTATATGGTAATAAAATACAAATTGGTTGACATATTTTTACTTTAATCCGAGAACAATATCAGCTACTTTTTTCAAGTCACAAGTAAAGAAATTAAAATGAAAGCGCAGTATGCAATCAAAGGCTTAAATTATTATATTTTCTTATCAGGGAATACGATTAGCAGTTCCTTGTTATCCAGAAGGTGGAAGTTATACTTCTTTGGCCATTCATATATTCGTATACTTTTCTATAATTTTGGGGAAAAAAATTCCAAGCCTAGGATAGAACCAGGAATTCTAGCGTGGAAGTCGAGTGCGTTAACTACCCACCCACCGAGATTCTTGAGGTATCTCTTGTAGAGAAAAGGTATGAAAAGGCACTTTCCCGATTTTACTCCTAACGCGTGACGCGGTTTCTCAACCGACACCCCATCCCGATTACAATGGGCGTAAAGAAGTATAACTTCAATAATATTTATAAGCGTAGCAAACAAATTGGCTTTAGCAATTTTGTAAATTGGTTATTTACACCTGACGCATAACTGACGGTGATTAATTAACTGTCCCTAGATTAAATTTGCACAATTCTTTCCTTCTTTTAAATAATAAATTAAAAATAATAACTTACCAAATAACTTTTTTTGGGGGTAGCGAACGAGTGCGTCAGCCGATTTTTATTTTATTCGAACCCGGGACCCTTACCATTCCGTCGTGACGCTCTACCGATCGAGCCACCCTGATCCACGCCAGACATCGGTTGATGTCAGCTCACTTGCACGGCTTCACCGCATTTACTAAACCAATAAACTGAATCTCGTGTATACGACATTGAAAACAACCTTAATTATTTTTGCAGCTTACAATGGTGTTATTATTTGTATTATTTTAAAATTTTCCGCTTACACACCTCCTCAGCAAGGGCCATTTAAACCAAGTGTGAAATTTCGTTGAATTGACCCTTGATAAGGATGTTTGAAAGCGGAAAAAATAAAATAATAACACTCATCATTCAATGTAGTAAAATTTAAGAAAAATTTAGGTGGAACACAATTGCCAAATCGTTTTTCATATGGTACAATAGCTAATAATATGACAGTATAATCCATTGGCGGTAACTTGGTTCGAATCTACGCCACCTGTTTTATAGGCTCCTACTGTACCGAACTGGGCGAAGCTCTTAGCCTCTCTGTCACTCTGTATCCCGTACCAATGAACTAAAGGAATAAAGTAAACATCCACTACATCAAAAGGAAAAGATAATAAATGCTGGGAAAAGATCTTCATACACATTATACCGTTAACCCTACTTATGTTTGACTGCTCAATTGAGCAATCAGAGCGATAGGCTTTGGTATAACACTACTCAACTCACAACGCTACTTTGTATTGAATATTTCACCCACTAAAAATCATCTAATCGCAATAAAACGAAAACCGTTGGAAAGGAAATGATTTAAACTTTAATTTGTGTATTAATTTTTTTAAACGTATATATACATATGTAATCATCGTTTTAAAATTTTAGTTCCTGTAAACGTTTTGCCGCGAGTGAAATACAAAGGAATTGTACTCTACTTTGTCACTTCTCTAATGGCTCCATGTGGGATGCTGGTCCCATATCGGACGCCTCCCCAGGTGGCGGATAGGGGAACGCTTCTCAGATATGAGTGGCACCGTAGAAATCAAATAGCCAGGGCGGTCCAAAAACCAGATTGGGGAAGGTACCCCAAAAATAAACCAAACATGGAAAGTCAGCAGGAAAATAAAGTTACGGTGCAGGGAGTAAGAAAGCGGGCCCCGGGTCGTCGTCAGCAAGCGACCGCAATGTCTCAGAAGTGGCCCACTTGCTTCATGAGTCGGATGTAGACCCATTTTTAAGGCGTGCAAAAGTCCAGAGGTCCCCTCCATTTGGCCCCATTTGTGGTAGATCGCTGTCTTCTGAGGATGTTGAATCGAAGCAGGTCCGTCAGCGGCGGTCAGGAGAGAGGGTGGTTGATGACCTATTGAATGAAAACGAATCCCTTCGAGCTAGGGTCGATGATATGGAGGATCTGTGTAAGGAACTGAGGCACGAATTAACAGCACTCAGGACCGATAGTGAAGGGCTCAAGAGGGCATTCAAGCACAGTGCTGAGGAGGGGGACAGTGCAGATATCATGAGGAAGAGTTGGCACAAGAAACCAACTGGATTCTTAATAAGAGTATGAAGTCGTATAAAAAGAGGAAAGCTGAATCTTCACCCGAAGTAATACAAAATGAAGAACATAGAACACCTCTAGATAACGAAAAGAAAAATAATAACCCGCCACCAATATTTGTAAGTGTAATCGAAGATTTTATTGTTTTTAAAGATAAAGTCATAAAGTCTATAAAGAATAATATCCAGTTTAAAATGCTTGCAAATAGTGAAATTAAAATTAATACATTAGAAAGTGATGATTATCGAGCTGTAATTCACCTTCTACATTAAATAAGATCACAAGAAGGCAGCAGCCTCAACAATATTGCCTATCATGCGTACCAGTGTAATCAGTCAAAACCATACAAGATTGTAGTAAGAGGTCTACATCCTTCAACTAAGGAAGAAGTTATTATACATGAGTTCGATAGTTTGGGTCATGAAGCCATCAGAGCAAATAACATTTCTATTAAGAAGAATATAAATGGAATGCAAACTAAACTCCAGTTCCCGTTGTTTTTTGTTGATCTGGCTCCTAATCTCAAATTAAAAAGAGGTTTACGAAATCAAGCACATGCTCTTCTGTAAAATTAAAATCGAACCTCCTAAAAAAAAGACTGAAATTCTGCAGTGTAAAAGGTGCCAGAGCTTTGGACATACACAAAATTATTGTCACAGACAAGCAAGGTGTGTAAAATGTGGTGAAGATCATCTTAATGTATCATGCACAAAGTTAAAAAATACACCATGTAAATGTGTCAACTGTGGTGGAGAGCATACGGCCAACTGGAATTGTTGTCCAGCTTGCAAGGCTAGGGAATCAATGCTACAAAAATCAAAAACGTCAGTTACACAACGATTTCAACAGAAATCCTGGGCACCGGCTGAAAGGGTTACTTCAGATAAATTGTACGCTGAAGTAGCGAATATATCTTTCGATCAACCACAGATAGACAGCATTCCATCACAACTTGTTAATAAAACTACGTATCCAACAATTCAAGATGTTTGGGATGCTATTCAAAAAATGCAAAAAACACTTAATGGCATAGAACCAAGACTAACTGAGTTAGAAAAGTAAAAGGCTCTAAATACACAGTTTGTCACCAGTAAGAGCAAAATGAAGAAATGACACAGTCATCACTTCGTATCATCACTTGGAATGCCAATGGCTTGGCTCTCCGTAGTAGAGAGTTCGAAACGTTTCTCCATCAAGAAAGTATAGATATTGCTCTCATTACTGAAACTCACTTTACAAATAAGAACCATTTAATACTTGTCGGATTTAAATTTACCACTCCATACACCCGAGTGGTAGAGCACATGGTGGATCTGCTGTTATTGTTAAAACAATGTAAAGTATTTTCAGAGAGAAGAAGTTCAAGAACATTTCCTTCAGGGAACTGTGATCACAGTAGAACAAAATAATAGGGATGTTGTGATTGCATCAGTTTATTGTCCTCCTAGACACACTATCAAAAGAGAACAATCTCATGATTTATTTGAAAAATTGGGTCCATGATTTATAATAGGTGGAGATTTTAATGCCAAGCATACAGCTTGGGGATCCCGTTTTATCACAGCTAAAGGTAGGGAGCTACTGCAAGCCATAAACGTTAACTCTTGTGAGTACCACTCTGCTATAAGACCAACTTATTGGCCTTCAGATAAAAACAAAATACCTGATGTCATAGACTTTTTCATTACTAAAGGAGTATCTTCAAATTACGCAAATCATCATGCTGCACACACCAGACAAACCTACTGAAAATGTAACATCATACAGACCGATTTCACTTCTTAGAGCGATATCTAAACTGTGGGAGAAATTGTTTCTTAAGCGACTTAAGCCCTTAACGAAAATACCGGAACATCAGTTCGGGTTCCGCAGTAGACATTCCACAATAGACCAATTGCACAGAGTAACTGCTGTAATAGAAAAGGCTTTTGAAGATGAACAATATTGTTGTGCTGCTTTTCTTGAGGCTGCACAAGCTTTTGACAGGGTGTGGCACGAAGGCCTTGCTATTAAGCTTAGTGGTTTTTAACCAAGTAATTACTGTAGACTGTTGGAATCATATTTTGTGGGTCGTTTGTTTTGCGTTGTGTATGGCGATGCTAGATCTACCTTCTATCCCATACAGGCTGGAGTGCCTCAGGGTAGTGTTCTCGGACCCATCTTGTATTTGTTATACACAGCAGATATTCCTACCACTAATAATGCTACTGTTGCCACACTTGCGGCAATATTAACAACTGGTGAAACTCAAGCTCAGGCAACTGACCATCTTCAAAGATGTCTTGACCGGGTAGCGGAATGGACCGGTGACTGGAAAATCAAACTCAATGAACAAAAATCAACACATGTTACTTTTGCTTTGCGACAAGTAGATACTAGGCAATGTATTTATATAAATAGCAAGCTAATACCGCAACATGATTCGGTTAAATATTTATTAATGCATCTTGATAAACGCCTTACATAGAAACTCCACGTGAATAAAAAAGTAGAAAGGATTCGCCTTAAAATACGTCACATGTACTGGCTAATTGGCAGGAAATCACAATTGGACCTTTATAATAAGCTAATACTTTATTTAACAATAATCAGACAAATTTGGACATACGGAGTAGAACTGTGGTGATGTACAAAAAAATCTAATCGACTGTTGGTACAAAGAAGCCAAAATAGTATAATTCGTGCAATGACCAACGCAAGATGGTTTCAGCGTAATGAAGACCTACATTCGGACTTAAATCTGAAATCGGTAGAAGACGTTAAAACGGATTATGCAAATAGACATGAGAAGAGACTCCTTAATCATGTTAACGTGGAAGCTTTACAGCTACTGGACATGGAACTGTGTATAAGAAGACTTTGCCGGCTGAAGCCAAAGGATCTACCTCATTATTGAATTTTTAAATAGTAAGGGTTACGTAGCTAGAAAATAGATTGTGATTTAGGCTTCAATACATGTGTCTCGCTTTCTTGTATATGTATTACTTATTTAAGCAGTAGCTTATTCTAGTATGTCAAAAAAAAAAAAATAAAAAAAATATAAAAAAAACTTCTCTAATGGCGGTCTACCAGGATATTTTGACAATAATATAAAGATACCTTTGGATTCGTCAAGATGTTAACTTTCTAAAATTGTCATCAAATCAAAAGTCACTTGCATAGTTAAAAAGATATGGAATTGCCTGCAAACCTATGCAATTGGACAGATTTCAACCAATAAAACAGCACATTTTGCGTTCCAGATATCTCTTATATTTCAAATTATTGAATAAAGACTTTTTTTGATTTATTTATAGACCAAAGTTCAATCTTTTGTTTGGTGTAAAGCAAACTATATTTACTCTAACGGTTTTGTTTGTACAATTCTGAGAAATACAGTACTGACAAATGGGAAATGCAAAATTTTCTCACGCTCCCGAAGTGGCACTTCCAACGGATTTTCACACAGAACGTCGTATTTGATGCGTCCGTGAGAAGTTTTATTTGTTCGATTTAATTTTGTGATTCAAGTAAAACTAAGTCGAATACTTTTACGAAATAATAATTAACACGTATACAGTTCAATTATTTGATTTATTCTCTACACTTTCTTATAATAATATTTCATTTTTGGTCAAAGGATAAGTACCTAAATTACTATTCAGACTACGCCCAATTTTGTTGTGAGTCTTGTAGTAGGAACATAAAAACTGGTTTTTCAAAATAAGAAACTTGAAATTGATAAACATTTGTATACAGTTTTATTCAGAACTAAATTACGAAAAAATTTTATATTTATGAAAAAAATTACAAAAAATGTTCACTACTTTTTATGTAGGCCTAAATTTGAAACGTTTTCTTCCGTTACTGAACATTTTTGTTTCTTGAGCTAATAACTTTGTAAATTTTACATCAATAAATTTGTTCAATCAACTGGCATATATGATATTAATTCGTTGAACCTTTCTCTACAAAAAAGCTGTGGAATACTTTTAGATTGGCTATAATTACTATATTTGGCGAATTTTTGAAAAAAAGCTTGCAAACTTACCAAAATGGCTTGGCATCGGAAGAACGTTAGAGCCATCAGTTCTAGGGTTAAGGGTCTGCTCCATTAAACGAGAAAGCAACCGGAAACGCCAGCTCTTCTCTCTATAGCCGTATCTAAACAGTGCAATTTCTTGCAGTTGAGCGCTTTGACATTGACTCGTTTAAAACCATTTTATAAATCTATCTTTTATAATTGAGTGCTGAAAAAAAACTGAATATTCTTTATAAAATTGCTGATCGGGCTTGCGATTCAGTTTCATTATACATATTTTATTGTGTAAAAAAAAGTTCAAACTTGGTACTTCAAAAATGTCAATTACATGACAAATAAAAAATTTTAATGTGAAACGCAAAACGGATGCGTATTGTAACTGTGCTTAAAATGAGACCTTAAAATTTGTTTTAAAATAAAACGGTAATTAAAAATTTAGTATAAACAACTTCAAATTGAATATGTTAAAAATGTCGGCTAGAAAAAATAGTAAAAAATTTAACAGCTTGTAAGAAGGGTACCATTCTGTTCAAAGCTGAATCATATTTTATTTACTGTTCAAAAATAGCTACAAACAATAACAGTAATTTAATCTATGATAAGACAAAACCATAGAGTATCGAAAACTTACGAAATAATAGAATTAAAGTGTCTGGAAAATGATAAGAAGTTAAAATAAATAGGTTTTTCAAGTACAAAATTAAAATTACTACAAAGTTTTGGACGGGCTTAAAGTGTCCTGAAAGTTTAATGTAACATGTATTATCATGAAAGGGTTGAGCTATTTTTTAGAAACAAAAGGCTTTTTATTTGGTAACACTGTACAAAGGTTGCCTGGTAACACTGTGGCTCACGAAGTTGGTTACTAGAACAAGCAGTTAATGCCGGAAACATTTTCCCAAATAAAATTAATATTTTATTTTGCCTGACATCTGTTTCCTAGTTAGATGAAGGCAGCGTAACTCACAGTAACAGAACGCCAGCCACTGCGTTGAAGTCTCCAGCATTAGATAAGTGACATGGTAACTGATAGCACGACGGAGTTTAATTAAGTAAAACACAAAATGTGACGCTAAAAACTTATTTCCTCTTATAACGTCAATAATTTTAATGCTGGTATAAATAAATATTTACTTTAATTGTTGCATACAATTGTATATAAAACGTATAATAACGAGATACTGGGTCAATTTATAAAGTGTAAAGTTTACATGAGTGTGTGCGAGACCATTTCAGAAACTTCTCGACCAATCTGGATAACACTGATATTTAAAAGAAACATATTATCTCAGATGGCTATATGCTTTATTTATTCCACACATGTGTACAGATAACGTTTAAGATTCAAGTGAAGGTTGTCGTAAACACTACCAGTTTTAATTATTACTCTAAATATAATATTATAATTACTTTCAGTGTCAACATCGTAAAACCCTGATACCGAGATATTTTTTTCAATTATACATTGCAGTTTATTTGTGATCTTATAGAAGTGTTGGAACCTAAACTACCCTTTAACACGTTCACTGCTACGCAAATTTCGTATTTCTAATGCCAGGAGCTGACCTTTTATTTTTATATTTACAGCCTAAATGAGAAAAAATTTATTATCTTTTTAATTTCGAACCTTTCTACATAATAATCACTAATATTTTAAATCGGACGCACATGTGCGTCCATAACACATATGCCTAAAATTGGAGTGCGAAGCACGCAATGCTCTGTGAATTGAAAATACTCAAAACACGGGGGTTGGCGTGCAAAGCACGCAATGCATTGTGTATGAAAATACTCCCAATACGGGAGTTGGGTTACGAAGTACGCAATGCACTGTGTATTGAAAATACAGAACTCAAAATACGAGGGTTGGCGTGCAATGCATTGTGCGTCGGCCGCTTCTCACAGTGTTCAGTGTCAAGCTCACATGTGCGTCCTTAGCAGTGATCGTGTTAAAGTAATAGTATAGCGGATGTGTACTGTTATGGGCGGTAAGGTTAAGGTGAAGCTGGCAAAATTTGTATTAACTACTGAACAAGCGGGTCCTGAGTTTAATGATCCTTAAGGGGGAGTTCGGTAATGTGCGGACACTGCGAGGTCCAGCTAGGGGAGGGCTCTCTAGCTGGAGATCTGTTCAAGACACCCTGAGTAAGGCGCAAAGAACTGGATGGGGAGTGAGGAGTTCGAAAATATAGAATTAGGAAGCTGCATCTTTAAGAAACCTCATCCGTATCAGAGAAGTGTTAAAAAACTAAATTTGCGCCTTTAAATACATAGATTTGTTAATATTATTGACAAATATATTTTCAACCGAGTTAAAAGTCGATCTGAATAAGCTTTATAAGGAACTTTAATTATTTTGTATTGCCCTTGTATTTCCTTTAGATTATTGTATTTTAATTTTTCGTGTTTCGAAGTTGACTGCGTCATTTTCATTATATTTTTTAAATATACATTTGAATATTATGTTATACTTTTGTTAATAGTAGAGTTGATACAATTTATTTATATAGCCTATTTACAAACAACTACTACGACATTTAGTAATTAAATTAATTCTTATTTTTATTACGGTTAGTATTTATAGTTTTTAAAAAAGTCATAAAATGCTAATTTTGCACAGAATTGTTGACTTATCATGATGGTAGAGGAAGGAGTTGCTATTTCGTATTGTTTATTTTGTATACGTCAGCACTGGAATAAGGCGATGGTTTTTAGTCTTTAAAATAAAACTTAAAACAACAATGGCGAATGAGCAAACACGATTTCAGGAACTACCCTGGCGGTTTCGTGGCAAGTGCGATACTTTTAAAACTTTAATACTTTAATCAAAGTCCATTGAACTCTTTTCAAACGCTTGTGGTTTGAATATTATTTTTAAGATTTAAAGATATTGCTATTAAGATTCGTAATTTATTTTGTCGTTATGTATAAAATAGCCTAAATGGTTTCTTAACAGACATCGTTGGCTGTGGTTCGGATTCCACGTAAAACTGTAGGTTTCGTCTTCATTATAGCCTTAAGTGCAAAACAGCAGGACGTTAAAAAAATATATACAGGGTGTATCAGGAAGAAACGGAAAGAACTGCAGGACGTGTTCTACTGGTGAAAATAATGAAAAAAGTTCCTATAAACATAGGTCCGAAAACGCTTCGTTTTCCAGATATCCGCCATTTTGTTTTTTGTACAAAATAATTCAAATCTAGAGAACGGTTTGACTGATTGAGTTCAAACTTGGCACGAAGTTTAAGCTGCCAATGATATACCTCAAAAAAAATAAACGATTAAATCCAATCATGCGTTTCAAAATGGCAGCTGTTTGAAAATTTCAAACCTAAATTACTCCAAAACCGTACATTTTAACGAAAAATGTCAAGACACCTTTTTTGTAGCCCTTTTGATTCCCTATCGGATAGTGTAACTGTCAAAACAATCGGATGAAGGATAATAGCTAAGTTAAAAGGTAATGACAACAAATGTCCATACAATATTGTAGTATTTACTGTGTTGGTGTAGGATGCCGCGTTGAACAAACCAATTAGTACACATAACTTAACTGTTATCCTTCATCTGATTGTTTTGAAAGTTACACTATCCGATAGGAAATCAAAAGGGCTACACAAAAGATATCTTGACATTTTTCGTTAAAATGTACAGTTTTGGAGTAATTTAGGTTTGAAATTTTCAAACCGCCGCCATTTTGAAACGCATGATTGGATTTAATCGTTTATTTTTCTTGAGATATATCATTGATAGGTTAAACTTCATGCCAAGTTTGAACTCAATCAGTCAAACCGTTCTCTAGATATGAATTATTTTGTACAAAAAACAAAATGGCGGATATCTGGAAAACGAAGCGTTTGCGGACCTATGTTTATATGAACTTTTTTCATTATTTTAACCAGTAGAACACGTCCTGCAATTCTTTCCGTTTCTTCCTGATACACCCTGTATATTTATGAAGATTTTAGTGGTTTGTTGATCAGTTAGTTATTTATTATGTTGTACAAAGTATTTATCTAATTTTCTTAATGATCTCTTTGTATTAAACAGGTCTCAAGTATTTTGTTTTTGTGGTTATCCATTTACTTCTCCAAGATTGTTAATATTTTCTGTTGAACAAAAGAATTGCTATGGCAAATAACATCCGTTTTGTAAATATCTCATCGCGTCATAACTTTCATTTCCAAAGATAAGTAAATAGATTGAAGCTCTAAACCATTTTTAAACATTAAAGTGTCATGAAAATTTGTATAATCAATTTACATTACAAATTGTATAATAAATTTACGTTAAAATTTTGCTATTAAGTTTAGATTTGATTTAAAACCAAACGAAGTGCGTCTAAAATATTCTCATCAAGTACCATTTCCATTCATCTAAATATTCTAACACCCATTTAGTTTTAGTTTAGATCTTAATGTAATTTAAATTCGTGTCATGGACTTGGTAAACATTTTAATTCCATTAAAACAACTTATTCTGGAATGCGTTACATTTCTATAACATCGTTGTTTTAAAATAACTTTTTATAACAATACTAGGGCCTGCTTCGCTCGCAGATATGAATTCATAAATAAAACGACATCGGGTAAATACTGTGTCTTACCATTAAACGTAATTAAAACAACAATTTTCGATCAGTTCCTGGATTTCGCCCAAATCGATCTATGTATCCCTTTTAGGTAAATTATAAGCTGTGCACCAATAAATGCTAAAAATACCTTTCCCCCGGTTTATTACTCATAACTTTACTCCATAACAAACATACACGTTACAAATTACAGTTTGTGAGGTGTTATTAACAACTATTAGTACACTTAACATTATCCCACGCTGTTTTGATATATATTTAACGGTTAAACCATCGTATGCAGTAAGTTAAAACACAGAAGATCTTGTCAAAATGTTACGCTTCAGATCCAAATCAGTTGTTTATTTATAATGGTCACGTGTCACCCCTAATTTTGTCCATAATTTTTATATTTTTTAAACTTTTAAATAGGAACCCTAAATACGTTCCGCATAAAAAGTAGCCTAGATTAATCTCTGAAACGTCATCTACATGCAAATGAAAGATAAGTCAACATTGGTTCAGTCGTTCCGAAGATTAGCCCGGACAAACTTAACAAGAAAGACAAACAACGCATGTTTTGGTTTTGGTAAAGTGTAAACAACCATATGACCTTAAAAATAGTACTTATTTTGAAATCACAGACAGACGCTTCACGTATATGTATACGTATACATTATATAATATGCTAAATATTCTAAATAACCGCTTCCTATAGTTGCTATAAATTAATAATCTACATCCAAACCAATGTAATACCTATTAAGTTATGCCTCACATAGGCCTATATTGTTACACAGTTTTTGGCTTTAGTATATCGCAAATGTTTACTTCTATAAAATATTGAAACACGGAAAAACAAACTCAAGTTCGAACCACAGTCTAAGAGGTCATTCCGAGAAATAGACATTAATTTCTGTTTACGTTTTTTTTTGCAACATTCTTTTCTCTTTTCACCCTTTTTTTACAACCTAACGGAGAAAGCTAAAGGGAAACTACGCTGTCGTGTGTGCGGGCTTTGTTCCAACCGTTGCCGAGAGAAAGTTTCAACTCTTCCCTCGGTGTGAAGGTTTGGCTGCCACGGTCGAGGTAGTTTAGTTAGTAAAGTGAGAATTTAAGAATCATTCGAAAATAACATTGCTTTTTATCTAGCAAATTAAACAAGTTTACAAATAAATTGTTACAACTAGATTAAAAAAAATAAGTACATGAAATACAATTGAGTTTAAATATTTGATTGTGTTTCTAGGTACTGTTTGGGAAATTATTATAAATAGGGGAGACCCCTGCGTGCTCCGCACGCCAACCTCCAATGGAATCTTCTAAAAACATATCAGTTTTATTTATAATAAAGGTGTAGGATTAATAATAACCTCAAAACTAAGATGGTAAATAACGTTAAATGTTCAAATCAAATTATTTCGTATATTAGCAGCAGTTATAATAAAGGTTAAAAGAATCAGTAAGGTTCAGGTCTAAACTTAATCTAAAACCTAACCAAAAAGTTAAAAATACAAATAATGGTTTCATATAATAAAATCAGCTGTTATTATTAGTTACTCACTATCAATCACCGCATACTATCAATAAATAGGCCTACTATTAAATTATAATATGTCTTATTTATTTTTAATTAGGATGTAACATAGTTTTTTCTTATTTTTAAATTCCATAACGCAAGTTTTTATTGGTTTGTGTGTGTTGAAATTGGTTCAGTCCAGGCATAACTTAAAATATTATTTTGAACTAAGCTGGACATCCGAATCAACTGTTTTATCTGTTATTTTATTCAATTGGTTACTATGTAAATACATTCAAGAAATATATGTGTTGATTCATCAGTCTAGGCCTGATCTAAAATTATGTTTAATTTATTTTACTTGCCTTAACGGCAACATACACGCATAATTTATGTTTTTGTGCACATCTTTGCGCAGTACGTTTTGAATGATATAAGTTTAATTTGTCAATTGCCGTTTTTTAGTTTTTCATAATTTTGTTTATTTATCGGTATTACAGCTGTTAGACGCTATGGGTTTAACGCCCAACTTGATCCTGTGAATTTTGTCTGACTAAATTTACAAATATTGAAATAAAAATGATTTTATTAATATGAATTCTAGCCTATGTTACTCATTGATAGTGTAGTTTTTTTATAATAAACAAAATTGAATCGTTTTAGTAGTTCCATAAGAGATTACATACAAACTAAATTTTCTCTTTATAATTTTAGTATAGATACTGGCCACTAATGATTTTCTTTAAGTCAGATGATTCCTTTTGCTACAATTGTCTACTCTTAGATGTACAATCACGTGTTTTAATAATCTGTCGGTCGGGAAGTGATGATAAAATACGTTTTAAAAGGTTCTTTTATTACATTATAAATGAAATTATTTCAAAAATGTAAGTAAATTGTGCAAATATAGAATGATTGATCTTTCATTTAAAACAAACCGCGTGTAAAACGGTTCAGTGGAAACCTCAAGTGAACTCTTCAAAGAAGTGCAAAGTTGAAATTTTGCCCCATGTTAGATTGCCATAAGAAAACTTTTCATCTCGTTTTTTAAATAAATACTGACCAGATACCAAAATCTAAGGTAAAATCTACAGGTGTTACTCCCTTTCATGTGACGCACTATCCGCGTGTAAATCGGTCCAGTGGAAGTCTCGCACGTTCTTCAGGAATATTTTTAATTTTGTGTTTTAATATGTAGGATAACATATTGTAAAAATTTATACAATGCTTGATAAGTACAGAGGTACAAATTATTAGCCGTACACATTGTAAGAATATCAAACAATATAATGCTTCACCGAGTATAATAAATAATTTATTGCACATTAATATTGTATTATTAATGTTTCAATTAATTAATATTGATTCGTCTAATCATACACGTTATGATAAATTTATAATTCTGTTATGTTTAATTTAATTAAAATGTATTGCTTAAAATTTTAACACTATATTATTCATTAACGCACTAAGTAAAAAAAAGACTGAATTTTGTATCAATATTTATGTTTTTCCCGAACATTCATTTCAACCGCATAACAGCAATCATAATACAGGTTAAAAGAACCAGCAAGGCTCAGGTTTACACTTTAATAAAATCCAAACCTAAAAGTTAGAAATACAAGTAATTGCTTAAAAGTTTAAAACCAGCTGTTAATGGAAATATTGGAGCAAACAGCTGATTACTGTTATTATTATAGTCAATAAACATATTTAATGGCACTACAATTTTGTTAAATATTCAGTATATTTTTGTTGTTTTTATGTTCAATAGATGCTGCTGTTTACAAATATATATATATAAAAACCTGCTTGCACTCGAATGTAATGTTGTGTATAAATTTCAAAGTAATCGGTGAAGAACTTTCGGAGATTTGAGTTTTTGAAGAAACGAACATTTACATTTTTATTTATATACTTAATAATATTTTACTTTTATCATGTATAGTTAATCTTAATTTTACACTGCATTAAAGGGGTTTTTAGTAGGAATATTAAAGGATATATATGTACGTACAGTAGTGCCTGTAAGTATGTTAGTCATATATTGAGGTTATATAACTTAAAATCAAACACGTTTCTAGATAATGTAACATATTTACAGTTTAAGGACATAAATCTATGACCTAGCTATAATTATAAATAAGGAAGCAAGTTAGGTCGCTCCTGGTAAACCCTTAACAACCGTCTGGAGAGTGTCAAGCCATCAAGGATATGTCCCTCCCTTCCCTTCCTTCTCCTCCGGCTATCAACATGTTTATACGAAATCGTTTGTAAATCAAAGAATGTTTCCAGTAAGTCTTGATTTGTTGAAACTGGATTGTGTAGTTTGTGGAAATTGTGTTTGGTTAATTTCGCAAATATCGTGACGAAACGCGTAGATTTTAAATTTAACATTTCTTAGAATTTAAACTCTGAACGTTATGTATTTACTGTGTTTAGACAACGAATATGGGGGAGCAGAGTATACAAGAAATAAACGGAAAAACTACGTTGCAACCTGCGCAGCTGTTCAGAAATTATGATTGGATGATTCGAATTAACCTTTCGAGCATTCTTCTTTTCAATATTGTCGTTTTAATAGTTTTTATTAACAATTTCTGTTATTATTATTTTATTTTAGTCTAGTGGCCAAACGGTGCAATAGATTTCAGTACAGAATTTAGTATCAATAACTCGGTAAGAAGAAGTGGTGTAAGGTATATTCCGCATTCGATAGGACGAGGCAAATGTATGGAGAATGTGAATGCAATTTTGTATCCATTATCATAAATTAAAATTATAAGCAACTAGCTGGTCCGATCCGGCTTTGCACGGATAGACAAATCAAAGGTAAATGTATATTAACAAAAAATATATTATATCAATAAATATAAATTACACTATGTACTTCTTATGGGGATGTTTAGATTTTTTGAAACCATTTCTTAGCGAGTACCTAGGGCCATAGAGGAAGCTACATACCAAGTTTCGTTCGGATTCGTTGAGTAGTTTTAGAGAAATCGTGTTTTAGTAACTTTGACCCCTCCAAATCCCCCTAAAAATTTAGAATTTTTTGAAAACCTTTCTTAGTGTGCAACTACGGCCTTAGAGGACGCTACATACCAAATTTCGTTCCGATTCGTTCAGTAGTTTTAGAGAAATCGTGATTTAGTAACTTTGACCCCCCCCAACCCCCTCTAAAATTTCAAATTTTTTAAAAACTTTCTTAATGAGCACCTATGGCTATAGAGGAAGCTATTATACCAAATTTCGTTCCGATCCGTTCAGTATTTTTAGAGAAATCGTGATCAGTAAGTCAGTGGATTTGGCTTTTATATATTTATATATAGAAGATGAAACTAATAAAATTAGTCATTGCTTGAATAGGAGTTACCATCTCTGTACTTAATCTAATGAAAAAGAAGAAGAGCTTTGATTTCAAACTGTGAAGCAATTATTTGTATTTCTGACTTTTAGGTTAGGTTTTTATTAAAGTGTAGACCTGAGCCTTGCTGGTTCTTTTGACCTTTATTATAACTGCTGTTATAAAATATACGAAACCATTTAATTTGAATGAACATTTAACGTTATTTACCATCTTAGTTTTGAGGTTAATATTAATCCTACACCTTTATTATAGCCTAAATAAAACATAACATGATTATGTATATAAATGGTTCCAAACGGTATTGGCGTGCGAAGCATGCAGAGGTTTCCCCTAGTTTAAAATAAAGTTATTTTAAGCATACATAACAGATCATATTCACAAAGTGTTAATAGCTTCTTCGAATTTGTTAAATTAACAAGACTGCACTTGACTGTATACGGGTGTCCCACGAAGAGGTTTAAACGTTTGATTTTGTATAGCTTGCCCATTAATACATCCATCTTTTTGAAACTTTACACACCCCACAAAAAGAGCCTTTGAAAATATTCAGTGCAAATTTTAGTAGTAATAATATAGTATAAATGATTTACTGTTTATTAATATAAATTTAAGATTTTATGAATTCTGGGGAGTATATTGGATCTTTCAAGATTTCAACTTTGCTGGTAAAACCCTCACTCTATACCTATATGTATTTCTTTATTGGTTGTATACGCTAAAATAGAAATAATAATTGTTAAAGATGGCAAAATTGATGTAAATAAAATTTACATTTAATTTAATTACTTTTTCTAAATATTTGTATTTATGATGAAATACTTTATGGCCAACTATTTAAAAAACCCAACCCAGCTGGAACCGAACCTGTAATCTCTATCACGTGAATTTAGATCGACGTCCTGTTATAGTCGACGGGGTTTTCTTTATTTATCATTTTTTTCGTTTTGACATGATTTTATTAATATTATCGCTCAAAGGTTAATATTATAAATGTAGTTAACTAATCTATGTTTCCTTTTGTCGGTGATTACGAAATTTGAACATACAGAAACTAACAAACTTTGCCAAAAACAATAAATTAAAATTTGTAAAAGTTTCATGAGAAAGAATTTGCCTGAAATTTCAGTATAGACAAGTAATATAAACTTCATAACAGGTCAAACTATTTAAAATCATTCTTAAAAAAACAAATGTTGTCCTTATATTGTATACCAGCGTTGTGTACTTAACTCGATTCCCTGACTATACTTTGTGCCAACACAATCTCCTGACTGTACCTTGTCTCTAGGCTTTGTATGGAGAAGACTCCATTCTGATCGATAAATACACGTCTTTGCAACTTTAGAACATTTTCTGCGTCCAAAGTACAGCTTACAAAGATGGCCGGCAACTACCTGCGCTTACTCACTGCCTTTTATTTGACGTTTTATGTTTTACTCAACAGAAATCAGAATATAGTGTTAATTTCGTGTCGGAAACAGTGGGATGACTTAGCGAACTGGTTATTGTTCAGAATAAAATGATTTGTTAAAGTAGGTGAATAAATATTGCAGTCTCTATTAGTTAATAGAAAGGAAATGTTTAGGAAACGTTTTCAAATTTTCTTTCCGTTAAAGTCTTTGTGTATGGTATACAGTATATGAATATTAAGAAATGGAACGTGCAAAATAAAGCACAGTATACAGGATGTCCCCGAACTCTCTGGACCCCTTTTGTGAATATGTTCCTGGGATCGAGACAAACATATTTCACAGAATAAACATGGGTCTACGGGGCTTATTTTTTCATCTGTCTATCTGTATGAGTTTTTTACAAAATGCTTAATATTGTTAAAATTAGAAAGGATATTGAACTCAAACTTTGTACACCTATTTGTTGCGTAACCTCTTATCACTGTACGAAAAATTAGAACATTATTTTAAATATTTTCAAAATGGCGGCCGTTTATAATTTTTAATGTCAAATATCTCAAGAACCGCTAACATTACAACAAAATTACGACAAACAAAAATGTTGACTTTTTAATGAAAAACACAATGGTGTTTTTATTTCGTCTGTAGCTCAAAGGATAACAGAGATATTGACGAAACAAGGAAAAATGTATTTTTTGGTACTTGTCAACAATACCCAGAATTACTCTAGAAACAAAATATTTTAAAGTTATTATGAGCTAAAATAATCAGTTATTTGCATTATGTTCCTAGCACTTTCTGAGCTGATTCTACTAGCAAAAAATAATTTAAAATGTTCATATGTTCATAGGTCCGGAAATGCTTCGTTAGAGAGTTCTTACCAGTGTTTTAGATTACTCACCGAAACGAATCCCTATTGAAATATGTAGGACGTTAATTAAGGTGTAAAATTTAATTTAATTTACGTAAAATAAGCAG